>JAANDH010000081.1:581011-692408 GCA_011799765.1 Nymphaea thermarum | reverse complement strand
GTGTACAAAAGTGTAAAATCTTGTGGGTATATCTGTATTTTTTAAATCTCTTATCTCTACCGTTGATTTGTAACAGAATTGTATATACAAGGTCATCACTCGAGTAATGAAGATTAGGGCTTTCTCATTCAGCTTTTGCTCTGTTCAGTATTCGTGAGCGCATACTCTGTTTATATCTTTTTTTCAAGCTCTTCTCACACCAGCTGCTTAAGAAACAATTATAGATTACAAATCGAGTCAAGTCAAACTATCTTGCTTTTCACCCCTTGCAGATAGGGGCGACGCCCTTCGCCACATTGTTGTCTCTCTCATTTTTTAAAAAGGTTTCACTTGAATTTAGAGGGTTAGATTTGTAATTTAAACTTATATTTTAGTGTTCCTTTATGCAAAGGGGCTGTTTGCGAGTTTTCTGAAAAATTTAAGTGCTTATTTGTGGTAGTTGAAAGGTTGAGGGCCAACTTGTTATTGGCTTCTGTAAAATTTTCCTACAATTATTGAGGCAAAACTAGGGAGAGAGGACCGCAGAGAGAAAGGATGAATGTCGATAGGTCATGTGCTACATGTTTTTTGGAGGGAGAAAGAGAGGTCTAGGAGCCGAAAAGCAAAAAAAAGATCTGGCTGCTTGGATGGCCCAAATATTGTTGAAGGACACAGTCTAACACACACCGACAACTTCAGTCCGTGCGGTAAACACCTTATGCCGTCAGCCTTAAAACCATCGAAAGAAGTGCATAGATCATTTGGAAAGCAAAATGAGTAAGGAGCACAAAGTGTGAATAAAGAAAACTCGCAATGTATTTCTCTTGAAAAACTTATACATTAGGAAGAAGGTAAGAAATGAGAATAATCTCAACTTGCTTACATAATCTCATTACATACACTTGGGACTGGATTGAAGGGTGCTCTGTCGCAGGAGAACACTCAAGCATAAACTAAAGACTCAACATAAGTAAAATAAATACATAATGACTATACAAACTCTAGACACATGAGAATACAACCAATGTTTGCAAGTTATATATAGATTTTGAATGATCATTCTGGCTATCTATAGTCACCTAGCTCATTCAAGAGGGCTGTTTGATCTTATTATGAAGAATAGTTGAGAGAAAACAAGATGAAAAGATTGATGAGTTTTCATTATCTAATATTAGTTGACATGTTTTTTTTATTGTTTTTATCTCAACTATGATAGATTGAAGCACCTTAATATATATGTATATATATTCAATGCTAATGGATAATGGATCAGACTACATTTAAGAGTGAGTTGTGTGATATAAGTACATAGAATGTCTGTGGCCTGTGGATCTGTGGGTGCATGTTGGTTTGTCACTTTAGCTCCCATACCCTGCCTTCATACCTGTGCGGAGTAGGTGCCAAATAAAAGCAGATTTCAAAATCTAAAAAAAATAGTTTTAAATATCGGGTTGAACTTGTTACAATTTGAAGAAATTAATAGGAGAAGCCTGAGCAGCATCGAGTTGAGAAAAAAAACCCCACCTAACACATTCAGTCGTTGATAAGGTTTTGAGCCTTTTCACCTCTATTTACACCCACCTTATCAGATCCAAAAGACTGAAATCGGAGGTTGGATATCCAAAAACATTGATTGAACTGAAAATTACGCAGAAGAAATGGCCTTAATAGTTCAGAATCAAGATCCAATACAGCATGCGGAATAAAAATGGATCTTCTGTTCATGTCCTGTCAATAGAGTTGAGCAGGCAACAACTGGATTTGGGACTCCGCTGAGAAATCCGTCTAAGATCCAGATCGGTGATTTTGTCTGGAACTTCAAAACTATCAGAAAATGTTAGCTCGAGCATGAGATGGCCCATAACTTAACTTTAAAGACGGCTTGGTTCTCTCTCTTCCCCTCTTTTATGACAGTTTAATGCTGCAGCCGGAGTTTGGAAGCTAGTTCACATCATTGTCGCTGGCAAATGTCTTTTTCAAGTTTTTATTGGCGGCGTTTCTACGAGGTATTAATTTGTGAAGTTTCTTTTTGTTTTTTCTTTCCTCGAAAAAATTATGAAAAAGTTCAAATTTTTAAAAATAGAAACTTAAAAATTACAAAAATCTAAGTTTTCTATCATTTTTTCTTGAAAAAACATGGATGAAACCAAAAACAAATTATTAAAATGCCAAATGAAACCTCAAAACATTCATACATTTGGCAACTAAAACCACAAACAAAAGATTAGCATAACACCCTTTAGATCTCTCTTTTACCAGAGCCTCATCAGCAAATTGATCAAAACAACAAAACATTAAAAAAGAAAACGAACTTTACCTGAAAGTTTTGGAGACTTTATTGCTTTTCCTCGACACGTCGTACGCCTTTGATGCAAAAGTTTTGGCCGTCGCTATTCCTTAACTTCGTTGCCTTTCTGCTCGTACAAGAAGGAGCTTATTTTCTTTGGATCTTCCTTATCCTGGTTTCACCGGGCTTCCGTCATTATCGTCCCATTGCTTAGCTCAAAGTTTTTTAGATATTAATTGTCTCTGTTATTTTTTGCGCCGTAAATAGTGACAAACACAATATTTTGAGTTGAAAGATATACTATAGATTCAATGAGGTTTTAAGCCAAAACTTTTGAAGCATAAAAGTACTGACCTTGAGAGTTTTAAGTAGTGTATGGTTTGTCATAAGTAAATATTAAAAGTAATTTATAATTTCAAGAGCAGACAAATATTTTTCAATTACTTACAGCTAAGTGAATGCGTCTGCTTTTATATTTGATAGAAGTAGGGAAATAATTAAAAGCAACTCTTAGCTCGAGGTGACCAATCGAGGAAAAACTACATTTCTTAAAGAAGTCTCCATAAACCGTGCAGCTGTAAGCAAAAAATTTACTGCATTGACGTAACTAGGCCACAATTAATTCAAGCTTTCCAAACATGTGTAGGTCTTGCGGACATTTGTAAGGCCATAATCAATCCTTGTAAATTGAAGGAGGAACACAAACCGAAGGTTTGCCCTGTTCTTCCTTTTCTATGTGTTGTCAAAATTGGTTGTATCGTAATTGAAACTGTGACAAATCAATCTGATTGTCTAACCGATTTATTGGTGCCATCAGATTTTTTTTTTTAAATAAAAGATTTTTTAAAAATATTTTAAATAATAAATAATTAACTATTAGATAAAATTTAAAAATCATCTGAAATCGGCTATGGCAGACTGTTGAAATCGGCTATGGCGACAACTTCAATTTCAGACGGGGCAGCGAGAGAAGGAAGCGTTCTCTGCCGTCTTCAAAGTTTGATTGTAGATTACTGCCTTTTGTTGCATGAACTCACTTTTTTCAAGTATCAGCTTTCATCCTTCTGGTTTACTCTCTGTCTTGTGAACTTTTCCAGTGATCCTCAAAGATGGTAATCCTATTGCATCTTCTCTAGTGGCAAGTTCACCAGTTCAATTGACGGCTTTTCACTATACACCTTCATATTTTAAACAAACCACTATAGGATCTTATTTTTGATTGCCAATCTTGATGTTTGTGGCTGATCTTCCTTTTGTTGTTTAATGTATATGTAACATGAAGTTATGATCAATCAAATCTCTTCAAAAATTTCCCTTTCCATTTGTAAGAGTTTGTCTGTCTTTCTGTGCTCCTTTTCCTTTTTCGCCATGCCTTGCACAAAGTATGCATGTTTGTTCTTTGTTCATCATAGTGGATGAGGTGAGGCTGCTGTTTTAAAGTATCATTCTCCTGTATGACATGGCCACTGGCCAGGTCATCTTGTTCGCAGAAGAGGTTCTCCATTTGCATGTTTTTTTTCTTCATCTGGTTCATACACAAGTAACACCTTAAGTCTGGTTGTGTCAGGTACAATTGCAAGTGGAAGTACTCCTCCAGAATCAAAGATTGATCCTGTGAACCCCACATTCAGACTTAGACTGTTGTCCATCTTCTGCCGTTCCATCACTGCTGCAGACACTTTTCCTCTGACACGCTGCAGTGCATCTTCAACTGTATTTTTGGTATCTTTCTTAGTTGTCATTTTATTGTCTAACATATAACGTTCGAGGTTTCCCTTTTGTTAAGCTTCTAGAAATCAGTTATCACTTTCTTCATTATTTTGGCTTTTCGCCCACTTTGGGAACATGTAATTCTCTCTAGTCTAGGTTCCTTTCAATCATTGATAGATCAGTTCAATCCCATGCAAACTTTTTCAAAGTTATTCTTTTTTTTTTTATAACATCATTCTTCTCATCTTTAAGAACTGCTGTTCATAGGCCCTCTGAACCTGGAGGCACATGTTTAGGTAATTTCAATTTGCAAGTGAGGTTGCTAAATCTTTCTAATAAGGGTTTCTTGCTACAATTGAAAGGAGCACAGAAAGACTTCCACAGGTACTATAACATGCCTCTATGGTGTTTTTACCCACCATTGATACATCATATCCAAGGGGAATATAGGTAGCTAGTGGATGCCTTTGGATGTCTGTCCACCCATCATAAACAATCAATATTTTTGATCCCATGCAAACTTTTTCAAAGTTAAATTTTTCTCAAGCTTTTTCTTCTCATCTTTAAGAATTAATGTTTGTAGTTTGTACCCCCTTTGAACTTGGAAGCACATGTTGGATAATTTGCAATGTGCAAGTGTGGTTACTAACTTCAAAGTTGAAACAATTGGGCATGGAGTTTACTGTTTGGGTTCTCAAACATGTGAGTCACTGTCATTTGAAGATATTTGCATCCATTTCCGTCTTGTTTTGCCTTTATATCAAGTAGTCAACCCTTTGAACTGTTTGATGAACATCGATCTCTGTATTTGTTTGCAAATGAAGTATCAATGTTGACAAGCATGCAGATGGCGTTACTCCTTAAAAATTTATAGCAGTTACTTGGTCCTACTCTCGTCGTATTTTATGTAGCGGGTTTTCTAAAGTAGTTTTTCTTTTAAATAGCTGATGGCATAGAGGAAGAGAGATCTTTGCCAGTAGACAAAGTTATAGATTGTGTTGCTTTCTACATTAGCGTTGCGGATATGAAGGATGTCATGGAGCAAAGAGTTGGATTAGTAAACGTGTTGCTTTATGCCATCTCTCCTAGGTTCCCCTGGACAGGTTCCATTCCTCACAAGTTTACTTCTCATTTTTCACCATTGAGGTCTCGTGGTGTTTGTATTTTAATGTCTGATGATATTTCGTTTCTGAATTCCATGAACAGTCAAAGTCTCGGTTCTTTCTGGGCTTTGAGAACTTTTTGCAAAGTTCAACAACTTTCCACCATCTGCTTGTGAATCTCCTTCCCTAGAATTGAGTTCCTTTGTTAATGAGGTAAAATTATGTAGGTCGTCCACTTTAAACATCCGTTTCTTTCGATGAATTAGCTTCTCACTTTTACTTCCATGCTCCAGTCATTTCACTCGCTGAATGTTAGGGTAATCGAGTGCATCAAGTTAATAAAAATTGCACAGGTGTGTTCTTTTGGCCTCATGTGCTTGGCTCTTTTCTCTCTCTCTCATGGATGCGCTCACTACTTGCATGCACACATACACCACTTATATTCACTCGTATATCTGCAGGTTCATGTTGCTGCCTCGGAATGCCTCCTAGACATGATTAAAGTTTTCCAAGCCGTATCCGGCAGACAGGTGGAGAAGTTCAAAGACGAGCTGCTACATCTTCTTGATGTTGAAAAGAACGAGGTCGCGAAATCATTGCTGAAACAGTGTATAGAAAGCTGTTGTGGCATCTATTTGGAGAACTCATAAAAACCATGTTGCGCTTGACTTTGTCCAGATAAATGTGGAGAGCTCCTTCTCTAGCAGAAGCATTTGCATTCGGCTTGATCCACCAAGCCCCATGGGCAAATGTTTTTGGCACCCAGGTCGAATTATATCTTCATTGGCACTCAAACTGGAAGTGACGTTTACTATACTCTTAGCACTCCATCCACCCAACTAGTTTCTCCATGTTTTGAATTTGATGCTGCATCTGGAGCTCATTCGATTGCCAAACCGAATTCAATCAGCTTGGCTTGGCGTCCGCCGCCGACTTCTACACGATCCCGCATCTGGAGCTCGTTCAATTGTCCAAACCACCTCAATCGGCTAAGCTTGGAGTCTCTCCGAAACTGTTCTATCTGACCATTCAATGTGACGCATCTTGGATGTTGATGGATGCCCATGGGAAGTTCTACCAAATTATGTCAGACAGAGGTGCATGTTGGATGATAACTTATTGGTTTAATAAAATTTTTATGGTTTAAGGTGGTCTGATCCATGTAGTAATCCTCTGTGGGCGTCTGATCCGAGTGCTTGGAAAGGTCCTGGATTTTCTTATTGGGGTTTGGGCTAGTGGCTGTCATGTGAATTTTCTGATTTACGGACGCAAGTTTAGGATCGGAGTTTTTCATTCGCTAGGACATTTTCTGTATCAGAACCCGTGTTGGCCAGAATGGGACCTACACACGGATGCGGAACCTCAGTGCCTTCGGTCCGCAACAGCCATCAAGTATGGGATCCGGCCATTATGAACGATTACTTGATGACAATCCTCAGAATTGGAAGACAAGGTTCTTCCAAAGAGAATGTAGATACGGTCCGAACAATTCCAGATCTCTACTCTAATGCAAACGCCCAGCAAGAACGGACGGGACCAAGACGGTGTAGTCAACACGTCGTTGGGGTGAAGGATCCAAAAGAGGAAAGAAAATGTCTAAAATGTAAAAACATGCGAAGGAAAGAATCCATGTTTTAGTGTAATGCCTACATCCATTTCCCCCTGAAATCATCGTCGGAGAACATCTCGAACAAAAGAACAGTTCAACAAAAGCATATATGTCAAAACCCATACCGTGGACCCGTATTAGCAAATACTGTCGGTTCGATCTATTGCACTGAACCGAACCCTCTTTGATCCCGAGCAGCAGAGGTGGTAAAATGCCAACGCTTCAAGAACTTCCAATTCGTGAAAGCAATGGATGAGGCCGAGTTCCGACGTCTTCTCTGTCTTTTCCCCGTCGTGCGCTCGCGTTCTTTCTGTGTAACCAACGAACCGCTTTTTCTCCATTCCTATAATTTGGTATCATTTCTTTTCTTGTTGGTGCAACGAAACCAAATATCAGAGATCTTTGGTTCTTGGTCATGTTGGGAGTCTGAGACTCTTCCTTCCCGATGATTGGCGGTCGTTCAATGATTGTGGGGTTGTCACAACTATTCTTACGCATTATATCAAAGTTTCAGATTGGTGTTTATCTGTACCTCGGATTCGGGCAAATGAATTCGATAGCTCGATCTGCATTCGTGCAAGCGGTTTTGAAATTTCTGCCATTGACTTGAATAATGGTTGTTTGGGTTTCAGGCGGACGATGAGGCATCGAGGATGATCGCTTCAATAATGCAAGACAATGAGGTAAAAGAAACTGGGAATGTGATTTTGCGTATGTTTGATTTGTTTCCCGATAAGCTTCTTATGTTCTCATTCATCCGCGTGTTTTTTCAGCCAACTCAAGGACAAGATGCAAAGCCGGACAAGCAAGAAGGTGGAGATGTCGACGCCCACGGTACCTTTCCTAGTTGTTACAATTTATAAATTGTTCCTTTGATAAAGGAAAAGTTGCGAGAGTGATGCGGGTTGTGCCCTGTGGGGTTCCCTTGGTTTCTTAATTGTAGCTCTCTTTGTTGGATGGATTGGATTGGAGGCGTTGATAATTGATATGACTGAAAAAATTCCTAAACAATTTTCCGTAGGATTTCGAACTTGCTGTTCACGTCCAGGTTGGTATAGCCTGATACAGGTCAAGTGTTAACGGCCCAAAACTGGCCAGGCTCGTACCGTAGCAGATCTCGATCCTCATTTCACGTCCTACCACGGCTGAGCAACTATTTCTTGTTATGTTGAATTCAATATATACGATGATCTTTCATTTTCACATTTTTAGGTGTTATCAAGCCATACTTACGCATGGAAGGTTTATAACGGTTTAGGAGACTCTCAAGAATAAGAAGCATATGTCCGAATTCTGGTTGGGTACCATGGGAGATCATGATCTTGCTTGGGATTCAAAATAATCAGTTTTCCACTGTGACCAACATCAACGAATTGTCATTTTAGCTTTTTATTCCTTGCTGCAAATACAAAATTATTTAATTTCTACTAGTTCAAATCAATGAAGAGATCTGGCCTTTAAAGTAGTTTGACATACTAGTGTGCTTGACCGGTTTTTGTCAAAAGCATATGATGTTTGTTGGAATTTCTCCTGTAAAACGCTTACGCTACATTCATCGTGCAATGCATTGATTGCTTTCCACACTCTTTCTCATCGCTGCAGTGGCCAAAATGACATTGTTGTTGTCGTTCCTTCTGCTCTAAACGTTCTTAATGATTGCCATAAGCGTTTCATTCCCTGCTGCTGTTGTGGTTGTCAAGCTGTAATTTTGGACTTCCAATTGCAGATGAGAGCGGGGAAGGTCGAGAGGCATTGCAAGGCGCATTAAAAGGTTCCTAACGAAGTCATACCACCCGCCTCTTCTTCAGATGTATGAAGAAATGAGTTCAGATGGTCGTGAAAAGAATCCCATCCGGAAGAAATGAGTTCAGATGGTCGTGAAAAGAATCCTCCCTCCATCCGGAAGATTGGCAGGACCATTGGCCAGGCTAGGTCCCTTTTTCTTAAAAAAAAAAAAAAAAAAAAAAAAAGTCTACGTTACTACTGTACTCATGGTCTCTTTATTATTTGTGGGTATACTTGTTGAGCTCAATTCTAGTTCCGTGCTTGTTGCCACTTTTAACTGTGTTGAACACATCTTCTGAAATAGCGGAATTCTAGTAGCACGTTGCCACTTTTAACTGTGTTGAACACATCTTCTGAAATAGCGGAATTCTAGTTTAAAAGGAATTCCTGACACAGGCCGTGTTATGAGCAGCAGTAAGACCTATGATGAATCATCCAATGGGCATTTAAATCTTAAATTACATGAATTCTCTCTCTCTCTCTCTCTCTCTCTCTCTCTCTCTCTCTCTCTCTCTCTCTCTCTCTCTGCGTCGGTTATGACTTCCACAATCTAAAGCTCTCTCTCTCTCTCTCTCTCTCTCTCTCTCTCTCTCTGTGCGTCGGTTATGACTTCCACAATCTAAAGCTCTTACGGTTCGTAAAAAGCTCTCCCACGAGTAGTTCTTTATTCAGAGTAAAGTTGAAAATCTGTATCGTTCCACCGTCTGACCCTCGTGTCCCGGGTACTTGCATCTGGAAGTAACTGAATATGATCATTCTACAGTTCTATATTTAGGAACTGGTTGAATACCTGCAGTTTTACCTGTAGATTCGCAAGGTTCTGGTCTAGATTCAACTTTAGTGCATCATACGCAGTTCGTCCTTGGTCTTTGATTACTTGAAAAGTGAAAGTTGGTGTGCTCGATTAAATAGATCAACCTGAACAAGTCGTTTCAACCCATATCGGCCCCTTTTAAAATGAGATGGCAACAAAATTGCTTATTTTTAATTTGTTAAGTGGAAATTTATTTTGAAAGCATTAAACTTAAGAAAGGTAGCTAAAACCATGTGGCTCTAATACATCAGGAAGATGCTGGGCGACGAAGATAATCAGGTGACACGCGTTGAACTGCAGGAACCTCAAAATTATTCACGAAATTTAAAGGCTGCAACGAGCTTCATTCTTCCAGAAAGCAGAATTCCCAATTGTGGGCCACCGCCCTTACTTTTCTTAAAAAACGAGTGCCCATGTTTATGAATGCCCAATAATGAGGCTTTATCGAGCAGCCATTTTGTATTCTCAATTCCATCTCG
This sequence comes from Nymphaea thermarum, assembly GCA_011799765.1. Classification (NCBI taxonomy): domain Eukaryota; kingdom Viridiplantae; phylum Streptophyta; class Magnoliopsida; order Nymphaeales; family Nymphaeaceae; genus Nymphaea; species Nymphaea thermarum. Next base: position 682,642 of record JAANDH010000081.1, on the reverse strand, counting down.
CAGCTCTTGAGAAACATAATATGTGTTACTCGAATTGTGAGAAAAAGGTTAAACTGAATCCATACAAAAAGAGAGAAGTAAGCACTTTGATACAATTTTAAAAAGCCAAATGTCAGCCCGTATCGTCTTTTTTAAATCGATTGAATAAATAGAAATTAATAACTTGCATCAGACTTGTCAATATTGATAACATCGTTGACAGACACCATTACCTTTGATAAGCTTGCGACACCGTTCGCCAATTTCCAGAAAAGGCTGATCACCGGCCACTTTATGAAATTCAGAAACGAAGAAAAAGTATGAACTACAATAACAAAAAATGTTTACTCACGTATATTTCATAGAAAAACTGGGGTAAGAAAGCTGATCGGACAGGGTTGTCCTTCCATCAGCAATGTGCAAGTTACAGTTTGGCACGCTAACCATATTGGCAAGTGCCTAAACCAAAATCTGAAGAGTTTCGACGGAGCAAGAAAGCGTATTACTTGAACTCTTGATCAAGATGACTTGCACATCAATCATGCAGAGTCCCCAAGATGTCTTCATCCCTAAAGAGATGATACCTGCAACAAGAGAATATTTTACAGCAGCTTAAATAATCAGAGACATGATTGATTACTAATGTTGTGCTTTAGGATAAGAATGATCCACACGGATTGCATACCCATTATGAAATACGATAAGGAGAAGCTTCAAGACCACCGTGAATTAAGGATGTAAGAGGAGATATCAGGAAGCTTAGTTTTCAGAAAAGTTTCGTCACATATGGTGTGTTAAAACAGGAAGACAGACATTCATTGCAAGGTGGGTTAGCTTTCAGCTGATATTTAATAGATACAGAACTATAAGTTTGTAACCCCTTAACATATTTCTAGTGACTAAGGCCCACGGTGAAGATATGGATTCTTAGCTAACAATAGAAGTTACAAAGGGAGAAAAGACCAGACGTATTGATTCCACAATCAATCCGCCTGTAGAGTCTTTCACATATATAATATCCATTGGAGATATTATTTAGATACACCACAGTCAAGGCCCAAAAATCAATGTTTGCATATTAGAAGCACATCGCAAGATCAACATTTCAAATAGGGGCTAAAGTATAAGAGCTTCATGCCAAAGCTAGAGTATGAAAAGAAAATTAGATATTACATCTGATCAGGAAATATACCTCAAGTTTTTAGTTCTTAGACCACCAAATAAGTACCGTAACTTCTTGAAACCACTTCATTTTATAACTTCATGTTTGTATCCTTTAGCAGCCCAATAAGATCAAGGCCGCTAGTGAATTTGGTTTCAATCAACAAATAGTGGTTCAAGTAACCGAGTAGACCACGATGGTGTATTAATAGACGTCAACATGAAAACTGAGCAGAGGCTGCAGACAAGGAAAAAAGAAGCTTACAAGCTAACTTTTCTAAATGATTAAACTGGCCTAAGAAAGAATTCCTTGTAAGCTAATCAACCAAATTGTAAGTGAACCAGTCCATTTATCGCCAGATTGTATTCCTTGTAAGCTAATCATCCAAAATGTAAGTGAACCAGTCCATTTATCGCCAGATTGTACTTATAAATCACGATGGCAAATAATTGGTTGAGATAATATTGGTATCCTCTTATCTTCATTGTGCATAATTTTAAGTATGTGTACATACTCAAAAGAAACGCCAAGCAAAAATGTGTTATAGGTTGGACTTGTTCAGCAGAATCAACAAACATGTAATGCTTATCTAGAAAGCAAAACTAACTATGCTAGCAAAGACGAATTGGCTGACTCGATGAATTCAAAAAATGGGAAAGAAAGAAGACAAAGTGGTTTTTCAAGGCTTTTGGCAAATAAGAGAATGTCAACTTGTTCCTCCATGGGGAACATTCTTCCCAGATCAGATAAACTAGTCCGAAATCAACACAAATCACTACTTAGCTGACTCTAAAAATAAAAGCTTTAGCTCGCATATACCTGCCTAATGGTGAGTTGGCAACAGTTTCATATTCCAAATTTCTCTAGCAGGTCTAAATTTGTCTACTTCAGGTATCTCCATAACCTATATCACACTAAAGGGGAACAGATCCCCTGCCCAGAGTAAGAATGGAAAATATGACCAACATCAAATATGTGGAAGAAGGACTAAAATGAACAAAAACGAAGCATGAAAATCCTGAGATTTGAAAAAGATATATGGATGAAGTTATTGATGGCTGGCAATCCAATCGGAAACTTGCAAGTGGTGTGTCTATTATCAACTGTGATGAAAACATTAATATTTATAAAGGTCATATATCTTGTATCTATAACCTCCTATATATGCACAAATTTCTGGCAGTAATTTTTCTCTTGGACAAACCAAAGCATGAAATGAACCAAACTGTTCTAAGTTTTAATGTTTAAGCAACTCGCGGGCAGGAAAAAGAGAAGGTGGTCAAAGACTCAAAATAAGCAACAAGTATCTTTCAGCTTTTAAATTAATTAAATCGCTTAATCTTATGAAGCAATAAAAGCATGGAGAATACCCAAAAAAAAAAAACATGAAAGAACTGAAATAAGATGGGGTAAGGAGAACCGTTGAAAGGGCTTACTCTTTATCGCCGAGCTTTACGTCAGTCCCCCCGTATTCAGGCAACAGCACAGTGTCCCCTTCCTTCACAGAAACAGGAATAACATTCCCGTCTCTATCACGAGCACCTGGACCAACAGCAACCACTCTCCCCGAATTCAACTAAATCAATCAAATAGGAAGGACATCAACCATAAGGTAATTTTTTCCGAACTATAGAAAAAGGCAAAAATAAAAGCAAAGAGAATTCACAGCCGCAACATAATAAACCGTCCTTCCGTGAGGACGGTAAATCCCTGAAAACACCAAGCATAGAAGTTCAGGATTTAGCAACGAACAAACATACCAAATACGCAAAAAAGATCACCGTTTTTGTATCCTGAAAGCATAGTCTACATAAGCCATAAAAGAGATTGAAAACTGATAATAAGTAGAGAACCATTGAAATAGCTCAAGAATAGTAGCCATATGAACCTGCGTAAAAAAGTTTCTACTCCAATTGCCAAAGGAAACAACTCTCCGGGAATGGGAAGTAGGTCGACCATAACGGGATAAATCTAATTAGTTAGCGAGCGAGAGACAAGAGAATTTGAATCAAGAGAGAGTAAACAAAGAAGAGAGAGATGGCTGAACATGAAAGAATCGCCGCTACCATCAAGTGGGCAAAAGAAACATGGACAACGATCAAAATAACCAAGATCAGAAAGTCACTTCCAAGAGAAACAAGCAACACCAACAAAGCAGAAAGGACGAAGGAGACGGATTGAGGCTGTTTACTCTGGTGGTCTTCTCTGGGAGCAGAATGCCGGCGTTGGTTTTGGAGGGAGGCAGAATCTTTTCCACCAGAACCCTGTTCAGGTTTGGAATGAGACGCTTCGCCATTGCTCTTTCCTCTCCGGTCAGGCGTCGTGCGTGTGCGGAAGCAGCGGAGAGAGAACGAGGTTTTATGGTCCACAGTCAACTTCAAGTCTTCAAGCCACAGGTAGGGTTTTAGCGTGCCTTGCCACGTGCTAACACTACACAACTGGGGTTTAGCTTGTGGCCACGTTCATCACTGGGAAACTAGGGTTCGCAGGTTCCTCTTTTAAGTGTTCGGGTAGGGACCGTTACATCGAACCAGTACTGGATCCAATTTTAATTTGGTCTATGAAAGCCATGTCAGAACTGAGTTCAACAGGGTTCCAATGTTTGTGAAATCAAATATTTTTGTTTAAGAAGGTATTCAATCAAATGTGCTATTTACAATTTTTACTGAATCCTGTATATGGTGTTTTGTTCGGAGGTTTGTGAAATCAATTTTTTTTTTTAAGAAGATATTCAATCAGACGTGGATTTTTTAATTTTTACTGAACCTTGTACATGGCGTTTGGTTCAGAATCAGGTGCAACTCTACTGGAGTTCAGTTAAGAATCTAACCAATTAATGTTTACTTAGGAGAAATTGCCTTTGACATAAAACCTTCAAAGTCATATTCTTATATATCCAAGGTTTGGCCTGTTTTGAGATTTAAGTTGATCAATGATATAAGAATCCAACCAATTAGACACCCTTAATGAGACAAATGATTTGAAGTTAGTCGATCTAAACCGATAGATCTAAACCTGATTCTGAGGCAAATAATTTTGCTTGAGTTCATGTCGTGGATATCGAACAAATGTTAGACTCCGAAGACGTGGGTAGTAGCGATGTGGAGATCAAGTTTGCAGCTTCTTCGTCTTGAAAATTTGCCCAATTGTTCTCCCTATCAAGTTATCATGCCAAGAAATTACAGGTACAATAACCAAAATAGTGATTCCTGTGGTCACCCTTCAAGAAGCATGCACTTTTGAAATATCAGATGCTGCAACAACTTTTTTGGGTTCGTGTAGCTCTCGACCTTTCTTTACTTGTGATGAAGAAACGCAATAACACAACGATGGTTGAGAAAAATAACATGGCAAAGTCACCAGTGCTATAAAATTTAGATTTTGAGTTGGATCAGCTGGGGTGTTGAATTCCTTGAAATGATGGAAAAATATATGAAGAATAATTTAGCAAAAAGAAACATTAGAAATCTTCACTGGCACTCATTCAAATCTCATGAAGCCAATCTCTCTTTGCGCTGGTTTGGAAGCTCCATAGTTAGAGCTACAGTGGCATGCTCGACTCTTAAATGGAGATCAGAAAGGCGTGTAGCAGCATTGGACAGCCTGACTCGGAAATTCTTGAGTTGTCTTACAAAATAAATTATGTGGACATGGTTCTTATATTAAGAAGCCTAGAAATTAGCATATATCACATGGTTCTATGTGTAAATCTTGTTAGGTAAGTGCATGCTTTGAAATGAATGGACAGATTTCTATATAATGTGTTCGGTTCTAACAACTGCTAATCTAATCGTTATCATTCAAAACCTCAAAGACTTAGATGTATATATATTTTTAAAAATTTTCAACTCAATTTTTTCCATTTGAATCATAAAGTTATTTCAAGATTTTGTAGCAAACGTATAAACTATTGACCTCAAAGATTTATATACTGGCATGTCATTTCAAAAATTGTTAATCAGAAAATTCGATTTTGATTGGGTCACTCTTTATTGTATTTTAATATTTAAGATTACAAGTAACACCACCAAGAAGTACGATTGTGAGATCTACATCTGTTCTCACTGACATTAACAGAACACTGTAAGCAAAAGTTTGTAGTGCGTATCAAGTCACCAGGAGCTGTAGCTTGGTAATGTAAAGCACCAACTAGCCAGGGCAACGCGTAGCTTGATTTGTACGCAAACTTGAACGCATCTGCAAGCCTGATAAGAGCGCAAATGCTCTCGAAGGTCGCCCCTGCTTCATCAATAGTTTTTGAAGACAGTACTTGCTTCAGCATGTACTCAAAACCTGTGATCTACCACCGAGCAGCTGAGTTTTTCACGATTGCTCGAGCAATGGAGAAACACACTCATGGCTCGAAGAGTTGCACGTCTTCCAGAAACGCAGTAAAGAAAAAGAACTTTTGGACATGCATGGTTTTTTTTTTCTTTTTCTTTTTTGCTTCATGTGATGCCCGCGAAACGATCGGCAGGAATTGCAGAGATGGCATGATATAATGAAATTGAATATAGTAAATGCTATTTTCTCTCTCTAGAAAGCAGGAAAAGTTTCAGGCTGCCGAAAAGAAGGCAGGAAAAGTTTCAACGCATGGAGGGGGCGTGCACATCCGATCAGGCACCCCTGCCAAGCTACCACCTTTACCATGTTCATGGTTTACCTCTCTCTCAGCTATCTCGGATTCTCGCTAAGTAAGAAGAACAAGTAACAACGAGGAAAAGATTTTTACGATGCCTCTTTTACTCTGGAAGCCTTTATGTATCAATTCCTATTGCACCACCTTCCGAATTTTTGACATGTAAATCAGAACTTATCTCCTCTACAGAGATGCCAAATCAATTCACGTGATTGGAGTCCTTAGAAATGCTATCAATCTTAATCGAGAATGAATGCTTTATAGAACAGAGGACTAAGCCTGGCATTTGAACAGTTATCGGGAAAAAAAGAGAAGATGGGTGGTGTATTCAGTATTTAGATCAGTTAAATTCTTGCTTTTGTGCTTCTATCTTGGAATATTGTGACAAGAGACAGATTGATGCAACTTTATAATGCAACACTTTGTTGTTAATAGGGATAAAAACAGAAACAAAAAGAAGAAGATGAAAGCACCGTGGAAAGAACGCCGTCCATTCAAAATGCCTGCGCAATGGGTAAAGTGGAGCTCATCACTGTCACTTGGGTCAATAAAGTGTTGATGGAGAGAGATTGATATCTTCAAACTTCTCTCAATGCCTTGTAGGTGAAACGAGGAAATTAGAGATAAAGCGGGGGAAAGCCACAGAAAGGCCTTTGCTTTTGCATTAAAACTGCATGCATGAGCCCCACGCTTGCCTCCTCCATCTCCCAACATACCAAGCCTGCAGGCCTGCAACACATGCACGCGTGCGAGCTCTTGCACACGCGCCTATACACACACACACATGAGAGAGGGAGAGATTTCTAATGGTAAATCTGATCATGCCAGCGAAATTAGTTAATTTATAAGGATTTAATATGCTTCTTGGCTGGATAAAATTTTATCGAACCAAATCGGTGGAAACCGTAAGTGCAATCTTTCGTGCATTATTTATTACGATGAGGGTATGCGTATATATGTGTGTAGGTGATATGAGTATTTTTTTAAAATACCTCTCATCAATCCGTTGTCGTCTAGTTCGGTTAGGATATCTGGCTTTCACCCAGGCGACCCGGGTTCAAATCCCGGCAACGGAACATCCGTAAATGCTTTGTTAACGTGTAAGTCGCCAACCGGTGATTTCTCTCTTCAGAAAATGTTTGTATATAACTTTTGAAAGCACCATGCGGCAAAGTCTTGTTGCCGAGTACTTGTTGCTTTAATTGTTTTAACGCTCTGTTAGCGTCTAAGTCGTCAACAGATGATTTTTCCTCTTCAGAAAATGTTTGAATCCAACTTTTGAAAGCACCACGTGAGAAAGCCTTGTTGCAGAGTACTTGTTGGTCTCATTCCCCCACGCAATTACGCCACAAACTCTGATATTTAGTAGAAAATTATGACCGAGTAGCAGTGGATCAGATCCCCACATGTATATGTGTATATATTAATCAGTGTATTATATTAATCACCCGTTGCAGATAAGCCTCAACGGCCACCTTGGCACCGAAAATGAGAAGTTGGGAACCGATCGTTTTCACGGCCCACTTGATTTTGTTCGTCTGTGAGAGGAATTCAAACTCCAAGCTCTTTTGTCTTCTTTCATGGCGTCTCGAGCAGGCATGCTGCAGGCTGACAGAGGCCCGAAACTTGTCTCAAATGCAGAACCTCCTTGCTTGGTACAACCCTCCCTCTGGTCCTTAATCTATGTCAAATTGCACAACCTTGGCTTGTGGAAGCAGGAAATCGCGTCACTGATGGCTGCATCTGAACTTGAAATGGACCTAACATTCACCTACCATGAATCAAGAAGCTGCAGCCTTTAGCTGATGATCGGTGCACCATCCATGGTACGCGTTCCTTGTCTGATCACTCTGATATAACTTAAAATCATTTTTCAAAGTGTTTTTGATAAGGTGTGATTGGTAATATGTATGCATATATAAAGAAGAGAGAGGGAGGGGAATGGTCGGCTCCAAACACTTAATTAGATGGGCAAGGAACAGTGGAACACTTTCAGCTTTTGATTTTTTTCAAATCAGCTGTTGAGAAAAATGTAAACTAATAATAGTAAATGATGAAAATGTCATTATCACTTTGTTCTTTCAATCATCTAGCACCTTCAATATATATATATATGAACTGGTAGGTGTTAGATGCATATATGTTAGATGGATAAAAAAGAATTTCAAACCAAAGAGAAAACCAAAGATGCATATACAGATCTGTGGTTGAGCGAAAACCAAAGAGAGATATGTGAGGTGTTATTTTTATCCTTGAATATTGTGTCACACTTCTTTTGTTATTGTTATTCTCTTAACCATCCATATTAAAAAGCTTTAAGGCTAAGAGTTTCTTATTTGTTTAACCTTAAGTATCTAGGACATTTCTCTCTCTCTCTCTAGAGAGAGAAAGAGAGATGCTGCGTAACAAATTAAGACGGTTGGATTTTCTAACGTACCAAATTCTTTTCTCGACTCTTTATCTAGGACGTCATTTCACCAAGTTTTAATTGATGAGAGAAAAAGCCAGACCCCTCCCCAATATCGACCTTTTTCACCGGATGTCAAAGCATGAAGGGCTGTTGTTCCGTCGAACTTTCTCATGTCCTATTTAATTGCCTTTAGTTATACAATGAACTTATCGGCAATCGAGGAAAAAACAAACATGCATGTATAGTTAGGTCATAGGTGTTATATATATATATATATATATATATATATATATATATATATATATATATATATATATATATATATATATATATATATATATATATATATAGTTGTTATAAAAGATGCAAGAAATAAAGGGTACCAAAATGAGATGGGTCTCGAAGAAGTTGGTCCGCCTATGTAGCGTGTACGAGTCGGGGAACAGCCTATGCTCTGCTTTGTACAGCATTTTCTTTCTTTCTTTGAGGTATACATTAAGAAAAAAGAAAGGAAATAAACGAAAGGGGCAATCATTTCATAGCAAAATCGGGCACTGGCAATTCTTCCACAATCACAATTAAAGTGAGGCGGGGGACCTGAATCAATGCTACCCAACCTTTACCACCTGGTCACCCTTTTCTCCATTATACTTCTTCTTCCCAATAATAATAATATTATTATCAATGTTTATCTAAAATACGCACCAAAATGGAGACTACCATGGCACACAAATGCTGAGCTTTTCTTGGGTGCTTCCATGAAATTGGAATTCCATGGCATTGTTTATAGTTTGTTTACTTGTTGTTTTGCCTTCATTGCATATATTTAAAGGCGTGTTCGGATGCCTCCTAAGTTAGGTGAAGGTGCTTGGGAAAACGTTAGTTGGATCTTAGATCCCTTGCTTCAAAGATGCCTAGACAAGGACTTTTTTAAGCCATGCAGCTTCATCGCACGCGTCTCCCCGTCGCTGTAGATTTGGTGAAAAAGTTATTCCAATTCCACAGTTTTATAATCCGCAACTGCAACTTAATAGAACTACACATATGCGCGTGTGTATTCTCTTGATCTATTTAAATGGACATGTTGCCACAAAGTTCCAACCTGCTACCATATATATATCTATATACTCATTCCAAATTATCAATGGAATGGTGGAACTATTTCATAACTCTCTCTTTTTATGTGGTCTATTTCCTTCTCTCACCGTCATTAACTAATGATAAATTAAGGGTCAATTGGGCACTATTCACTTTTTATATACAAAATCAACCACCGCGTCCCATAGTATAAATCTTCTTTCGGTGCAGTAGATTTTTTGCCCCTTATCAGCATCCGGGGTTAGGTAACAAGGCCCTGACCAGCTTCTACTTGAACGTCAAGGTTTGGGAATTTCAGGTCGATCTCCAGTCAGGTGACCAAAGCCCTTGCCCGGTAATTTCTCGCAGTAACTTTTGAGACTTTGAAGAATTACTTTGGGGGTGGGCCAGTCTCAGTAGCAAAAACAACTGCTGAATCATATTATTTCTGACACTATATATATATATGAATGATGTGATTCTGGCTTTCTTATGTGTTTCGTAGTGAGAATGATGTTAGAAGCTAACTTTTCAGATACGACTCCTCTTTTATTTTTAGTTTATGGGCGGTCCTGTCTGCATCTGTATTTTGTCTTGGCCAATTATGTACTGCTTTCATATTAAGGAGACGAATGGCATTTCTATGTGGATGGGGGTCTAATAGCTTTCAGATTATAGAAGATGCCAAAATTTTTCTCCAAAACAGACACCCGTGAATGTGTCGATCATGATGTGATGAAGTAGTTAATCTTTCACATCGTTAATAACATTATTGGTGCCATGTTTGATTCTATGCATGAAATGCTGAAGATCATCAAAAGTTGGCGTTCTTGTTATCGAACACTGATTGCTCTTAGGGGCTCAAATTAATGAATCATTTTACTTCATATTGAATGTTGTGATTTAAACTCATCGACATAGTAAGCTTGCTCAGTTTTCCTTCGTTTGTTTGCTTCTGTAATAAATTATGTGGTCAATATGAGCAGCCCTTTAAGCTTTCGACGCATGGTATAAATTAATTTGATATAATCTTGCAAAAATTTACCTAACTCCCCTAATAAAAGAATAATTATTAGTTACTTTATAGTGAAAATAATCGGATATAATCTTGCAAAAATGTACCTAACTTGCTAATAGAAGAATAAACAAATTAGTAGTTTTCGGAATAGGAACATCTTACATCTCTCTCCCTCTAGCATTGACATGACTTTGGAAAAAAGTATTTATAAATGAATTTGACACTAATAACGATATTAGCATGCCATATGTTTGGCAATAAAAGGATTGCCGCTTAGCTGGGTCTGAAATTGACCACTATCTTCCTTGGGATCCATCTGTCTACCCATTAACGCCACAGGAGGAGAGAGAGAGGGAGCGGGGGAGAGAGAGAGAAAGCGATCTTCCTCATCCTGAGTTTCTTTTTCTTCTCATGGCATCATAGGTGGTGGTAGAATCTGCAGATAAAAGTCAAATGGGCGCTGGTTCAGAAGGTTCCAAAAGCAGCTGCAGCAAATTGAATTTCACTCTCTCTATCGCCACTGCATGTGCCTTAGAGCCATTGACCGAACCAGTTCCAGAATCCCAGGCGGTCTTGTTCCTTACAGATTTAAAAGCCATTGAAAGCAAACAGACCAACTTCTTCTCATGGGGATCTGAGTTCAAAATTGCAGTCTTTCCTCTGGTTTTAGTAGGGGTTCCAAGAAAAGCACAAGGAGCCTTCTCTTAGGGGTTACAAAGCTTCCTCGCTCCTTTCTGTTTTTGGGGGTTTGTGAGCAGGACAAGATCCTTTTTCATGATTTTCAGTTTCCAGCCTAGAGAGGAAAGCATGGGCTTGAGATATCCACTTGCTTGTTGCCTTTTCTTCCTGGTTCTATCTTCGACGGGGCGTCCGTTTCTCGCTCTGGCTTCCAGCTCCATGGCTTCTGGCTCCAGCTTCACAAGATTCAAAGTTGGGTCCTTTTCATACTTCGGTCCAGCTTCTGCTGTGAGTGGCGATGGCTCTGACAGAGGAGATGGTGGAGATGGGGCTCTTGTTGGTGATAAAAGGAGGACGCCCACTGGTTCTAATCCTTTGCATAACAGGTAGCCGGCCATGGGAATCCCTGACCGCCTCTTCTTATTTCTTCTCTTCTACACCAAATCCCTTTTTCCCCGCTTTTTTACCCCTTCTTTTCAATATGAGGATGATGTACTGCATTAGAGATGGCATTTTTTTTCTCAAAAATGTAAATTTTTCTACAGTCGAGCAGTTTGGAGTTCGTTTGCTGCATGCACAGGAGTTTTCCTGTTTATGATACCGCTACATTGTTTTGCCGCTGCTGTTCCTTTCTCTCTGATACTCTTATGCAAAATTGGTTTTTGTTTGATTCCTCTTGGCACCATCAGCTTTCATATGGACAGGCTCCATATTTTGATGGATTCTGAGGTTGGAAGAGAAAAGTTGGTAGGAGTTAAAGTTTCAAGCTCTCTCTCTCTCTCTCTCTCGCTTGGTGATCAAGTCTTGTGAATTGTGAACAAAACAAAATTATGAGAAAACCCAATACGTCAAAGATGTGATTAGGAACCCCTTTTCCCTTTACATGTTCAGAATTCAATTATTGAGTGGAAGATGCCAAAATGGATGTGAATTAGCAGTCAGGATGGACAACAGTATCTGTGAAGAGGACAAAGCTCTTGGCACTCTTTCCATACCACCAGACACATCAGTCAGCTTGGAAGGGTCCCTTTCCCTTAAAACATGGGTCTGTGACACTCCTCACCTCTGCTCTCCCTTCTCGTTTGGCTTCATTTGCCATTCATGAAGTTCAAACAAAACATTTTGCAAGCACCACCGAACTTGGGTACTTTTTTTTCCTTTTTCCTTCTAGTTAAGGAACCGCACCTGATATTTCGAAGTCTCGAACTCAAGATAGGTGGACGCGTTCTGTCTGTGTGTTTGTTTGAGAAGAATTACACGATTCTGTCTGTGTTGGCTTGAGAAGAATGGTGTATCCAGAAAGCCCCACAGCGCCCACTCCAGTGACAGTGAGGATCTTGGCTTGGTCGAGAAGGGAGATCATGACCAGCTTCTTGATCCGTTGTGACTGATGAAGCCCCCATTAAGAGCATTCTACCATGTTGGTCGAAGCTAGCTTCTGATCACTTTTCGTTTAGGGTGTCTTCGTCTGCGGTGGTCCTTATACAGATGAATTTACAGCAGACAAACGGTCAGATGCTAAGAAAGGGGGAACATTCTTCCCCTTCCTCTAACAAAAAAAGGCGCTTAACCGCAGTAATTTTTACTAATCCATATCAGGTAATAGAGATTTGCCTCAGCTTTTGTGGGAATGTGAACCAAATTTTATTGGGAGTATGTGACTCTCATTGGGATTCAAGACTGTTTGATTTGATTTTCAGTTCGCACAGTCAAAAGTGTAGCAAGTTGGCACATTTGGCATCACCTGAATGATGACCAAGATCCAAAGTTTCTGCCTTGAGATCCAAAGGAGCAAGACTCGCGCGCATCATCGGTCACTATGCAATAAAGGGGCCGAGTTCATCATCACCTATAATGTGATTGCAGTAGAAAAACGTTGTGATCGAGTTCATGAACTTGGTTGTGTTTTTTCGACTCGATTCCGTGATCTGGGTCGCGTACGTTGCCCGATCATAGGTTTCTTTGACGAAATCATGACATAAGGAAGTTGGTACCGAAAAATCCGATTGAGTTGAACAATCTTTAACCGACAAGCTTTCTTTTTTAATTTTAAAAATTTTCTCAAGGGATGGACCTTTAAGAGGCAGCTTGAAGGGTAGGCTGTGACATAATGATTTCCTCAACTTTGCTTGCTTTGAAAGTTAGTTAACTTTCCAGAATGCCAACGCATTATTCACATCAAAACAGAAAGTCTCCCAACATGTATCTTAGTAAAAGTTCGGTCAACAAAATCCCAATCTTGAAATAAAAAATTTATTCGATTTTTCATGATAAAGATATTCTACTAAAAGATGTGAAATTTTTCTTGTTGGTGGGTCCGCAAATTCCCCTTGCAAGTCACGTTGGTGGCTTTCAAATGATAGTAATAAAGTAGAACCTAAAGAGGATTAGAATATACTGAAAACATACGTTTCCTTTTCCTCCAAATTATACTTAGAATGAATCATGTCTGACTTGTGAGTGATCATGGATCTAACTCAACCTGTCAACGTCTACTTTACAGGACGATCTGTCTGCCAAATGTGGGCGTTTCGTCGTCGACCGTTGATTTTCAATATCTAGAGACCCAGACTTTGAGATATCACTGCACCAATCTCTCATGGGCCTATGCGCATAATATTTTCTTAAGTTGATCATGATGATGAAAAGAGAATGATCAGGATCTGATAAACAATTGGCTCATTATGGATGTAGTAGTTACACACAAACAATTGGATAATCTCGAACACCTTTTCCTAGCAAAAACTCAGGATATAATCGATGCTCCAAGTTCACAAAATCAATCGTTAAAACGCTACCAAGTTCATGATCTCTTCCGCAATGTTTGGTGAACTCGATCGCGATCCCGTCCACGGCGGGGATAGCGTGAACAGCTAAGGACTCGGAGGCATTGAATGGCATGAATGAGCCGTACCCGCCTAGAAAGCAACTATGACTTTATTTTTGCATTTATTTCTATGCTTGGTAATTGGTACAGAGGCTGCAAAGGAATAAGTGTTGTTATATCTGAGTGTCACCATTTCTGACACGGCACATTTTCCTTCCGCACCATCATTTTACCTCTCATCATTTTGGCGAGGCCTCTGCTCTCTCAGTTGCAACCGGTGCCTTGGCAATTCCCATGCAAAGGATGGAGGTGGTGTCGAGGCTTTTTAACTCTTCCAATCAGAATCTAGCACATTTCTACCGGAAAACAAGAGGCTGCTTCGAATGAAGAGAGCCATACAGCCAACTAATTAATATCTCTGCAAACATGATTTGTTAACAGAATTTATAACCTGTTGTATTAAGAATGAGTTCTCTGCCAAAGACTGCAGATACCATTTGCATGTTACGCTTTGTTGCCCACAGGTAGAGATACAATAGTCTCAAGTTGGCAGGGTCACTGGTAAAAGCATAAAAGTTTTGGACCAATTTGGCTTGAAAAGAAGCTGGATCATATATGTATATGTACGACTGTATGTGTCCAATTGGTTCTACATAAAAATATATTTAGAACCTTCTTTGCTCTACTGATTGTATGTGTCAACAATTTTTAAACCCTTATTATTGCATGCATAGATCTTCCAACACACATCTAAGTGAACAAGTGATGAAAGAAGAGAGCATTTAAAAAAAGGCAATAGTTTTCCACCAACTGGCAGGCATCTCTAACAGGTGCAGATCATAAACCCTCAAGACAGAGACGGGAGAGGGCTAAAGGGGAGCCTGGCCAAGGAAGGGCAGTACCTAACCTAAGGAAGCATGTGAGAGAGAGGGGAAGACGGGCACACGTTTGGGGACACCCATGTCAGGGCAATTGAAGGTCTCTTTGATCCTACTGCCCTTCAAAAGAAGGGACAACCTTCCCTCCCTTTTAAGCGCCTCAATGCATTCAATGCCTCATTCAACCCAAGTCTGGGGATGGCCAATGAGGCAGCCCCAAGAAATTTGCCTCATTTACTCGCTCTAGTCTTCTGCAGGGATCTGTCCTTCCCATGAAAATCTGTGCATCGTTAGAAGGAAACTCGAAAAGGATGAGGACTATATATCACATGGCCTGTCTTCGTTTCCTTTCTTCTCTTCCTTTCTTTGCACTTGCTTTTGCTTCCTAGGATATAATGAAGTCTTCGCGGGAAGTGGAACAGAGGTGCTCAGACAGGAAGCCAATGCATTCGAGAGCTCAAATTCACATATTTTCATGACAAGAAAGAAGAGATATTGGAGAAGGGCATGCATGCCTGCATGAACACATGCGCCAGCTAGCGGAGATGCATGGTGACTAACTCTGCATGACATCTGGTTTTTCCGACCACCATCATCGTCGTCGACGTACCATCATCATCAACATCACCATTATGATCGTAAAGTCGTGGATGGACTGTGGAATAAATTATAATGAGAATGGACAATGTATCTGAGCTGCCATCGAAATACAACCGGTAATTAATTAAAGCTCATTAATGCTTTCGACTATCGCCATCGTCAACCTCTCCCTCCCTCTCTCTCTCCCCTGTGCATTTCCATGAGGCGAGGCGTACTGGAAACTGTGATGAAATAATTATATAGCTCGTAACGAATAAGTGCTTTCTGATGAAAGTAAAAGTATATCATAAGTGTGATATTAATTTCGTCCAGAAAGATGAAGATGAATACAAAGTTTTAAGTTTTTTCATGCACCGGGTAGAGTATTTTGTAGGCCGAAAACCGCTTTAGAATCTGTTGTTCATTTATTGAAAAAAAAAAAAAAGAAAAAGAGTCTCTAGAGTCGAAGGTTTGGTTTTCATTAACTATGTATTGAAAATAAAAGAGACATTAAAAATGTTTAGTGACGTATAGTACGGTTAGAAAATGTTGCACATGAATAGAAAAGAAGGAAAAAATTGAGGTTCACAAGTAGGTCGGCCTTCAAGTTTTACAGTAAAAACTAAGATCTTGGATACAACGCATGTTGGCCATGTGACGATAAGTAGATGCGAGTTATAGTTGGCCAAAAAAAGTCTAACTTTGTTCACTTTATAATTGAGGAATGGAACTACCCAAAGAATTTGCTGAAGTCCTGTTTGGCATTGAAATTTCAAAGATTCCCCCGGTTTCCTGGGTCAAAATTTTGGGCTGATCAGCTAGATCCAAAAGAGTTGACAATGATGAGGATGAGCTGTGGCTGTCTTGAAGTTAGATGATCTATTGCTACAATCCAAAAGATATAGTTTTGTATCCGCTGATATTAAAATAATAGATAGTTTTTTATTAATTTATTTTATTATTTAATATGAACTGATACAGAGTTTCGCTAAGATTTCGAATAGCTGTCCCAAATTCAAACTGATTAAATATTGGTCGTATGTTATTATTTCAATTCTGTGAGTAAGTGGTATGAAAGATTTTATCCAATCGAGTTGGAAAATGCATGCAAATGCGCATATAATAGTGTTCAATTATTAAAAAAAAAAAGGTCACGTCAAAGCAAAGCCATATTGTGGAAATCGATATTCAGTAATATTGCACAATGACTAAAACATGTAAAAACTGTTAAGGAAAAGAATGGCGACGCATTTCACTGACATGAATTTGAAATTTAAAATCATTCAGAAGACGGCGATTCAATGAGAGGTTGAAATCAATGGTCTTGATTTGGGATCCAGGTAGGAAGAGGAACACCCAAATCATTAAATCATGAAGAAGATGGAATATGAATGTCAGAAGCGGATTTATGAGTGTCAGAGGAGCACTCTCAGTTTGAATCTCGCAGAAATTTGCTACTGGGAAACCCAGGGGTTTAATTTGCAACTAGTTCAAGTCTGGTTCTAGGTTTATATTTCTGGCTCACCTAATAATTAAAATGGTCAATATTCACACACATTAATATTCTTATTACAAAAGGCTGACCGTCGAACATTTCAACTTTTAACTTTAACCCAATTGAATTGAAGTTTCAGGGAGATTGCACAATTTCACAAAAATGTTAGGGCATTTTTGTAATTTGTTAATCTAAAAAATATGGGAAAAATGTTTATTCGAGAGGCATTCATTTTTATGTCATCGGCATGTGCTTCTCTGGTATGCTAGTGTTAGAGTAATGACTGTCAGATTTTTTTTTTTTTTTCCCACCTCAATCACCATGACATGTAACCATCACCATGTAAGGTGCCATGAATCCCGATTCGGACCCGGTTGTGACATGGGGATGGATGCATGTTATGGCTACATTGCATCATGGCCATGGAAGATGGTGAAAATAAGTCATTTATTGTCATCATCGTTGTCGGTTATTGATGGTAGATGTTAAAGAGCATGTTACATGCATATAACCAGAGAGATCTTAACTAGAAAGTAGCTTCAGTTTTTTACCACATGCATGAAACTACTCCATACTTGCGTCTTTAGGCGGTTGATGAGCCAGATCTACGTAAAATTTGCATCTACCCAGTAGTTTGTTGTAGCTTGAACCATCGCATACAGAAAAATTCAAAAATTGTGTTCTTATGAATCTCATCCTCTCTCGCACGGCTTGAAATTTTAATAGAAAGCGGCAAAATATTCTTCACCATGGCATGAAACTCAAGGAATATGCAGAACTCATGTTTGAGTATGAGAGGGTAGAACCGAATAAATGGTGTAAGATCATCAACCAACCAATATAGCATAATATTTAAAGTAACACATGAAAAGAACTGATCAATAGAACTTGGAAGAAACGGGTTGATCCTCAGTAAGCGTGTGTACAGATATTAAGTTCTTCTGTACTTCGTTAAATGGGTAGTATGGATTTGGATCCTTATAGAACCAAGCTTTGATTTAGGGCACCGTTAAGCTTCAACAGCTTTCCTGTCAAAATGCTTCATTTCAAATGACAGTTTCTTCTTGGGAAACAAACATGAGAAGAAAGCTTTTCACTGGGTTCCTTGTTAAAAAAGAGAATTTGTTTCCGTCGAAGGGAGATTTTGTGGAGTGAAGAGTTCCCTCGCCCCAAAGCTCCTCCGATTTGCCCTTTCACGAAGCTGCTCCTCGTTGTCGGCGTCCTTTCGAGTGCGTTTGATTGCTCGGGTGGAACGAGCGGGTGAAATTTCACCCGCTCGACCGACCAACTCCCCGCGTCACACCCCCGACCAACACCCCTCATTTCACCCCTCTCCTCCTCCCTCCCCACAGTCGACCGACCAACTCCCCTCATCTCCCTTCTCACCGTCGCCGCTCCGCTCCTCCGCCGGTTCGCCAACGCTACAGTCGCCGTTCAAGCTCAAGATTTAGGCCACGTTTGATGGCCGGGGGAAACACTGTTGAATAAGAAAAAAAAAGAAATAAACGTACGAATTCAACCGGTGTTATCAAACTTCCGACTTTTTTGCGGGGATAATTTTTTTGCCCGTTAGGGCTTCCTCGTCTCTCTCATTCCTCTTCGACCACTCGCCCGACTGCTCGCCGTGCTCTCCACCACCGCTGCTGCTCTTGGTGTTTCGAACAAGTTGAGCCGTCGTCGTGGTCTTTTGAAGAAGGTGAGGTACGCCAACTCTCTCTCCCTATTCTGCGTTCTTTCTTACAATTCATTCATCGCCGTTTTTCCTTCCGTGGCTTCATGGGGAGCCTCGCAAGTTGAGGTTTGGGGGAGCAGTGGCGGTGGTGATGGTGGAGAGCACGCTTTCTGGTGGAGAGTTGCATAAGTATTCATGCTTGTATACATAAATATGTCGTTTTTTTTCCCAATGTTGTTATGCTCACCGTTAACTGCTAGAGTTCCGACTCTTTTTCATTTTCCATTTGCTTGCTGCAGCATACTGCTTCCTCAAATATCATCATCTATTCTAATGCAATGTTTTCTTTCCCAAAAGTCATTCCTCCACTGTCGGCGTCCTTTTCATTCATTGGTGTCTGATTCTGTTCAAGGGCAGAAATTGAACGGAGCAGATGGTTTTACCCATTTCTCATACAACAAGACTAACAAACACATTACTGCATCAGTACCATTTTAGTCCAACTTGATATTTTTCTTTTGGAGATGAGAAAGATGCCCATTATATATTGTCTGCAACTCTTTCTTGAACTGCTATAATTAGGAGATGGGCAGATATATGTACTTTCTGCTCTTGAGTTAGGTTATTGATCGCACCAGCTCCAAGTGTTCAGTAAGTTAGAATGTTATGGACCCGAGTTTATAGAGATCAACTGAACTCTAGAATTGAGGGTTTCACTCATACTTGAGTGCTACCTAGAACGGGATTCAGATTTGATAAATCTGATCAGTCTGAGTTATTTGTCAAGTTTTCTTGACTCTATGTGTTTGATCGCTGGTTGTTCTTGAGTGGCAGGTTGATTAAATATACACTGGGTGCTAGTTGCCTGCGTGGATGCAGAGGGGAATTAAGCTGATATCATCTTATTTTTCATTTTGTTCTGGATGCTTGAACAAATACATCCCAATATATTTTTGGGATAAGCAAGTCCATATTGCAAACTCTTTCCTTTTCTGGGCCTGTAAATCAAGATTCTGATATCACCTCCTGATGCAGCAGCTCCTTGTCCTCAAGGACATCATAGTACGAGTGTTTCAGTTTTCCATACTTGTGTTTTTTCCTTATGGTTCCTTCTCCCCAAGACTGCATACCTTGCCTTAGTTCATTCTTATGTTGAGGTGAATCCAAATAAGAAGTTTCATAAAAGTGAAGCACCAAAGCACAGTGATGCAGGAGTTAAAATATTATAGAAAGAACAAAGGCATGGTATTTGTGAAACTTCCTGCTAAAAAGAATCTTATAGCCTGCAAGTGGGTCTACCAAATCAAGACTGAGGTGGATGTGAGAGCACTACAAGGCAGGCCTGGCTGCCAAAGGATACAGTAAACAAATTGAATCAACTATTGTGAACCAGATTGCTCCTCTTGCAAACATAACCACTATAAAATCACTTATTGCAGTAGCTTCGTCAATGCATTGGAACTTGTGGGAGCTAAATTTAAACACCTGACGGCAGCCATTTCGGTTTTCTGGGCAGCAGTCACAAATGAACAAGATGTTGGGTTTGATATGGAACTGGGGAAAGAAAGTTGTAATAACTGGTACAGTTGTATCAGCTGCACCATTTGTGATTCCTCCACTCTTCCTCATCTCCAGTTTGGGGTTCATGGTTTCTGTCCCTTTTGGTTTTGCATTCATGGGATATGCATGTACTGCAAAGGTCTTGAAAGCGTTGTCGATCAAAAGCTACTTGTTCTTGGATGGGGAGGATGATGGTCACTTGAAGAGTATGATCCAAAGGTTTGAAGGTGGCAATGATAAAAATGGGCAATTGGAAGGCCTGCCAGGAAACAGAGAGGGAGACAAAAAAAAAAAAAAAAAAGATAGTTCAGAGGAAAAACTTGTGGACACTGGTTTCTTCACATCTGCATGTGGTTTTAGTTATAGAATAATTTATATAAGGAACTTCAAGTTTGCATTTCATGCTTAGCTTCATAAAATTAATTAATGTTTTCCGCTGCTGTGTGCTTTCTATGTTGTCTCTTTTGTGGTTCTTTCTAGCTTGCACAATGAGCAACAGTGTTTGTTCATTTGTTGCCCATCGTGATATGCTTGGCTCAGCTGGGCGTGTTTGATGAAGGGAAAATATGGGAGGAGAGCCACCGTCTGCTTTCTCCCCTGATCTTGGGGATGTGAATCATAAGCTTTGTTACCTCAAGTCTGTAATGGGAATCAAGAAGCCATGAACCACCTTAAACAGTTTGAAAGTATGTTGTAAATTTCTGCGTTGACCATCTTTGGTTCCACAGTTGGACATATGTTAATGTGAATCAGTTACTTGCTAACATGGTTGATAGTGAATTGTGCAAAATATGGCAAGTTCACGGTGAGTTTAGAACACTCTCTCTCTTATACATGCTTATGTACATTTTTTCTCTCTATATACTATTTTGAAAGGGGTTCCCATTTCTTTTTCTATTTCCGTTTTTTCTTTTTGCTGGAAGCCATCCTCCGGCTAGGTTCTTTGGAATGTTTACCAGTTTGAGCTAACAGACAGGCATTCTTTACGTTGGCCTCTTATTCAACTTAGGTGTTCAAACCTAGCCTTCTGGGCAGGATGAGGGGCTTGTCATTTTTTTGTTATTGTATTCTGATATGCATATTTGTTTTGTGAGGAGATGATATCGTTTAAACAGTCAAAAAAAATTTCGTTGAAAAAGTTTTCCTGTCTATCAAACTAGGCATTTTTTCCCTTCAAAAAAGTTTCAGGCCATCAAACATGGCTTGAAACAAGAAAAAGGGAATTTTACCCTCCTGTCATTTTACCATGGATATTTTACCCTTGAAAAAATTCCACCTCAAAAAAATCCAAGCCATCAAACGTGGCCTTAACGAACAAAATCCCTTTGGTTTCCCGTCTTCACTGAAACCCTGCGCCTGTCCCCTTCGTTCTTTGCTCGCATTCTTTCACCGAAACCCTGCGTGACCTGCGTCTCTCAGTTTCAGCTTTCTATTCTTGCCGCCTGCAGGTATCCCTCTCATAGTAGAAATTTTGAAGCTTCAAGGCAGAATCAATATTTATCTATGTTCTTTCTTACTGGTTTATCTAGCGGCTCTGTATTAGTTGTCATTGATTTTCGATTTAAGTCGTGTATATGAGAAATTCTTAAGCATCAATAGAAAATGTGATTAGAGCTTCTTGCCTTCAAGGCGATTCCTGTTACTGCATTATGAATTGGAAAAAATTTTGGCAACTGGGTCGCCTTTGAGGACAAGTGCCCTCATCGTCTAGCACCACTATCTGTAAGAACTCTCTTTCTCTCTCTCTCGTTTTCCCCCTTTACTAGCGACCATTTTGCTGCATCGTGGATCAATTCGCTGGATGTAGCACAAGCGCAGAAGTTGTTTGATGAAATGCCTGAGAGAAGCGCCGTTACTTGGAGTGCGATGATTACAGGCTATGTTCAAGCCAACTGTTACGAGGAGGCGGTGGGTCCGTTTCGAGAGATGCAAGTGAAAGGGATCGAACCAAACGATGCCACTCTTTTTAGTTCGATTTCTGCTTGTGCCCATCTTAGTTCTTTAGAACAAGGCAGATGGTCTGGAGGTTAAATTCTTCCTTGTGCATCAAACGGTTAAATTTACCAGGTTAAATTCTTTTTGTGCATCAAACATGACCTCAAATCGAAAGAGGGTTAAATTTCATCCTATATTTTTTTCTAGAAAAATTTACCGTGGTAAATTTACCACGTTAAATTCTTCCTTGTGCATCAAACGCACCCTCATTGTATTGTTCACGGGCGTCTTCATCCTTCAAACTTCAAAGGTCTCTCCTACCCTCCTATTTCTCTCTCTCTGAACGGGGAGGGCGCCATAGCGCCCTTCTGGTTCTAGGGGCGTCACAGCCCTCTCTTGTTTGGCAGGTCAAGAGGGTCTTTCTCTCTCTCTCTCTCTCTCTCTCTCTCTCTCACAGTTAGAAAGGGCTCTCTGATGGGCAGTTATTTTTATGCTCGAAAGATACAGAGCTTTGGACTGGTCTATCTTCCTGGTCATCCTACAAGTTTTTTGGGTGCTTATCTTGAACTGATACGACATGCCTCAGTTTAGTCGAATTACTTTGTTTATTGATTATCACTTTCTGACAGTAGCGGAGGTACGTGTGTGCACTGCCCATGCCAGCCTCAAGTGAGTCAAGTGACTCAAGTTGAGAGTTCGAGACTCCGAAATCGAAAATAAAGCAGAGTTTTTACTTTCTCTCTAGAACTCTTGAAACATTTTGTTTCCCCGCCCGGCGCCCAACCCTTCACCAAATCAGAAAGGGGGAAGCCGGAAGTGCCATATCCTTTCCCTCTGCGAGTCTACTTTGCCGCGGTGGGCAGTGGCGTGGTCGCCCGTCACAGCGTCGCTTCATCATTTATCAGAGATTCAGAGACTGGTCAGTCCGACTCCGGCGTTGTCTACTTGTCTCTCGCATAGCTACGCTGCCGGCGCCGAGTGGGGTGAGTGAATGTTTGCCCCCATGCCCCAAATGACTGCTTCTTGATACTTGATAGTGTCATAGATACTTGAATGTTTCGCAACTCGATTTCGATTTAATTGCTTTTATTCAATGTTAGCTCATGCCTCATGGCTGTGCCTGCGTCAATAAGATTGCCGTCGCCTGTCGGGGTTTTTTTATTTTCCCTTTTTCAACTCTTGTTTTGTTTCCTTCATTTTATTTTCTTGTTTAGTCGTCTCTCAGTTCCACTTCTCTCCGTTTTTGTTATTTTGTGATAATTTTGATGCGGAACATGAATTCTTGAGCGATTGAGTTTTTTGCATTAAACTGATCGTGAATTGGTGATTGATGTGGGATTCTGGTTCCGACCGAGTGGATAACTTTTATTTTTCCTTTTTCTTGGGTTTTAAGTGGTGCAGTATCTCTTTCTTCTCTGTGGTCTTCTGGTTTTCAGGTGATAAAAGCTGTTGTGGGAAAAATCGTACTGTCTTTGCCGTAGTAAGAGAACATGAAATATTGAAAGTATTCAGAAAATGCAAAAAAGAGCCACTGGTTTAGCCTGGTCTGAATGATAG
This sequence comes from Nymphaea thermarum, assembly GCA_011799765.1. NCBI lineage: Eukaryota > Viridiplantae > Streptophyta > Magnoliopsida > Nymphaeales > Nymphaeaceae > Nymphaea > Nymphaea thermarum. The sequence goes on along the minus strand of JAANDH010000081.1, from coordinate 659,176 downwards.
CTTACATATTCCGTAGCATTAGCAAGCTTATGTTATACAAGTATTGATATATGAAAGAACATATTACTGCCAGTAGCGGGGCACTTCTTTAAAACTACTTAAATCTGATGGGGCACTTATATATATATATATATATATATATATATATATAAGAATAAATATTTAAGATTCCTATTTAAAAATAAAAAACTAAGAGACTGGTGTGGGCAACTGTTCACACCAGTCACAATTTGGCTACGCCACTGATTGCCGCCAATGTGTTTCACTTCTTTGTGTATATCTGTCTTTCTATCTGACTGAACGAAGCACAGAGAGAACATTCATTAAGATACCTCCAGGTTTTTTTGGACAAGTACGTTGCTGGAAGTCGCGGTATTGGCTGAATGCTCATGCTTCACAATACATTCAGGCCCTTTGCTTGATTGACTAAAGACAGAGCAGACAAACCCTGGTTTCAACTTTGAAGTTGCCTAACGAAGAAAATAATTCACATGTGCTAATACAGGAAGATAGAATTTCGCTTCCACTTCACAGCAATTTTTTTCACATACTATGTGCTAGTGCCCCGTAGCCAAAAATTTCTGGCTCTGCCATTGTTTTCTGACTTCCATGTGGCATGTCGAACTACTTGGCCTTGTTGGAAATGGCGACCTGACAACCAGTTTTGTCTGCCAACTGCTTTGAATTGTAATAAAAAACCACAAAGTTTGAGTGTAACTTGTAAAATTTTGTAGGAGCAGTCATGGGAGATAACTCCAACAATCGCCGTGCAATGGTTAGTTCACTGTTCCGCTTCTTTTAGTTTCTGTATAAGTTGGCCTCCAAATTTTGTTGAACATGTATGTTATGTCTTGCAGTTCCAATTCAAACCAAAAATCCCTGCACGGAAACCGCCTAAACCTGCTGCCCCTAAATCGTGAGTCCACCTGACTTGCAGCTTTTCATTTGATTCTGTTTTCTCTCTCTCTCTCTCTCCCATGTTCTGCTTTAAAAATTTTATATAATTATTTTTCCCTTCTTCAGTGAAGTGGCTGAGTTAGGTGATGCAACTTTGTCGGATGAATTGCTCAAGCTTGTGAAGGTACTTAAATTCCTATCATCCCTTTTTCACCTGATATGCTTCACGAAGGTCCTGAAGGATTGAAAGTGGGCTCTTGATTGCGGCTGCGTGGTCGTGTTCTATCCATCCTACTTCATTTCTTTTGGCTATCTACTTTTAGTGATTACCACTTATTGTTAAATTGGACTGTGCAGCAATCTCAGGAGGACCCGAGGAGTAGAAAAAACAAAACTGAGAGAAAGGGTACACCTTATTCATGTTTCTTTTTTACGCAAAAATCTACTGATCCATTAGGGCATCATGTTTGTTCTGCCAAATGAGGAATCAACATTCTTGGAGTTCCTGTGTGTTTTCTTGTTAATAGGTTATGTTTGTCTTTAATCTTTGTTTCATCTCTTTTCCGATGAGCAATTTGAATTCACTGTAATCCTTTTCCATTAAAACTTGAGCCTTGCATGAATTTCAGTATAACAGAGTTTATGTTGGTAAAGGACTATTTGTTTAATCCCTATACTTGAATTGGTATAATAAAATAGCAAATGATGCAGGAACATGGCATAATTTTGTTCATTTTAACCTATTTCACAAACTACATGCTTAAAGTTTGTTGACCAGACAATCATCGAATCTTAGGCGAATAAAACTTAAAGCGTTTATTTTGATTCTGGAGTGTTTCATGGAAGCCTTTACTTCATGAGTTAATCTTTCTCCTTTACAAGAATTACCTAGAGCAAATTCTTTATGAGAGTCTTCAACAACCTCTTTTGTTTTATTTGCTGCTTACTAGCACTGACATTTTGACCTTTATCCTATGAGTCTCTCTCTTTGAAGCAAAAAGCCCTTTTTGTATCCTGGAAGTATACTCTCTATCATCTTGGAAGATTGGTTTCTTTACTGAAAACAAGCCTTCTTCACACAACTCTGCTAAATTTTGTTCCAGCAGTAATCATACCAATTCGTTGTTTTCTTTTCTCACTTTGATTTCTGCTGGACGTTTCTTGTCTTCTTTGACTAAATGTTTCTCTTTCTCCAAGAATATATCCATTTCTTTATACAAAAAGTTTGCCGATTTTACTTTAAACTCATCTTTTACTTGAATTTTCTTCTTATTTCTTAAAAATTTGTTGAAGAAGAAATTGGATTCTTCTGCAAGGGTAAGTAAACAACCCGACCCACTTCTGGGTTCGGGCCCTTGGTTCGACGTATCCCAACCCGCCCCTTAGCATTTTCGGTTCTAACCTTGAAAAGGTTAGGAACCAGGACAATCATTTATGATAATGACCCTCTTATAAACCTTTGAAGAATCCTCACAATCCTGAATACGGGACTAAACATTTGGCGCGTTACAATCCACCCCCCTTAAGGCACACGCATCCGCGCATGTGGGACCCCAAGTCTGAGTGTTGAAACTGCTCTGATACCATTGTAACAACCTGACCCACTGCTAGGCTCGGGCCCCTGGTTTAGCAGATCCCAACCCGCCCCCTAGCAGTTTCGGCTCCAACCTCAAAAAGGCTGAAAGCCAGGACAATCATCTCATTAATGGCCTCCCTTTATAAGCCCTTGAAGATTCCTCACAATCTTCAATACGAGACTAAACATTTGGGGTATTACAGTAAAAAACTTTGGTATTGATTTATATAAATCTGAACTGAAAAACAAAAAATGGATGTCATTAAAAAATGTCATGGTTGATTTGTTCATCACTGACTTGATGTGATGATTTACCTCCAACATTGTGCTTAAAAGTTAAAACTGTTTTGTTGCCATCTTCATCTTTCCCACTGTGGTATTTTGGTTGGTCCATCATTGCATTGATCATGGCGGAACCTGAAATTTAGTTTAATTGACCAAGTTAATTATCCATCTGGTTAGTCTTGCATTGAATGTTTACATCACGCAAACAGTAGTATATACTACTGACTTTCAACTGATTGCTATGAGCTGTAATGGTCCAATATAGTTCTGAACCACCAAACGCTGGCATGTGTTTCTGCATATGTGCATGCATGTGTTTTTGGTGTTATGAGAGGGGAAATGAGGAAAAAGGTGTGGATGTCAGAACTTCAATGTTGATCGTGCAATACCTGATCGAGATCTAAGATAGGGTATTGGAATTTGGAAGTGTACAACCTAAGGGGTGTCAGGGCTTGCTAATCTTGTTGGGGAACATTCATCTGGTGTCGTCATTACCTGTTGACCTTGTGAATGTACCTACAAACATTAGGTCTCATTTTCAGTTATCTTTAAAAAAACATAACCCATATTCCAATATATGTGAACCTTAACTTCCTTTCTCTTTTATGCATTTCTAACATGTGGAAGCTGCGCCTGAGACATGACACTTGGTAGTTAGTTTGACTTCTGGCAACTTAAGACCCCATGGTTGTAAAGAACTCTTCAGAGCCTTTACTGGCTTAGGTTTGCACAGCTTAGGTTTGTAAGATTGTTTTGCTTGAACTGTGATGTTATGTTGATCTTATAGCCTCTCTACAAATTGTTCTGGTGGACCTTTCAGTTTGTCTTAGTGAGAGCATATGCATGTGGTCACAATTAAGACACAAAAAATATGCTTGAAGGTAAAGTGTGCAATTACTCTTGTTTTTCATTCTCATTTTCATTTTCATTTTTTTTTTTGGCAGCTGCACCAGTGCAAGTTGCATTTGGATATGGTCAATCAACTGGTTCCTCCAGGCCACAACAGATCAGATTTGGCGCAAGGAGCACAGCCATCCAATCAGCTTCTGCTTTAGGTAGTGTAACTTCTATCTCTCTCTTTCTGGACACACACACATATATATGTTGTATTGTGTATGCTCACGGTATCTTTCATCCAATGGCCATTTCGTGCAGATGGAAATGGAACCACAGACTCAGCAGTTGAAGATGAATATGAAGAACCGTTTGTGAGTGGCATCTTTTCCTTTTAAAACAAAATTTCAGTCTTGCATCGTAAAACCTTTTCTATGAACTCTCTTATCGAAAGGACACAAATCGTAATTATTTGTGTTTCCTTTGCAGAACTATTATTCATATTATCCTATTTCCGTTCCTTTGAGACGGCCATACTCTGGGGATCCTGGTATGTTTATGATTTTCAGCAGTCTTGTTCCTTTCGTTGGTAAAAGTGCTTGATTTATTTTGTGGAGTGATCTTTATAATATAACATTTTTTTCTTGATGTACGCCAGAACTTCTTGATGAAAGGGAGTTTGGAGAAGCCTCTGCATCAAATCTTTCTGATGAAGAATCTCTAAATGCAGCTGTGGAGCTTGGTTTGATGGTTAAGTTGCATGACCATGATGTGTTACATGGCAATAGTCGTGTTTTAGCTTTTCTGTGTGTGCGACTTTCAGGCTAAACTTTTACGACATACAGGAGGACAAGGCAGAACCACAGATGTTCCTGTTTCAGTTTCCCGTGAGTTTACCTTTGCTCAAACGATCTGCTACTGCGGTGGATAAAGAAGAAGAAGCTGACCCCGCTTCTAGGTCACAGATAGCTTGCAAATTACAAGATCTACAGGCAGGCTCAGTGGGTAAAATGATGGTATACGAAAATGGCACCATCAAAATGAAAATTGGAGATGCGCTGTTTGATGTTCGTCTCTCTCTCCCTCTCTCTCTCTCTCTCTCTCTCACTCACACACACACACAGAAATGCATTCTGAAGGATTTCTAGGTTTTTTTTTTTCTCCTTTGCAAGTCGAGCCTTCTTCATGTGTTTCTTGTGTTTCATTTGCTTAAGTTCGTCCGAATTGTCAAGGTAGTTTTGCCTGCGTTAATTTGGCCTACTTCATTCAACATCACTATGGTACGAAAAACGCTTTTTGGAGGAAGCGTGGCTCAGTGTTTACACTAACTGCTAATTAATGCTATTAGGACCCAGGCCCTTTGGCTCAATAGGCATCTGTTTCAGCATGAAAATTAGAAAGGACCCTCTGCGTGCATGGTCCGTTAAATGATTTTTTCGCGAAACCATGTTTATTTGTTTTTGCTTGTGGTAATATTAAGTGTATTTTGGATCCATCAGCTATGATGAAAATATTTCATGTTATGTTTATTTGACTACTACGTCAGGACCAAAGAAGTTGATCATAACATCCAAATACCGTGAACCCTGCGTGGGTCTTCACATCCCGAACCATGTAGATGTACGTGATTTTATACAAACTTTCATATACAGAACTATCCATGCTAATAGTAGCTAGCACACAGATATCTGCTTGATTACGGCGACTTTTTATGTCCTTGCAACCCCCTTTCCTACAAACTGTGGTTGCCGATGTCTCGATATATGATGTTCATTTCTTAGTAGCAAAGTCGAATTTGTGTTGGAAACCGTGGACAAGCGTACACGTAGATTAAACAGAAATATGGCCAAAACACAGCTAACTTGGCGAGTCGGTGTCACATTCCAATACGAGATCCGGAGTTTCGATTCGATTGATTACATTATCGTTGGATTCTTACCTTCGTCAAGGACGTGATTGTAGGACAGCTTCCTGCTTTACGTTCATCGTAAACGTGTTTATTGCCCAATTTCCTGCGTCGTTTTCATCATCAAGTATGCACGTGTAGGTTCATTTGTGGTTCTGAGTGCATTTAAAGCTGACTGTCTGAGTTGGTGGTTGCAGGTTTCATCTAGCCCAGAGTGCTCTTTTGCGCAAGACGTGTGCGTGATCAACACTGAAGAGAAGCACTTCTGCAATCTCGGTGAACTCACCAAGCGCGCCGTCGTAACCCCAGACATTGAGAGCATGTTCAGTCTCAACCTTGACGACCACCCATAACAAATGGATGTGCTTTCTTTTACCCCTGCTGTGTTACAGATTCCCTTTTATTTTTCGAACATACACAAAAACGTTGAAGGCGAAAGCACCGTCAATCTTGTCACTCGAATTGACTTGCGAATCCCAAGACGAAGAGGAAGAAGGAAGTTAGACGCATCGGATGATAGATAAGAGGAGTGGAGAGACGAGAACAAGACACATGAACAAGAGAGTATGTTCAACGTTCATATGATTAACACGGATAGAAGGTTTTGGCAGCTATGCTCCTTTGGCCCCCCTTGCGGGTGATGAGAGCGGGAATCAGGGGCGTCTCTCAGAATTTTGTTTTTCTTGTTTACAGGCTGGAAATGTGGACGAATTGAAATGACTGGTGTGAGTAAGATCAATGCAAGATAGTGAATGAATTTAATTATGAAAACTAGTGCTCTTAGTGTCGGTGCATGTCATACTACATTAATGATTTTAGGGCAGACTTCAAGCGACATGATTTTTACTGGCAGTCCGGCATCAACACTCAGATTGGTAGTAAATAAACTGCAGTTTGGACGACCAAGTCCTATCTCCTCTAGCACCCTAGCCGAAGGAGGCCTGAGCGTAACGGATTCTTCACCTGAACGGCTACCGCCCTTCGTCGAGGAAGAAGTCAAGGTGGATCATTGTGAGGAAAGGAACAATTTACAAAAGCACGCTCAAGTTCTTAAAACTTTCAAATGACTGCCTTCGATCCATATCTGAATCAGATTTTATGCAAAAAATATGAATTCCATTTGGTGTTTGTACATCTGAATGCAAATTCAACGAGGTAAATTTCCAAGTAGTCAGATGTTAGTTGTACCTAAATTTAATCCAAACACGATCTGCCTACACACTTGGCAGTCTTTCGAAATTTTAGAAAACCAGCGTTCATGCATGAGAACGGACATGGGGTACAAAGTGATTGGTGACCTGATCCCCTATCGAGGATGACGGAATATTGTAGTGCTGTTGGGTATTGTCCGCCCTGAATCCTAACGTCCCCGATCATTTAAACCGCTCCTTAGATTATGATTGAGCAGGATGAACGGTTTTCTGCTTTCTAGTTTGATCTCAGACATGGAAAGAGCGCCCGAGTTAAAATGTGAAAAGTAGCTGCCTGATCTCAGGATTTAAACCTATCTGACATTATCTAAAAACCACGCTGAATCCGATCTGTTGTTAGTTCGATTGAGTAACAGAAACCACACAAACGAGAGTAATTAAGCTGCTGCGCCTTTCATTTTTTCAGTAAGGAACTCCTTTTCGGCCCCCTCTTATGAACATGCATCGAACATTCAAAGGGCTTGAAAATTTCTAGGAGGTACGCCTCCTTACCCATAATTGTTCGCGTTATATGGGTGGTCCGACCCCAAATTGACGAGTGCTATGGCTTCTGAGGGCGAAGGTCTTGAGCTTTGAGCTTGTACCGCTGTGAGGTTCAACTTTGAATCTACATGTTACCAATGAGAGGAAGCTCCTCTTGGCAACTGCCACGAGTAACTAACAGAAATAAACTTGACAACTGCCCATAAGAACTAGTGGTGCAGGCTTCTTAGCAATCCTTTTACCTGAGAAGCCAGTGCTAGTGAGACTCCTGCCAGTTTTATATAAGATGCACTCCCCACTATTGAATTATTGGCCTCCTTGAGCTCTGGAAATCCCGAAACCAACTCCTCGCTTGGATGGATAGATCTTGTTCGCTTCTCGCTTGCACCTCATTTTTTATATTAGTATTTTTAAAAAAAAAACGAAAGGGCCTAATTATAATTTTTGTTCGCAGAACCTCCAACTTTTGTGATAGCATCAGTGTGAAGAAGATTGGAGGCTCGAACTGATGAAGATGCAGGGTAAGGAAATCCACGAGCGACCGATTGATTGCCAGACAGTGTTTCACGTTCTTTCCACAATTGCCCCAAGTATGACGAAATAAATCTTTTCCAATTAACTTTAAACGTTTAGTATGCCTGCTATTTTCTCCTTACCTTCACAGGAACATCTCACAATTGGTTCATCAAGATCAACATCGGCAAAGGTCAACAGGAAAATAAAAACAAAAGCAAAGGTAAATAGTAGGAAAATTCTTCCTCGAACTTATTTACCTTACGAAGTTTTATTCCATAAATGAAGAGGCTTTGTTTTATCATGCACGATAAGACAAGAAGTTAACGCAAAGCAAAGGAAGAAATTGACCCTATTGCATTTACGAATTTTATAGCCTTAAAAATGTTCTCATAGTTTTTTTGTTCAATTTATTCATCTGTTATACATAATATGATCACAAAGATCAATAACCACGAGCACAGGCGTGTATAATAATCGTCGTCCTCATATAACCTAACCCCACTTGCATAGGGATGAGACATACATATACCTATAGATCTTTTACATGCTTAAATGCAGACTCATTTTCTGCTTATGATCCCGATATATAATCATTTTCTCATCAAATCTTAGAGGCATCGCATGTGAGCCTGCTCAAAGCAATGGCGGTCTTGGACCCAGATTGACGGCCCAGGTGCTTGCAGATGAAATCTCCAGCAGCCATCAGCTTCCCCAAGTCCACGTTAGTCCTTATCCCAAGCCCATTCAACAGATATACAACGTCTTCGGTAGCCACATTACCAGAAGCGCCCTTAGCATATGGGCAACCCCCAAGCCCAGCAACAGATGAATCCACAGTGCTGATTCCCATCTGGTTAAAGGAAAGACTGATAAGTGAAAATGAAACAGAAAAAAGCATTACTAACAAATTTACCAGAAACAGAAGCCAATGCAGTACCTGGAGAGACACCAGGATATTAGAGAGTGATTGACCATAGGTATCATGGAAATGGACGGCCAGTTTTTCTGCCGGAACAACAGCCATCACAGCTTCCAACATTGGAATTACAGTACCTGAGACCAACAGAGAAAACCAATATGCAATTATTACCCCACAAGATTATCTAGATCTGATACTGAGGATTCAGCTCATGGTCAGCCAAAATAAAGAGTCCAAGAGCCCCAAATGAAATGGACATCGATAACTTCGAATTTGTGTTTCTTATGGACCAACTCGTATTGCATAGAGGTGTACATGCAAGTGCATCTTTTTGCAGCTCAACCGGATTGGCCACATTAAGAAACAGTATCAGCATGTAGGGAGGAAGGACCCTGTGCAAGTCTCCATCAATCCATGAAAATAGAACGCAGAGATAAATATGGCTCTTAACTAGTGAACCATCAAATGGCTTGACTTTCCAAAGAAACCAGCATAAACGGTGCAATATCCCAACCATTTTGCAGGACACCAATTAGTTTTAAATTCAGCTAATAGCCAACAACCCAAAATGGAATGGAAACTACATGGTTCCTTCAAACTTAGACAACTCATTATCGCATGGATTCTTCTAAACCAAGGGAATGATAAATGAGACCACTTGCTCGACACTGCATTGCTGAGGAAGCTTGAGGTCACAATGACATATACAAGCCCATGCGTGAACAGGTTCGCCTAGACCTGCTTTTGTATGGAATATAACACAAGGATAAACTAGTCACAGTTATACGAAGCTTAAGATCATCAGTTTCCCATACCCAATCCAAAGGGATAGACAGGATTGCGTAGATGCACTTGCAGATGGAAGAGAATGCAAGGATAAACTAGTAAAGTAAACCGATAAAACTAAATGTGGACAATGTCAATTGTAAAAATAATATTGAAAAGCAAAAACCCATAGTCTATGTGGAAAAGTTAACCATGTTTGCTTGTAGGCAGAACAAGAATAGGAAGGCATCGATCATGTCTACTGGTACGGACCTACATACGTCACCATGCAAAGAGAGAGTTAATATTAAAGATATTCAGCATGAGAGCATACCAGGAGTGCCAACACCGATAGTATCACCAAGAGAGATCTCAAAGCAGCCCATATCATAAAGCTCCTTTGCAACATATGCTACATTCGAAGGAGGGACATACCCTTGAACAGGGCACCCAACCACACAAGATACATATCTGTCATGTTGAAACACAAACAATTTCTTAGGATAAAAAGAAAGCCACAAGTGCTGCAGCCCTTCATCCATGCTTCAGATTATAGTTCAAAAAAAAAACAATCTGTCTGCAAATTCTAAATAAGAAGCTTAAATATTAATTATCTACCACAATTAAAGCATACCCTCTGATAGGAACTGAGAGTTTTCTTGCAGCAGAAGCAACCTCACGATATCGAGACAGGCTCTCCTCAATGGTGCAATTAATATTTGACTTGGAAAATGATTCAGATGCTGATGCAAAAATGGCAACTTCCTTTGCACCAGCTGCAATGGCAGCCTCAAAACCCTGCATTTCAGCATGATTCATCCCGGATTCTGAAAGTTGAGATTATAATGATATGAAAAGAAAGATGTAATAAAAAAATTAAAATAAACTCACTTTCATATTTGGTGTAAGAACAGGCAGTTGCACTCCCTTGATGTCTTTAACAGCGTCCATTACATCCTTAGCATCTGCCAGCTGTAATTGACATATTAAAGTCATTAAGAAGACACCAATAAAAGTGCCAACTCTTTCTGTTATGTTTAGCTTAATCTTTTCTCAGTATTTTACCATAAGCATACGATACAAGTCACAACTCACAAGTAGTAAATGAAAAAATCAAACTGCAAATCATCTCTTTAACTGCACTATGATCTTGTTTTATATTTATCAGTGGAACATAATAACGGAGCTCATTAATCATGAAAATATAGTCAACTTGATTTTTCTCTAAAGAACAGAAAATAACATAAATCAGTGTCATGCATTTTCTTGTAAATGTAGTTCAGCAGTAATAGATTTTAGGCCTGGATTGTGTTGGAGGAGAGGAAAAACTTGGAAAGATTAATGCAAGTACTCCACTATATTTATCTATTCAAACAAGGGCCAAAAGTTTCCCTTTTTCAGTTGGCATAATCAAAGGCAAAGAAAAGTCTCCCGATAATTCATCTTAGTAGCACATGCATGAATATACACAAGTGCGAGCACAAAAAAAAGACAATTTATGCAAAAGAAATTTTCAAATACCAACATCATATTGAATTAAACCTAATGATGATTAACGCAGAAAAGCACCTGCTCAACAGACTAAGCCCTAAAGCCATGTGATAGCATAATGATACAGGATATTATAAGCAAACTTCAACTTTCAAGTCATATCTCTTGCTACTAATAAAAGGCAGAAAAGGCTAAGGATCAGTGGCTCCAATGGATGTTTGGTTCTTGACATTCAATGAGCTACTTAACTGCTGCAACAATATTATTTGTAGTGCAATCAGCCATTTTCTCATCGGGTGTGATGTCTAAGCGAGTCTTGTCTACTTGCATTTCTTGGTAGTTGGTAAGAACATACAAAATCAGCTGAGATACACAACTGTTTCATTCTTTTCATCTAGCTACTTCCTGTGCTATCAAAATGGGCACCACATGAGACAAGCTTATAATGTTCATTCTCACAGTTAATCTGAGAAAAATAACCATAATTTCAGATAAATATCATTATAAGACACAACCAATATACTGTTATGGGTTCATCAAGTGACAAACAACAGAAGGTGGAAGTTAAAGTTACAACAGAAGGCCACAACAAAATGGGGTGATTGAGGAAGTTATACCTGTGGTACCCATTTTGGTGAGACAAAGCTTGTAGCTTCAACAACTGGCAACCCAGAAGAAACAAGTTTGTGGATTAGTTCAATCTTTACATCTGTAGGGACAATATCCTTCTCATTTTGCAATCCATCCCTTGGCCCAACCTCCACAATCTTTACAAAATGAGGTGCTTCCACAAGACACTGCACCACCAGAAAAAGTTAAAGCACCATAAAAAAACGATAATAACATAAAGATTTAACACATGAAGATAATGAAAACACCAAATATGCTGGACATGTAGTTAAATGTAGATGGAAGCAATTCAACTGCATTACTAACAGTTTCATAGGATATCTCATGTGTTGAGCAATCAAACAGTGACACAAGCTTAATCTAGAAGCAAGGAGGTCTTTGCAAATAATCCATGCAAGAAAATCACAAAGTTTATTTGGAGGTATCATGCAAGTTCATAATACATAGATAAGTACATGACATCCATAATCATGGCCATCATCAAAAGCTATTGAGAACCTGATTGGTTCAACCTGACAATGTAATAGAGGCCAATGTTGTACGTATGATCTCTTTCTCTGATTTTACAATAGGGTACACCACCGGTAACATAAATAGGTAGTATATCATATATGTATCATACAAATTGTATGATACAGAGCGATACAAATAGGTCAAAACTATGAAAATTCTAATTTTCTTGCATGGAATGGGCCGTAATTTTTTTTTCTCTCAAATTTTCTGATTGTTTTATTTAAACAATGTGACTTTGAGCTGTCAATTTGACTTTTTAAAAGTATTTTTGAGAAGATGACATGTATCACCCAATCTCTAGGATTGAGCAACACATGGTAATATCTAATTTGTGAGCATGTATGGAGTTGCTAATAGATGCTATACAGTTTATGTGCCAAACAAATCTAAGCACCTAAAACGGATTGTAATATGCTCTAAAGTTTAAGCTTAATATTAACATTATTGCATGTGTTGGCTTGAATAAATTCTATAATAAACCTTGGATATGAATTTCTTTTTGGCATTATATGAATCACTATTTTCATTCTTTAAAAGATGGTCAAATGGGTTGCAAAATCAATAAATTTTTGTTGTGCATAACTTACACTCCTTGAAGGGTTAAAATAACTCAATGGTCAATGGTCATATGATAAAACATTTTTCTTATTTGGAAGACAAACATAGGCTCTTTTATAAAGAATCATGAAAGCACTAATTTTATTGCATGGAATCTGCCACAAATTTTTTCTTGATTTCTCCTTAGTTTTTCTGATTTTTTTTTGATATTTTTCTGACTTTTTTTTATTAAAAAATAAATTTTATGATACAATATTTTAACTTTTACAATAAAATGGATCTATTAGCCTGACTGATACAGGTTACCATAAATTTTTTACATCATTGATAGAGGCTAAAGATAACAAAGAAATGAGTAGTGAAGTCAAATATATAAGGTAACAAAGAACAAGTTCGAGAAGTAAAATGAATAACTGTCACAAATATCGTGACTTCATTGAAACACATTAAATATGCAAAAAATAAGTGAGCTGTATAAAACGGCAATAAGAAGCATCCTTTTTTAAAAAAAAATGCCAGAATATAAAAAAATGAAAAAAAGACATCATATGCAATTTTTTCGCTTTTTTCATATTTTTATTAATTTCTTATTTTTTTATAAATTTCAGGATTTTTAAATGTTTTAAATTTTTAAAAAATTTGTCGAGATATTCCCGTGATATACAACTTTGTTGTATTATACACGAGAAATTTGTCGATACCCAAACACGATACATGTGACAATGAAATGAATGAAGCGACAGAGAAACAAGTATTGTCTCCAGCATAGGGAAAGAAAACATAACCATATCCCTAATACAAGGAATAAATGAGGACAGGAATTGTAGAACGTTCAGTGTACCAACTATGATGCTTAACTTTGGTTTACATCATTTTAGAAACCTTATAAAAGTTTTTTCTTCAGATTTTTGTTAACTTTTTCTAAGTCTTCATTTTAGTAGATGCTAAGATTTTACTTTGCAGCATCATAATAGTAACGCAAATCAACCAATCAATAAAGCCAACACAACTGAGTCGGACAGTAATCGCTACCACAGGCATGAGATTTTTAAGCATGTGTATAAGTCCTCATGAACAAATGTCACTCGCACAATGTTTTCCTGGACGGGTTCCCTGACAAGATAATAAAGTATTTCAAACCTATAGAGACAATCCATAGGAAATATTCTGGTTCACTTTCTCGAAGATAAAATCCAGAATACTTCAAAGCTGAGTTTATGTATTCCTTTCCATTTTGAGACATATTTTAGTAAGTCTGTCTGTGCTGATAATTAGCTGCAAATCATACTATGAATCCAATAACACTCAGCAATCCATGCTTGGTCAGTGCCTAGTACAAAAGAAGCTTCAGTTCAGAAAGGAAGGATACATTAGAGTATGATATCACCTTATCTGTAAGACCTCTTATACCCCTTTCACCGCTTTGTGAATTGTACCCAAGATTGCCAAGAAACAATAAACCACAGACACTATTGGAATTCATCTGACTTCTCCTAGGAAGAAATGATGCACGATCCAACACGTCTCTTCTGAAGACATCTCTTGTCTGTTTCCTCCATGGGTATGTCTCTCTGGTATACATTTCACTTCAGTAAGAAATTAAGTACATGGAAGTTTTCAAAACAAAGGTCAAAACTCAAAAGATCCAATAAGTACCAGCAACGATGCAATGGATACAAAGCTACAAAAAATGAAAGAATAGGATGGGAACTTTCAACATACTCATTGTAACTGTTAGAAGAACTGCAGTTCCTCCCTTCAGCTAAGCAATTTCCAAGTTCTTCTTCATCAACCCTTGGCCTGCAAGAACTAGAGAAGACTTGCATCCTACCAACATTCTTTAAGTTGGGCAACTTCTCAAAACCAAGGGGCTCCTCCAAGCTCGACATAGTTGGGCGAAATTTTAAAACTGTAAGTGAGTTAAATGCTCGTGATAAGCTTAAGCTACACCACGATCTCTTAGAAAGGGACTTCAAGACTAGCATCAGAGAAGATGGCAGATCACAACGAACCACCTAATAAAATAGATTCCCTCTCATCTCAAGAGTATACCTGAATTACAAAGGAACTTACATGAATATAGGAATAAATCTCCAAATTATTTTACTAAGACAAAGAAAAAATATTGCAAATACACATGAATGAAGATTCATGCAACATTAAAAGAGAAAAAAACACATAAGGGTTTTACTGTTTTATGCACGAGAATGTTATTTTCACAAGGGTAACAATCTGATGACAAAACCATAAGCAACAACCTGACATAGAAGGATCTTAGTCAAAAGCTAGAGGTGTGATCATTAGATGCTGCAGAGCTCAATTATTGGAGAATAAACTAGTAAACAGCAGGGAGGAACTAATATAACTTCAAAACCAAGAGAACTGGAAATGAGTTTTCAAAACTGGGAAAGTAAATTCATTGGAAATGGACGTACATATGGAGAAATAAGCACATATTAGCCATGGGTGACCTTTTAGCTTTGCTTTAACACAATGAGAATGATCTTATAGAATAATAAAGAACACAAAGCAAAAAATAGAACTAAAAGGAAGATGTAAAATATCTATGCAAATGCTTCCTCTCCACCTGCCCCTGCTAGAGGATTAAAGGACATTGCCACCAGATCCTTCTCAAACGCCTGACTAAGATCATATACATTTGGAGGGTTCTTGCACTTTAAAGCTGCAGGGCACCCAGATACGTACTGTTCGGCAAACATCACTTCATGGTCTTGTTTTATGCCACCATTTTAGCTTGTAAATCCTCCACGGAAGTTCATTAACATTTTTCAGTGTTGAACTCATTTACTAAAGGAATACAAGTATGCACACATTGAAGAAGCCCCAGAAATGGTAAAGTTTGTGAATTTGTCACTAGATAGACCAACGAAGACTGAAGTATATGACCTAAGATATATGCCGACAACCAACTTTTTTTGGCAAAAATTACTTGACCGGTTATCTCAAACCTTGCAAAACCAAATCACAAATTTGTTTATTTTGTCTTGGAGATAGAATATTCTGAAAATCCATCTCCGTTTCTCTGCCTCCTATCAAGTCACAGTCCCAAAATAATTCGACATTAATCCACAAAATTAGTACAATTCCACCATTATTCTTCCAGCTCAATCATTGAATCTCAAAGTTTGTTCAACATCTAACACAAAAATTATAGCTCTTAACAAAAGATAATCTACATTTACCATTATCGAGCGAGCTACAATACTCCCTATGGACCACTACCCGGCCACTGACTGCTTCTATGAATAATTTCAATCCATACTGAAGCCATAACATGTATAAAAAGCCAGAAGGACCGATCTAACAGGATGCACAAAGCTCAACTTTGTCTTAAAATGAAAAGACCGATCCAATCGGATATGGTTAAAGGTTCACTTTTTCACATTAGTATCTACCACAATCGCAAATCACCGACACCCTCATCACCCACTTAAACAACATTACAAGGCACTGAAAGTCCAGAAAAATCTGCATCATCGGCAAACCCAGCAACACGTAAAAGAATTCCCTGTGGAGCCAAGAGGAAAAGCAAAGGGAATTAGGCAACTGCAACAAACCCTAGAGGCCGAGGAAAATTCATAACCCAAACGAATTCCACGGGAAACCAGTAATTCTCAACAAGAACCCTGCAACCAATCAATCAAGACTAATCCAAAGACAAAAATTCAATCCAAGAATTATTAATTTAGAACTTCGAGACAAATCGATCTACAGCAGCAAAGAGAACAAGACCTAAGACGGAGTTCGCGAGGAAGGAAGGACTAACCCCCAACTACCTCGCGAGTCAAGGAGTGGTGAATGGTGTGCTTGCTACTATTCCTCAATAAATAGACAGAGGAATTGGATTGAACAAAAACCAGGGGAAGGGGATAAATGAAGGGGGACCGAAATCAGGGCCCCCCTCTAGAGGAAAAACGTTGCAGACGAGCGAGCGAGAGACGGAGAGAGAGAGAGAGAGGTGAAGGATGCGAAGCGTTCGTTTGCACGCGTTCTTCTGGGTAGATGAGCTGCTCTCTTTCTCTCTCTCGGCGTGGCTTGGCTCCTTCGGCTCGGCTCTGTTCTGTCTCGGCCTTCTGGTATGGTAGTTGAGGTTCGAGTAATGGAATTAAGAGAACTTGCTTGTTGACCGAACATTGTCATTGATATCAAGCCCTTCCTGTGGGAGAAACAGGTAAATCCCATGGGATGCTAAGATATAATGGGCTGTTCGATCGGATTCAATCGAACGGCTGAGATTACAGGCGAGTCGGCGACCTTCATGTTTTCATCGTTCCCATTTTGCCCTTATATTTTCTCCCGCCAATTCTTGCACCGTGCACCCGTCTCCACCGGCGACTAGAGTGCTAACTACGGCTGCCGTTCTCTCGCAGTACGTCGGCCGTCCACCCCATTCCGACGGAGAAAAGGGTTCGCTGCTCCATCCGGCGGCCGAAGCGCCTTTGCTATGTGGGAATCCGCCGGACGGAAAAATGAAACTGCGGTGGCGCCCTCTTCGCACTCTCATCGACTTTATTTTTCATAAGAAAGAAGAATCGAACCTAGCTATCATTGAATGTTTTGTTGCCTAATATTAAGTCCTCTTGACAAGCCTAAGCATCGTATTTTGCTCGTTGTAACTTTTCTAAATACAAATATTATGATATTACACTTAATTTTGCAAATTAAACACGTTGTTAGTCGTCCTATCCATAGTTAATTTGAATCCTTAATCTGCTTGATCGAAGTTAACCATTAAAAACTCTCTAACGCCATGTTTGCTTAGATCGAAAGCAATTCCAGTTCCATGATAGATATGACCATTCAAAATATACACATAGATTAGTGGCGTTGACAATGGAAACAAAAACAAATTATTTAACGAATCTACCTTAAAATGTAATGTAGATTCATTGAACATTACAATATAGTGTGTTTCATGAATATGCCATATTTTTTTTAACAAAAAATATTATAAAATAGTTTATTTCTCTCTCTCTCTCTCTTTCTCGATAGAATTTAACTAGTCAACCCCAACAAGATTTCGTGAAACTTCCCTTAATATGGCCTAAGATTCATGAAGTTCAACTCCTTTGCAATTCTCTAACAATTTCGTATGCCCCTTGATCTTCCATAGATCCGCATCCCAATTAGATTTGGTGTGCTAGAGCTAGGCCACAAATGTTCCACGAATAATTGAGGTTCGAGTTTTATGATAGGAAAAAAAAAAATAAGAGGCATAAGCTTAGAGAGCTAGGGTACCATTGGTGAAGAAGGTTGAGAGAGAGATGTCGAATCAAGAGAGAGGCAATAGACAAAAACAGAAAAAATCGTCGACAAATTTAGACCACGAACGTCAAAATCGAGCATCTGCCATATCATTTTCTCGTTACAGACGGCATAACAAGATCTTCATAAAATGGAATAGAGAAGAAGACGCTCGCTCCTCAAGGAAAGTAAAACAACGGCACTGGATTTCGAAACTCCTATGCACCGACCTCCGCCGAGTCCAGCTGAGCCGAGCCAAGCCAGGAGGTGAGGAAGTTGGTGCAGAGCCTTTGGTGAGGTAGTTGGGGCATACCACCAAGCTCCTGTTGAAATCTTTGCTTTACTTGATGCCAAAGAATGAAGGAGTCTCCCTTTCTTATTAAGAAAAATGAGGGGTCACATTCATTAATCATCATCCATGAAAGAAACTTGATAAGCATTAAAGGAAACAGAGGAGCTGACGCCCTCTAATGAACCAGTCTCCCTTTCTTTTCTTTGTTGACTCACGTCCGGGCTTGGTTGACTTGAACCCAGATGACGGCTCAACATGGCCATCACATCTCAAAACTTTTGCTGGCAGGATATTCATTTGTCGAACCTACACACTTAGCTACGTTTGATCAATTTGGTTGATGATTCACATGATGTTTGTGTATAAAATTGCTCTTTTGATGTAAAAATTTACGCTGTCGTCATCATTCTTTAGAAAAAGATATTTACATGTGACACTTTGTGAATCAACAGCCCAAAGATTGAACAATTTACTGGGCTCATGCATTTATAAACCATATTTACATATATACAAAGAGAGAGGGTAACTAGAATTAGAATAACTAAATATTATTGAAATTGTACATTTGATTTTACTGGATCCTCGGTTCTTAAATCTTAGCTTTTAATATTTTTCTCATTGTTTTATTAAATTGCCTTCACAGCCATTTTACGATGTTTTCTTAAGGATATTAAAATTAGTTCCGACATATGGATGCTCTTCTACCAAAAAAAAATTTCTGGCTCGACCACTCTCATATTGCCTTTCCATAGATTCTTCTGGAAAGTGTGATGTCCACGAACACGAATCACATGAATCTTGTGGCCACCGGCGTCGGCGTTAATGTGGTCACATTTATGATCAGCATTGCTGGGAGGTTTCCATCCATCAATTAACTTTCCTTTCATCTCCTTCCTTTTCCCTTTTACCAAACAGGTTGTTAGTTTTTGAAGTGTTCCAATGTCAAGGATCGAAAATCTCCTTCATTCAAGTGCTCCACTAATTTTTCTAGTTTCCTTTTACGTGGAGAAGACAATTTATCCAATTATATATGACCAAACCGTATGAAAAAAAGACGGACACAAAAGAAAAATATCTAGCTAAGAAATTGGATCATGAAGAGGCAACACCCGATCAAATTCCGGTAAATGTAATCGGATTCACATTCGGATTGAATTTTGCATAAATAAATGCCCTGCATGTAATGCAGGTTTGAAATTCGGAGTCAAATTTGAATGTGAATATAAAGATCAAATTCTGATTGTGAATTGAATTCTATCTTCAAATTAAGACGTGATGTTTCTTTGTTTATATTCAAATCCAAATATATGATTATCTGAAAAAAAAAAAAGATGGTTAAAGTATGTTCGATTTGATTCGGACCCGTTGACATTCATAATTTATTTTATAAAGGTAACGTAATATATATATATATAAAAGGAGCTTGACCAGTAAGTTGAACTTTCAGCTCACTGCGAGCATTATGAATAACGGGAATTACTTCTATGTTACAGTAAATATCATCGGTAACTCATCAGATTAACGTAATAAATTAAGCAACGAACGACGGTGAGATTTGTTCTTTTTATTTAACATTTTAGACGATGTCTTGATTTAAGACTTTTTCTAAATCTATTTTTTAAATGGGGTGCGGTTGATAATTAGTTCGTCCTTTTGCAGGCGGCGCCGCCTTAAAAGGTGGAAGTTTTTTTAAAACCGTACCATTTGTTTATGTTTTATTCCATTACCACTAAGAATAACTTCTGTCTTCTGCTGCTTTTCAGTTTCCTGACTCGTCGTTCTCCTGAAAACCTAAAAATATATTGTACCTTTTATTATTCCTTCTGCAAAAGAGGCTGCCACCATTTCTTCAGATCAAATTTCAAATAAGTTACAGTGAAAAAAAATAAATAAAATTGAATTATGATCTGTTCAAAGGGATCAGTAAAATGACCTTAGCATTTCTAATCCTTCCTTCATGACGACGACTCACCACAAAACAGAAACCAAACTGGATCAATTCATAAATAGGTATGATACATAAACACGTCTAAGAATTTCTATTCAAGCACAATAAAAGCTGAAAATTTCATGCTTCATCGCAACATATTAAACTTATAAGGGATGTCCAAGAGACACTTTAAAACCTGGTTTTACTTTTAAGGCTAGCTTCTTTAAATGTTTTGGGTCTGTTAAAATTGGGTTTAAAATTCAAAAAACCTGGTTTTGTAAAAGGGAGTGAAAATCCAAGTTGCCTTTAGCAGAAACCAGGTTTTAAATATCTCACCCCAAAAAAACTCATTAAAAAACTTGATTTGCATAAAACATAGATTTTACAAAGTTGGGTTAGAAAAGAATGTAATCCAACTGCCCTCACAGTGTTTGAGCTAAGAAAAAGCTAAAACTTAATCTATAATTTAATGAAGTTTCCAGGACAAGCAAACTGGTTGCATTATTGAGCTGAGTCCAACCTCGTTTTCATAAGATTATTGACTCATATACAGTGGCAGAGGAACTTCCGAGCTTCATACGATTATTGATTCATATAAAGTAGATTATTGATTCATATCGTGTTCGTGTTCTGCTAAGTTGCTCTAATCATTGAAGCAGTATCACAGTTCGATAACAAGCCGCTACTGTCACCAAACAACGTCAAAGTATCTGTGTCCTTTAAACTCTAATGAGCAAGTGTGGACACCAACCAGTGAGTCTGTTCGTGTTAGTTGATCAAACTACATGATTTTCAAGGACGCAAGATGATCATAATTTGATTTCAATTACTCAAGGTTTTAAAAACTGGAAAACCCGAGAAAGTTGTGCCTTTTCTGTATTTTTCAACTAGGCTTTCAATGTGGGTGAAGGAAAAGTCTGTCACTGGAAAGGCATCTTTTGACTATCCCTGAATAGAAAAGATTAGAAAGAAGAATGGAATATTTATCTTGACCTTTCTTTTCCAGTCTGAAAAAGTAAGTAAAAAATTGAAACTTTAGCAGAATAAAGTGTTCCTTGGAATTTGATTTGATTTAGCAAAGCCGTAAACTTGGAATGATTTCTTTAAAATCACACATCATATCAAAACTTTTCGACCTAAGATTCAAATATAACATAATTATGTACCATTGGGCAGATTTCCAATCACTTAATTACCTGTGGAGTCCACTTAGTCACCATGTAATTGAAAGTAGCTGTTAGTTGTAACAGGTTTTGCATTCCACGCCTCAAGAGGAGAAGAAGATGAAGAGAAACAAATTTTTATTCGATAGAATGAATGAAAAGGATCATCCAATATACCAACGGATGAACACAATTATTTGGGCAAGGTCCTAAGCAGGTATCTTGAGCTTGTTTTCCTCCTGATTTTAAGGGTTTCTTCTAATGGGTACAACTGGTCTTAGGGTTTATGTTCTCTCCTTTTGTGAGCAGAAACAAGACGTGTTTCTCTTTTTCCTTTTTAAAAAGTCAGTCCCAAAAACCATTGTTTTCTCTTTAGTCTTCCAAAATTTGGTCACATAGTCTAAAATAATTTGGCTTTTTTGGACGCACTTGGTGGGTCATGATCAAGTCTCTGTTCATTCAGCCAACTTGATCAGCCTCTTCTCGATCAAACCCCAGCCCTCGAGCTACCTAATATGAATTGACGCCTTAAATAAGCTAAGAGGAGCTCATATTAGCTGCTGGCTCTTTTAGATCATATATATTTTACATCGTATATATACAAGAGTCAGGGTCTTGATTGAGTTGTTCTCTCTTGGCCTTTGTGGGTGTAACTAAGACAGTCTTAAGAACTCGATTTTAATGTAAATGCCAGTTTAAAAAACTTGATTCTGTGCTAAAATCACATTTGGTATCTCTGATATGAGTTGTTTGTTCATGTCCAAGGCGGCTACTACAAATTTCGCCTGTACTTGGTATATGCTCATTTGTGTGCATTCAACTACGAATCTCACTATGTTTTATTGAATGATCTACTAATCCAAACAAAAGCTCGTGCTAAATGGGTAAATATTTTTTTTTAGTTTCTTAGCAATAACTATTTCAACGCGGCCTTAGAATGAATGATTCATACATACCTAACACGAACTTTTTAATTTGTTGTTGCAAGTTGGAGTTTGGCGGACAGACTTTTGCGAAATTATATCAATAAATGCACTCAAGTGTTGGGCTCTTAGCATCCTTTATCTTCAAAAGTCTTAAGCACAACCAATCATTTGTGTATACATGACTGCATTGATTGGTCCCTTATAATTATAAAACGAAGACATTCACAAGCCGGACTAATGGGCGACAGGTCTGGCACCTTGGTACCAAAACAATATATATTGCAAAATGCAAAAAAAAATTTGCACTTACCATCTTATAAATCACTAATCAAATTGTTGTGACGACCTACAAATCAATCGTTTGACGTATTTAGCAATGCTCATTAAGTTGCATTCATGTAGTTAAAGTGATTACCATTCTAAGAAAGAGCGGCACCAACGAAAAAGAACTTCAAAGGTCTCGTATTTGATAGAATATTAGAGAAAATTGGCAGCAGAACAGAACAGAAAGAGAAAAGAGATGGTAGTCGCGAGGTGAAATAATAAAGAGAGAGAAGGGTCGGATGATTCAGAGAAAAAGACGGTGACAAGATGTTCAGAGCCGCCTGTGTTTACGGCGAAGTGGCCGAATTCCAGATTCAGAAAATGATGGCCATGATCGCATTTTCTGCTATCGGCAATATTCGAAATTACCCTCACTGATTGAACATTTTGCCCCAACTATTTTATAGTAAATACTCCAAAATAGACCGTTGACGAAGGGATATTACTGTACAAATAGATGTTCAGAACGTTCTTTACCAAAAACTTTAGTTTTCCTTTAATGGTGATAAACAGCACAGGAAAACCTGCAGTTACCAGACGACCTGAAAAGGGGAAAGAGTTGTGCGCTGATTCCTTAGAAACTAAAGTTGCAGAATTTTCTTTTTGTTGGTCTGAAAATCTGAAATGGAAAACTATGATCGAGTTATTGCAGTTACCATCAGTTAGCTGCCAGGCGTGAGAAGGTGGGGAAAAGAATAATTCGATCCTCTCTTTCAATCTCAGTCCATTTACTGACTGAAGTACTCAAAACGGCTGCTCATCATTTGTCCGACCAAACCATTGAAGAACTCCTTAAATCCTCCACGACTCCCTTCCGTTCTCTGTCGAGAGATACAGGAACCTGCTTGCCTTCACAGGCATCCGCATCACTCGAAGGTTTCAGTAGGTTTTCCGGCACGAGCCTGTCGGAAAATGTCGAGTTCTTCGTAGAAGGTCTGTGTTTCCTCCATCAACCTGCCACCATGGGTCTATATGAACACACACATGCAATGCAAACTAGAATTCTTTCCTTGTCCGTATAATTTTAGGCATCCGAAAAGCGCTCAGTCAAGTGTCACCCGTCGCTTCCTGGTAGCAGCGTACCGTTTCCTTTCTTCAATGTTTTTCCCGCGAATGAGAACTCTTTCCCTGGTTACCTATCTGGATTCTACTATCGTCAAGTTGGTTACTTCAACAAGACCTTCTTTGTCTTAAACTTCATCCTGGTTTTTGCCAATCTTAATTCTTTTCACTGGTTCGTCGTCTTCGATTCTCTGAACCTCATCGCCTGAGCCGGAAAAAAGCCTAACGTCGGCCTAGACGAGCTTCCGTGGCAACCGCCGTCAAGCTTACCTTCCTTGCATCATTTTCCTACTTGGCGTTCGGTGAAACTTCCACTTGCCGCTCAAAAAAGAAGACGCCAGGAAACGACCTATTTTGTCCGGAAAAGTTTTTTTCGTAAGCTACGACCTTTTGTCTTCTTTGCCTCGTCTCTTCATCTGGGGAGTCCATAGTCCCTCTGTGCAATTTCCTTCCCGCCAGGACCGGAGCTCGGGAAGGATACCGGACCAGGATGATCACGGCGGCGGATTTCTATCACGTGATGACGGCCATGGTGCCGCTTTACGTGGCGATGGTCCTGGCATACGGCTCGGTTAAATGGTGGAAGATCTTCTCGCCGGACCAGTGCTCCGGCATTAACCGGTTCGTCGCCCTCTTCGCCGTCCCCCTCCTCTCCTTCCACTTCATCGCTACCAATGACCCCTACGCCATGAACATTCGCTTCATCCTCGCGGACACTCTCCAGAAGCTCATGGTGCTTGCTGCTCTCGTCCTCTGGTGCAGGCTGAGCAAGAGGGCCTCCCTTGAATGGGCCGTCACCCTCTTCTCCCTCTCCACCCTCCCCAACACCCTCGTCATGGGCATCCCTCTCCTCAAGGGCATGTATGGCGCCTCCAGCGGCAGCCTCATGGTGCAGATCGTCGTCCTCCAATGCATCATATGGTACACCCTCTTGCTTTTCCTCTTCGAGTACCGAGGTGCCCGCCTTCTCATCGGTGAGCAGTTCCCGAACAATGCGGCCAGTATCGTCTCCTTCAAGGTCGACACCGACGTCGCCTCCCTTAGCGGCCGAGACCAGTTGATGGCCGACGCAGAGATCGGAGACGACGGAAAGATCCATGTTACCGTGCGTAAATCGGCTTCATCGTGCTCGGAAATTTTTTCCCGGCGGTCCGGCGGCGCTGGGGTGATCATACCCACACCGAGGCCGTCGAATTTGACGAACGCGGAGATATACTCGTTGCAATCGAGCCGGAATCCGACGCCGAGAGGGTCGAGTTTCAACAAGGGGGAGTTTTGCGCGAGCGCCGCCGGCTTTCCGGCAACTGAAGAGGGTGGATTCGTTGGTAGGATGAACGGTAGTGGTGGGTTTCCGGCTATGGTGTCGCCAGCTGGGAGGAAGGATCTCCATATGTTCGTGTGGAGCTCGAGCGCGTCTCCGGTTTCCGAAGCGGCTTCGAACATGTTCCGAGGGGAGTTGGGAGGGAGTGAAGAGGTGAAGGTGGGGGTAAATCAACCCCATCACCAGTATCAGAATCCTCAGCCACAGTATCATCACAATCATCTTCACCATCACAACCTTCACTATAATCGAAGAGGTAAGTCATTGATTTATTTACTTCCTGCTTATACTTTGCCGTTAGCATTACCCTACATATGTTTCTTCTGAATTCTCTCTGCTCATATGATTTACAGCATTCTTTAGTTGTTGTTCTTACTCATCTAGTTTTTCTTTAAGCCGTTAGTCCTCCCTCTTTCTCTTTCACGTGTGTGCGTGTGGCTGGGTGCGTGCCTGTGTGTGTGTGAAGTTTTGACGCTTCAAGGAATGTCGTCAACTTTGGACTAAGGTTTTCTCTGTTGGTCTTTGGGTAAAAGTAATTTTAGTTACGTCTGCATCTTGTCTTCTTCCGAGTTTAGGTTGTGTTCTTGTCTTTCTATTCACGGTCCAGTTCTTGGTCTACTTCTCTTACCAGCCACTTTTTCTTTTTTACTTTCTGTCTGGCTGCCTTTTTTGATTGTCTGCTCTGGTGGAGACCTGAATACTGATATTGCCCACTCTTCTCTTTTCCTGCTCCTTTTTCCTAAGGTGCTTGTATTTAATTATTTATATATCTATTTAATTTATTATGTTAAAGTTTCCCAGAAGGGAATTGGTGGGAGTCGGAGTGGGTTTGGAATTCGTCCAAATTTCTGATTCACTTTAACAGTTTCAGTCTACATTCTTCTGACATGAATGGCATCTTAGCGTCCAAACTGCGCTGCTTTTGCTGCATATGTCTGCACTTCTCAGCGTTCCAAATTTCTCCCTCCGATTACTTTTCACTACCAACTTTGCCTTTAAATTTGGTGGAGAATTAACTCGTTTCCTTCTTCGTTCTGGTTGAAAATTTCCAACTTGCCGAGCTTCTGTAATTACTCCGTTCTGATTGGAGATTAGTTTCTGTATAACTAATTCGTCATTTCATCAAACTGGGCAGAGGTTACTATTGAAAATTATGAGGATTATGGTCGTGATGAATTCAGTTTCGGAAATGGACCTGTTGCTAATGGTTGTGAATCTGTCTCGAGGGATGGAGATGGTCCAAATTTCTCAAAATTTGGCACCAGTTCTAGAACTGAGCTGCGCCCAAAGGCTGCTGATGAAGGAGATACCAGACCACCTTCAATGCCACCTGCGAGCGTGATGACCCGCCTTATACTGATCATGGTTTGGAGAAAACTGATCAGGAATCCAAATACTTACTCTAGTCTTCTTGGCTTGACCTGGTCGTTGATTTCATTCAGGTTTCAACTCTTAAAAGACATTGCATCTTCTATGCTTACTTCGTTGAAGGTTATGATCGATGACTTGTTTTGCGACAATTTCAGGTGGGGCGTCCAGATGCCTGCAGTCATTGCCCGTTCTATTTCTATACTTTCTGATGCTGGTCTCGGAATGGCCATGTTCAGTCTTGGTATTTGTTTCGATTCCTTACCGTGTTTGTATCTGCAATTTACTCGTTTTCCTTCCTTCTTTTCTTCTGACATCTGATATGGTGTCTGCACCAAATCTCGCTCATTTTAGGATTGTTTATGGCTCTTCAACCACGGATAATTGCATGTGGAAATACGATTGCCACATTTGCCATGGCTGTCCGATTTTTCTTTGGTCCTGCTGTAATGGCTGCTGCATCCGTAGCCGTAGGCCTGCGAGGTGTTCTCTTACATGTTGCCATTGTTCAGGTGATTGAAAATTCCTTTTTGCTCACATGTAAACACAACATTGTGGGGAAAAAATTTGAGAGTGAAATCGTCTTTTATGGTATTGGAATTGTGTCTTTGATTTTGATTCTACTGTCTACTGGTTAATTTTTCTAGGAAGTCTCTCTAATCCTTCTCTATGACAGGCTGCACTTCCTCAAGGAATCGTGCCCTTCGTCTTTGCAAAAGAATACAATGTACATCCGGACATACTGAGCACAGGGTAACGTAATTTAATCAATCTAGCCGAATTTTCCCTGCTGGAATTGTGTTGACTCTCTACCTCATGATCTCAGTTTTGCTTGAACTGGATTTTATAGGCCTCCGTTTAATTTCCACTTCATTTGGCTGTTTTAACTGACCTTTGCAGAGTAATCTTCGGAATGCTGATCGCTCTCCCCTTCACTCTGCTTTACTATATCTTGCTTGGGCTGTGAAGTTTGCAACTTGGGAATGGTGGAATGAGAGCTTAATTTGCATCCTGTTTCTTTCTATGGAACCCCAATTTTGGAAGAGGTCTAATTTCTGCTTGAATGGTGACAAATGGAAGTCAAGAGGAAGATGGAAAAGCAACTTTTGGTATTTTAGCTGTGTTTAGAAATTACATCAAAGTTTTTATCTTTTTTCTTTTTCCCCCCCTCCTCTAATTACTGTTCGAAGCTCGCGTGAGGATGATCTCTGTAGTTTTTAGCGTTTTCAGTTTTGAGTATTCTAAACTTGGAGATCAAATTGCTTCTAACTGGCTGGTAATGAAAAAGAAAATGGTCTTCTATTTTGTACCTTTTGACTGTAGATTACTACTCGTCTGCGTTTCCTTTACCAATGCTCTCTGTAAGCTTTTCTTTATGTTGGGAACTGGGGAAAAAATCGTTCTATCCGGGCAGGGCTGGGACTTGATCAAGAGCTATCGCTACCGGATATTGATGAGGAAACTTCGTTGACGAATGAGGCTTTTAGATTTTTGAACACACAGATGAATTAAATGCCGGAATTGAGAGGGGCAGCCGTCGATGGGGGGAGTTAATGAGGGTTTTTCCTTACTGGTACTCTCCCTCTCTCTCTCTGTCTTTATTGATACCCCACGATGATCAACGATGAGGACAATGTGGAAGTACAGAGATAGCATCATAGCATTTTTTTGCGTGCATCTGGGCTTTGTGTGTGTTTCAAGCTGTGTGGTGTGTCGTAAATGGGGTGCAACTTATTCCTCACCAGACTGTAACTCTTCCAAAGCTTCGGCCGCTCGCCTTCTTATAAGGACTTCCGAGTTCCAGCACCTTACTGTAGATCTTTAATTCCACCCCAGTGCAAACGTCGTCCTACCAAACAGGGCCTAAATCCTAGTCTGCTTCTCTTTCTCTCCTCTGTAACCGAAGCTCTTGATCATCTTCTTAATCCGAATGATAACGGTAATCGTCGACGGGGATGGGTGTCTGAACAGAAACAGTAATAACCAATAAGCAATGGCGGCGGAAAGAATCGAGTGGGGATGCCTGTGATGCAACTGGAACCGCAAATGATGCTTTGTTTCCCCCATTTACCAGGGCCACGAGCATTGTCATCTACATCAGCCGTGAAAACTATTGGGGAGCAGAACTGTGAAGGCGGAAGCGAAGATCTTCTCCCTCTTCGCGTTAGGAGCCGGAGGTTCATAGACATTATCCATTTTCGACGTTTTGTTGTGCACCATTATGGGCGCGTTTGGTTGCTGAAAGCTTGCTTTTCTTGTTGTACTAATCAGGTGAAAAATAATGTCAGAATTTCTTGAGCATGTGCTAGATTATCTGGGCAGGCAATCAAGATTCAAGGGTGTGCGCCGTGACACCCTCTTTCCACCATAAGTTTAGAAAAATCGAGACCAACTTTCTCCGGACATTCAATCCCAAATTTTCGAAACATCCTCCTAAGGTGCTGTTTTAGAGTGAATATCTTATGTGTTCTACTCGAATTAGGGAATGTTCATGTTTCCATGAATCAATGTTTTGTGGTTTGTTCTTTCTATCAATTTTGGGTGAGTTGAAGAATACTTCATTCTATCATCCCACTAAAAGCTGAAGACCTTATCCTTCTTATTGTTTCACCTGCTTTTTGGTGTTTTTGTGGTAGTACTTTTGTTATACTTAAACTTGAAAACGTATAGAATTAAGATCTGAACTGTACCTTCTAACTTAAACTAAAAACTAAGCAGTTTTTTCAATTCCAAACTTATAAAATATCATTTGCCAACCCAAATAGTAATTCGAAGATCAGCTTTTCGATAACTAAAAGACCATTTTCTTTTATTTCTTTTTCCCACCTAAGCCCTCAGCCCATTATGCTGGAGTAACCTTTCTTTCAACGTGCTGGTCCCACCAGAAGCCGCACGCTCCACGTGAAGCGAAGTTCACCGGGCCCACATATTCGGGTCGAGTCCAGCCATGCCCAGATCCAATTCCTTGAAGAGCCCGTATCTCAGAAACGGTTTATACAACTTGGATCCAGCGAAGGTCCGACCCGGTTTGAACAGACCAACATTCCAGACAAGCTCTCGTCCAGTTCAAGGGAAAAGAGGGCAGTGACGTTGGCATGAAGCATGAAGAGGACAAGAACGTAAATATGCGGAGCAGGATGGCGCACGTCCGTAATTGCGCAGAGGAAAAAGCGAGAAACGCATACGTTAAAAAGGGGGGAAAAGAGTGAGGGGGGAGGCAAGCGGACGAAGGAGCTCCCAAAAGAACCCTCTCCAACTCACCTTCACCTTTCTGCCAACCTCTTCCGCTGGAAAATTCGCCGCCAGAACCCCCCACCGGCCTCCGGCGAACAGCAGTACCATCGCCTGAAAATTCCAGCCTCGATCTCTGTTTTCGAGAGTTGAAACGGCGCCTTTTCTCAATGAGATGCTTACCCATGCAAACCGACCACTCCCCACCCATGCCCTTCTCGGGGATGGCCCAGGCTCCGGCAGTGTCCGCCCCTGGTTTCGGCCCTTATCACGACAGGAACGTTAGAATTCCGACTAATCACCTCGTCTTCCCCTCGGCTCCGACCTTCTCCTTTGCCGGCGCAACGGGGCCCGAGTACCAAGGGATCCCGAGTGGCTGCCTGGCAGGGCCACCATCGTCCAGCCGCTTTCTGGGGTTCCACGGAGGCGTTCTTCACGACGTCTCCAGCGGAGTCGTTCACCCGGCTGAGGCGGTAGATGCTAAGGCAGTCGCCGCGTCAAGGAGCCACAGCGAGGCCGAGCGGCGACGGAGGGAACGGATAAACACCCATCTGGCTACTCTCAGAAGCCTGCTCCCCAACACCACAAAAGTATCTCTCTCTCTCTCGCTCTCTCTCTTTCTGTCTGTCTGTCAAGACGTTGAGTTAGATGGTTGATAGGCATGGCTCATGATTAAGCATCTTTTGCTTTTCTTCTCTGTATCTTGTGTTGGTGTTGGAGATGGCAGAAGAAAATAGAAGACTTTCTGGGGTTAGGGTTTTCTTTCTTTCGTTGGTGACAGGAAAGCTGGACGCCTTTTGCCTCAGTCTGGTGATATTCACTCAGGGGGAGGCACAAAGCGAAGCAACAGTAACCCCTCCTCGTTCTCCGGTTCCGTAGACACCATGATCGCCATGGGGCGACAGTCATTAGGAGAATCTTTGGCACTGCAGCCACTCTCTTAAAGAGTGTGTATACTCCATCAAATTGAAACCAAAATTTCTCTTTTTCTAGTCCTGGTTTATGATGCCACACCGACTGGGCATCCAGTTCTGAAACCTATACATGCACTAACAGTGGCAGTGTTGTCCTTATAAGGTGCACCGATTTTCCAGAATTTTTTTATATCTTATGTTGGGATGTGTATTTCAGTACAGAATGCAAATCCCACTATATCTAGATAAGTTGGTGCAGATTCAAGCAAGGATTGTTAGCGGGACCATCTAAGAATTTGGTGTTTTTTTCATCATTTGATTATCTAATGACAGACCGACAAGGCATCGCTGCTGGCAGAGGTGATTAGGCACGTGAAGGAGCTGAAGCGCCGGACATTGGAGCTTGCGGAATTCAGCCTCGTTCCGACTGAAACTGACGAAGTGAGCGTGCTTTCAGGCGAGCCTTCCGGCGATGGGAGGTCTGTGATCCGTGCGTCCTTTTGCTGCGATGACCGGACTGACATCTTGCCGGAGCTCATCAGGACGTTGAAGACCTTGCGCCTGCGGACCCTCAAGGCCGAGATAGCCACGCTTGGAGGGAGGATGGTGAATGTGCTATTCGTCACCGGAGACGAGGAATCCGGCGAGTCGGCGGTTGGCTGCATACAGGAAGCTCTCAAGGCGGTGATGGAGCGCAATGGCGGGGAGAGCTCCACCGGGAAACGTCAGAGAATGGAGCGGAGGACAATTTGAAGATATGGGTTTTGGCCATCTGATACTCATCTCCTGTAAAGTTAGTGTAGAGTTGCTTTGTCTTTCCGTTTATGGGGTTTTGCTGAAACTCTAGGAAATGTTGGTCTGTGATTCTTCTTCTACCTCCATGAGTAGAAGGAACGGTATCTAATTGTCAGGAGAACGAAGCTTTCTTTGCCTAAAAGGAAGGTTTCTGGAGACATGGATGTTCATTCTCTTTGGAGATTTTGATTGGAGTCCAGCTGGTATTGGTTTTTGGGGATGCAAGGAAACATTGAAGTCATGAAATTAGATTCTGTTCATTTTGAGCACCGGAGCTACTGTGCCAAAATGCCGGAATGGATAGGCGACTGGGCCATCTAAATCCAAAGCGTGGAACGCTCTCTCTTTTTGTAATGGTTTAGTAGGTATGAGTATGGTTTGTAAGATATATATTTCCTCTTTCTGCTTATTCTGCCGAAACGTTGGAACTGAGCAATTTGGAAAGACCTTGATGGTGCCAGTATTTATTATCTTTGTTTCTTGGAAAGAGAGATTGAGGTAATGGTGATATTTATTACATAATGATAAAAACTAAATTCTGGCATTTAAAATCAAATCACTGAGCATTACGAAGAAGCATTCGCGGCTCTAATTATTGTAGTTTTGTCCTTTCGAGTTCCGCAGAAAAAAGAAAGGCAGAGAAATGAAGCTGAATTATAAATTAATCTAAAACGAAATAAAAAAGACGGGAGACTTCAATATCATTCGATATGAAATCAAAGGTGAATTACTTCAATTTCCTCTTGCTGTAATCACCCGAGTCCTTTTTCCATCATTAAAAGCCAAGTGGCTCGATACCGGGTGGTGGAGCCACAATGATAATCGTTTCTGATCTTGATGCCGGAATTCGAACTAACGTCCTCTGATAGAATAGAACCGAGCAAATCCTGCTCTCCAAGGAAGAAGAATCGTACTGAAACATCTGCTTCCCTGGTCTTCATGATGGCCCGGTCTCGGAACTTCCACCTACCCTTTCTTTCTCCCCCTCTGCAGACGGCCAAGAATCTCGCCGGGATTTCTTTTTTCTGTCCAACTTTCCGCCATTCCTTGCGAGCTCGGCCGTCGATCTGCCATGGGGTTGGCCAACTTGGCCTCAGCTCTGTCAGTTGCGTTCACACGTGCATGCTTCAGTCTTCCGTCAAGACCAAAATGACTTTTGACTTTTCGTTGACGAGAATATCAATCCTTGAAACGAACGCAGCGTCTCGCCTGAATACTCATTTAACATTGACAATTGTCATTACATTTACAATCAACATGCATACATCTATATATTTTGTTCAACTTAGTCGACATATAATGTAGAATCCTACCTTATGTATAAAGTATTGTATACGTTAAATTATGCTAAGTTAGGTGGCCGTGGTCTCGCATGGGTTCCATCTAGAGGAGAGGATAGAGCATGCGAATTCAGGAATAGGGGATGGGGCATTTCGTCCAAGGGCGTGAGGCACGTGGGAGGCGGGCGACGCTCACGTGAAGGAACGGCCATGTACGCGTGACATCCTACTTGGCGTCCACGTCAACGAATGGCGCCAGTGAAGAGGGGGCGCGTGGAAAGGGCGGGACAGAGGCGTGGGAGGAAGCAATCATCTTGGGGCTGCGCTTTGTGCCGACAGTGGCGCGGCACGTCTCAGAGTCGGTCGGGCCGTGCGCCACCCCCAATGCCCCCCTCGGCGTGCCACCCCCTCCCGCAATCATTAGCACCCTCCCTCATTTTATTATTCTTTTTCACTTATTATTATTATTATTATTATATTTATTATTTGAAATGATGATCAACATGCGAAATGCGATGATCTTAAATATATAGCTCAGTTTTGCAGTTAGTAGTATGAAGTTCAAAGTCAAGATTGAGATTTAGGAGAGGGTTTGATAAGAAGAGCATTGCGTTAACACACAATATTCTTCAAACAAAATAGTTATGCAATAGGAAATCTTCAAACTAAGAAGTAGTACTTTCAAAAAGACCTCTTGTAAAGATACGAGATTCTTCTTGCCACATGCTTTCTAGAGGTTAGCATGCTTTGCAGAAATACGTCTTAAAAGGGAGTAGACTAGTTGCATGCACGAAAGACAACCAACCAATCAATCAATCAATCTTACTTCATATGAAGCGTGCATCAAAGTTGCATAATCTCTGCAGCTCTTCCTCTCCACACCTAGAAATCCTCTCCAACTCCATGCATGCCTTCTCCTCGCAGCTCTCTCTCAGCACTTCCTTCCTTCCGCTGGCTACGAGAACGAATGGCAGCAGACAGTGGAGGACGAGATTTTTTTTTTTACTACGAGCAATTCCGTAGTCTAATTGATCACCGACTCAGATATGGTGAGGTTTCGCAGTGAGCCTGCCTTCGATGGGTTGGTGTGGGCAGTAGCTACTTTCAGCAGGGCGGCCATGGCTGCCGCTGGTGGAGGAGGCTCCGGCCGTCCTCTCCAGCGGTCAAAGACCGTCGCCTTCAGTTTCAATTTTTATTTCATTTTGGCTATATATTAATTATAATTAATTATTCTGAAACTTGACATTAATGACCATTTTAATATGTGAGTTACGCCTATAATTAATTTTTCTGGATCTCGTATATTTATTTGGCCATGCTTTTGGATATCAGTCTAATATGTGATGTTAGCTTATTCTGAAAAGCTACACACCATTTTTTGCCATGTGATTTATGCATATGATTTTTTTTTTTTTTGGTGGGTTTTCCGTGTTTATTTGGGCCTGGTCTTGGATCTTAGTCTAGCATATGATATTTCACGTTAGTTATGTGTTAATTATAAAAGCTTGTTCTGAACATTAAGATTAAGGGCCATTATGCCTCCATTTTTTTTGTGTGTGTATCCAGGTTGGTTATAAAAATTTATTCTGAAAATTGGGATTAAAGGTCATTGTAGTATGTGATTTGTTTTTTGTTGGTTATAACAGTGAGGCATTTTGATGTACGTAAACGGAAGGTATCTGAATCTGTAGAACGGATCAGGAACTTCAGGAGGGATTTTGAATATCAAGTCGAATCAGAACGTACCTGGACTAATATAATCTGTTGAAGAAATCAGATGTAGATCAACAGACATTTGAATTTAACTACATAAACCAACCCTAGATTGAAATTAACTTATATATATACACACATTTACACATACATACAGTCTTTTATACATATTTAACATTACATTATCAAACATATATAAAACGAAAAATGTCTCATGATTTGGGTAATAAAAAGTCATGGCTTTGTGGGACTTTTGCAAAAAGTCATTTGAAGCTAACTCATGCTTGAAAAAAATATTTTGTCTAATAAGAGTGTTTTTTTTTTTTACTGTTGAAGGTAGTTCTTGGATTATTAACCACAAAAGGAACATTTTGCAGGGAAAAGGTAGAACACTATGCCAAAAAAAGGCAATGAGAAAGTTTATTTCGCAATTTGGCGGATAAGGCATAAATGATTTTGCCAAAAAACTCAAACCCTAATCAAGAAATAGAAATATATTAATTAAATCACTCCTTTAAATGAGAAGGAAAATTGCATCTTAATTTAAATAAAGAAGAAAATCTCAACCTCTGTATTTCTCCTCTTACCACCTCCTCCCCCTCTTCCACTTGCTTCCAACTTGGTTTTTTTCATTTTAACGTCCAAAACGCCCAAATTCGTCAAATGAGCAGGTTATAATTTAAAGTTATACAGCGTTAAATATCCTTGCTTCCGGATTCGCCGTCACAAAGGGCCACGATTCCAGACATAAAATGGAGAGAGCGACGCAAAATGGCGGCGACGAAGACGATATCATCTGTTTGGACGAGTCATTCTTCATCAACGACGAGTAAGACGTTAGGAAACCTTTCTGTTTTCTTTGTAATTGCGTTTTCTGGTGATCCAAGGGCTTGACCGTCGGATGATTTCCTTTTCTTTCTCTGTTTGTAGCTACCAATTGACCTCTTTCAAATATGGGGACGAAGTACTCCAACTTTTCTGCTTACAATCTGCCTCAAGTATGGTTCTTGGCCATATTCCCTGGTGAAAATGTGTTTTTTTTAATGTATTTTTTGCTGTTGCAAAGAAGAAATGATTAGTGGACATTACGTGTATTCTTCAAACTGTTATGATATTGGGAATCAGGCTCTTGGAATGGTTTCTGTGCTAGACTAAGTTCTGAAATATGATGTTTGTGTAACTCAAATCGCAAAGATCAAGATTTTATATTGTTTGAGCTTTCAGCGTTGGTCTTGCTTTTATTTCCTGTTTTTTTCATGTTGAAAGGGTAATAGCTGATTGGATTCCTGTTGATTATTTGTTTTGTAGCTGATTATGACCTTACTGGCCAGTTGGTATGGCCTGGTGCTGAGCTTCTGAATAACTACCTCTCAAACAATAAGCAGATACTTCATGGGCGCTCCATTATCGAATTGGGTTCTGGTGTTGGTAATTCGTTTAGTTTGTGCCAATAATTTTTCTGTGTCTCTCTTCTTGCGTGCAATTCTGTGCTTGGTTGAGCCTTATGAATATGGGAGGCAGTTCTACCACATTGCTGAGATATATGCAATTGAGTAGGTCGAAGGACCGACGTTTGAATATTATGCTCCTCTTACCTTTCGTTTTCGATTTTGCACGTGAGAATCACAACCTTGGCCCTTGCCCAGGTGCGTAAAAACCACGTGGCCCTTTCCTCCACAGTGAAGACCTACTCTGGCCTTACATGATTTGCACGAACATCTGCTGCTGCTTTTGAGTTAGCAGAATATTCAGCTTCATCTTATTGGACATAAATGCAAAGAAACGGATTTTCTTTGGATACAATCATCTTTTCTGAGAAGTAGGATAGATTCTCCTAACAATTGCTGGAACTGTACTCACTTAACAGAACGAAAAGTTGAATGGGTTTAGATTTCCTAGTGGAAAAATTACTGCTTCTGGATGAGTTATGGTGGTGAGATATTTAAATGCCAATAGAACGAAAACGCACACGCAGACATTGTTTCGCTAGTTAAAGAAAGAACACTTGCAAGAAAAAGAAAAATGAGGTAAATTTCCATCTAGTTGTCAGGAAAATCGTTTTCAGAATAACTGTAACTGTAAGGATGATTTGCATCAACCTTGAAGGGAACCCCATGTCTGCTCACATATGTCATGATTATAGATGTGTGCTGGTCTGTGAGATACAGTTACTCTTCTTTGTTTCCATTGCGTTCTTTGATTGCATATTGAGCTCTGGAGGGTCTTTCAACCCTAAGGTTTCCATTTTTTGCTTTCAGGGGTTACAGGATTACTTTGTAGCCGATTCTGTCGTGAAATTGTGTTGACCGACCACAATGATGAAGTAATTAAGGCAAGGATCATTCCTTAACATCTTCACTTCCCTACCTTTTCATGATTACTTTTGGTGGAACCCGTAATGCTAGTTAATGTTTAAATACTTGAATGCCTTTAAACTGCTTTAAATTTTAGAGTTTAGGTTGACATGCTTCATATCACCATTTTGGTGCAAGTTCCTTGTGTAATAATTATACATAATAGCAATGGCATGCTAAAAGTGGAAGGAGTAGAACGCTGTCTCAATATTGATGAATTGGTTAATCAACATCAACTTTTTCAGTCTTATGGTTTCGATGGTTAATTTTGTGAAATTAGTATATTAAAAGGATTCGGTAATATTAGCATTAGAGTTTCAATCGCTTAGGACGTTATATGTTAACTGTAATACTTCAAGGATTTTCCATGCTTTGGAGTTGCTTTACATGATCTTCTGCCTTCAGGTGCTGAAGAAGAATATAGATGTGCATTCTTCAGGAACGGTGTCTCATGCAGGTGAGAGGCCCTAATTTACTTAATTTATGGACTGAAACCTTATGCCTTAATCCATGACCGATCGAGATTGAGTGCATGGCTGGTATTTATGCTGGTCAGGGTAATCTGTTTTCCCTTTCTATCGACTGCAGATTCGTTTGCTGAAAAACTAGAATGGGGCAATAACAGTCAATTGAAGGAAATTTTACAGAGACATCCCAGAGGATTTGATCTAATTCTCGGAGCTGATATTTGTATCCTACCCATCTGTTTTTCTTTTGCTTGGTTTAGAGTCGCATCCATGAGGATTTGATCTAATTCTTGGAGGTGTCATCTTTTTCTGTTTTTGTTTGGTTTAAGCTTGTTTACAATTCTTTTTAGTCCTTTTCGTTTCCTTGACAAATATACATGCTTCCAGCATTCGAGCATTCCTTTGCTTTTTGACACAGTTGTGCAGCTGCTTCTGTTCAAGGGGAGTGGGTGCAAATTCTTGCTAGCATATGTATCCCGTGCCAGGACGTAATTCCTTAACGATTCATTATACCGTTTTTTTCAGCAACTATAACTTTGCCATTGTTATATAGGTCTTAGCCACTGAATCATGTTTCTGTTTGATAACCAAGGCCCCTTGATTTATGGTGCATAATGATAGATCAGTCTCGAGGAGTCACTGTGCCATGCTGATCCTTTCTCTGTTTTCCAACTTTTGAACAGTCTAGATGAGTTGGTTATCGAGGAGGCCACCCAGCATGGACTGCAAGTGAGTGAAGTGCAGGGGACCAGATCGAAAGTCGGAAACCATGAAGGGGTCATTTTCGAGTTCACCATTCAAAGACCCATGTAGCAAGCACCAGGTCTTCTTTTCCGTTTTCTTTCAAATGATGTTTTTTGGTTTACCTTGTCTCTTAGTCTCAAGTGCAAAGTTGGGTTGTCTGTGGGATTTCTAGTTTTTATTTCTCCATGATTCTCTCTTTAAAGTTGCTTCCTTTCTCAAATGTTTTCATTCATCCTCTTTTAGTACGTGAGCTCTCCATGAAGGTTGCTTCCGTTGCTTGATGTAGCAGAAAACACGTTTTCTTCCATTCATACGCAACTTGGGCTTCGCCCATTGGGGGAAAAGAGCAACCACACAATCCTATATCACCCACCCTTGTTCTTTTTCAAGGTGGCACCTTCCACGATTCGATCTCACATATTTGAGCGATGAAGGTGCAAGATGAGCCACGGTTGCAACAATTTACATAATTTGATTCTGGGATGACTTCAAAGACTCATCATTTTTCCTCAATTGCTGAGTTGGGATTAAGTGGAAAGTTACCAAATCATGCACGATGCATCCAAAGCATTAAATTCTTCACCGTTTTCACCTTGAAAGCACACAGGCAGGTGACAACCAACTTTTGTCGGCTTTAAATACACATCTTAGCTTTTGCTTATCAAACAACTCGTCCCCAGCAGTTTTAGACCACCCACCCATCTAGGTAGATCGGCCTAGTAGTCCTTTCAGTACCATGAGTATGACTTCGTCTTTCATAAAAAAGCTGAAACTTAAAGAGTTTACCTAAAATGACAGCCCTAAACCCTGACATTTTTGTCGGTGAGGGCTTATAATAAGGCCTAGTTGACTCACATGACATCTTCCACATGTAAAAGATAAATCAAACGAAAAGGAAAAGCAAAAAGAAAAAGTGTTATTCCGCAACCACTCAGTTATATAGCATCTGCCGCCATTAATCTAACCTTTGGTAAATTTAGGCAAAATTCCGGAGAAGGATTACCAGTCTTTCCCAAACTGTAGGAAACAGAAGCGTCCAGAGAACGATGTGTATCGTCTTCATGAAGGATTATGGATGTAAGAAGAATGCGCTTGGTTTCTAAATGTGATTGTCAAATATCAAATCTGCCTCGAAACGATATGCCTGTTATCATGTCAACTATCAGCTCTCCTACCAAAGGGATTCGTATTCCACCTTTTCCCTTTTTTTGAAAGAGGACTAGAATACCAAGGTAAAAGCGATTTCCGTTCTGTCATATATATATATATATATATATATGGACGCACACACACACACACAACAAATCCTGAGAAAATCAAATCCTAATCAGAATGATTACCCCTATTTTCTTACTGAACCTGGTCGGATTGGTTTTGGTAATAGGGATGTCATAACTGGGAAAGGGATCAACCCAAGAGAAGGTAAGGTTTGACATTGGTAGTCACCAACTTGGTAAAAGTTCAAAAACTCTGCCCAATTCAGATCTTCAAAAAAGAGAATAAGCAGAACGAAAAAGACGGAGAATGATCTTTCCTTTAAAAGTAGCACATGCACCCATATTTCTTGTTTACAATGTAACTTCTTGAGTAAGGAAAAATCACGAGGAAAAGTGGTCATTCAGATGCTTAGGGAGCGGCACCAATGTAGGACTGTCAGTAAACCTACGAGGACCACAGTTGAAACAAACCTTGAAGCCTAAGATTGAGGTGAATGAAGTGGGCCTGATCCACAGGGCTCAAGTAGGAAGAATGGTTTGGTTACTGTCCGAACATATACGAAGAAAAAAGTCTCTGGGAACCCAGAGCCAGACTGACCACTGGCAGTAGTATTATTCCACATCCAAATTGTCAGCTTATCCCACTTTAGAAGAGGCTTGATCACTTGAATATTTGTTACCGATGAGTAAATCCAGAAGCAAAAGTTACTGGATTTTCGTGTTCAATAAAGACTTTCGGACATTGCAAGCGTAAAAGGAGAAGGGGCTATTCAGGATTGTTCTTTTAGTGTTTGAATGGTTATTGCAGTGCTCGACTCCTTGTCTTTGAAGACGAGTTATTCGAGCAATCAAACTCGCCGTCAAGGACAAGCTAGTGCATTCAAATGCCGCTTAAATCAAGGGCAATTTTTGCTTTCTTGAGTATGGCTAGTAAGATCCACACAAGATCCAATGGACCCGAGCTTCAAGCACAAGAAATGGTTCTTACCTGGTGAAGCTAACTCCTATAATTAAGTGGTCAGCCAACGGAACTAACGGCACACCGTAAGAACCAGACGATGTCACCTCCCTATCTCTCTCTGTCGTATGAAAACCACTCACCTTGCCGACACGCCTAGTTTCATCTCCTTTGACATTTTCTACTAGATGGAAGCTCTGTGGTCATGGAAACGCTAATGCCTCACAATCCATCTCACAGAAGTTCTCTGTGCAGCTTCCACTACCTCAGAAGAGACTCAATTATCTCTCATTTTCTCCTCATTTCCACATCCATCTTCTTGGTCATCTTGTCCTGCCTTGTCTTCCTCGATGCGTTCGGTGTCTTCCAGCTACACCCTCTCCTCCGTCTCGGATACCTCTCTTTCAGCTCAATGCCGAAGCAATCTGCAGTAGTTGAGGAAGGTTGTGATTACTCCAATGGAAGATGGGTCTACGATGAGGACTACCAGGGGCTCCATTATAAAGAGGATTGCCCATTTCTTGATCCTGGATTCAGGTGCCAACAAAATGGAAGGAAGGACTTGGATTATCAAAAATGGAGATGGCAGCCGTTTGGATGTGACCTCCCAAAGTGAGAATCTTAATCTGAAGAAATCTGGCGTCTAATTTTTCAGTACTTCATTTCAATTGTTTTCAATTTCGTCAGTACTCGACTTCTGTTGTTTGAATCAAATTAGAAAGCTTACGCTTACGCTTACACAACAGGGGTGAGTTTTACTTCGGTTGAAGCATCTTGCATGGTTCCACGAAGTTGCATCTGTCTATAATTGAGGCAGGTTTTGTTCACCAAATTGCTGAAGGCTAGCGAAAGACTCACTTAAGCCTCTTGAGTCCTACCATTCTTCCCCGTATCTTGCAATCCAACCATACCCAGTTGAATTTACCTTGTTCTGCTTTGGTTTGTTCTACAGATTCAATGCCAGAGATTTTCTAGAGCGAAGCAGACACGGCCGATTGGTGTTTGCAGGCGATTCCATCGGCAGAAACCAATGGGAGTCCTTGATCTGCATGCTCTCACAGGCAGTTTCAAACAGCTCAGCCATATATGAAATAAATGGAAATCCGATAACTAAACATAAGGGTTATCTGGCCATCAAGTTTGAAGAATTCAATTGCAGCATAGAGTACTACAGGGACCCCTATCTGGTGGCTGTAGGCCGCCCTCCAAAAAATTCTTCAGAAGAGATTCAGAGAGCTGTTAGAGTTGATCATCTTCACTGGTTTTCCACAAAATGGAGAAATTCAGATGTTCTAGTTTTTAATGCTGGGCATTGGTGGACTGCTGACAAAACAAAAAACCAGTATGTACAACCTTCTTCATTGAAAAATGGTAGCGTATGTTGTTCAATAGGCTATTTGAGCCATTCTTAACTTACCATAAAGTGCCTTGCTAGATATCATCTGGACCATTAATCCGTTGTTCAGATGGCTGGCAGGACTCGCAATTTCTAAAATGCATTGTCCAGACAGCAGATGATATCCAGGACCCACGGGACAGTTGTCTGAAACTTACTTTTGATCTTTTCGAGTTACTTACTCCCTTTTCTCCTGTGCGACAGAGGTACTTTTTTCCAGGAAGGAGGAGCAGTTAACATGACGATGGATACAAAGTCTGCATTCAAGAAGTCATTACAGACTTGGAAGCACTGGGTTTTTCAAAAATTAGACTTACAAAAGAGTTACGTTTTCTTCCGGAGCTATTCCTCGGTCCACTTCAAGTAAGAAACGTTATCCTGTTACTCTACATATCGATATTCATTCGAGACGCAGAATAATTTGCCAACAAAATCTGCAGTGGGACATGGAATGAAGGAGGGACCTGCCACGACAACAGCCAACCTCAAACAAACTCCACAAAACTCGAAGCAGAGCCATGGCATAATGAGATAATCCATGACACCATCAAGCAGATGAAGCACGTTAGTGAAAATGTCAAATTTCTAAACATAACATACTTGACAGAGTTCAGGAATGATGGGCATCCTTCACTTCACCGTGAACCGGGGACGCCGGAACCAATTATCGAAGATTGCAGCCACTGGTGCTTACCGGGAGTGCCGGATGCATGGAATGAAATTCTCTATGCCCATTTGCTGTCTAGCGGCTACAGAATCAGAAGACAACGTGATGAAGGAAGATTAAATGTTTAGATGGTATACCGAAAATGTTGTGTGTATTTCATAGTGTGTGTATATCGCCGACCAGTTCACTTGTTCTTAATTTTCGAGAGCCCCATGACGGGAACGTCGCAGGCTCGCAGCCTCGCAGGTCAGGGCCATCAATCGTTCCCCCAAACGAGGATAAAGTATAGCAACCAAGTTGGAAAGGTGAGGACTGCGCAAGAAAACCGTCAGATGGTCAGAATTTTCATCAATATGGGAGGTGAAGGACATCCCAGAATCATCCCAACATTAAAAGTTACAAATCAATCTAAAACATATAATTCTGATAATTAAAAGCAATTGCGAGAGCTCTGTACATAAGGGCATTATATCGTTGCTACCCAATAGTAGGACCAATGTTGTTCAAATCGGCTGATTGATGCCAAATTTGTGGCAAAGAATTTGATTTTTCAATGAAATCAAGAGTGCCATGTATCAAGTAATTTTAAAGTTAATTATTTTTATTATTGTTTTAATGTATATTGTGATATCCTTTGCCCATTTATAATTGATTCAACTAAATTGCTGAATCAGATACTTCACGGAATCGACAACCGCACCTATTTGATTCAATCTCTGATTTGTTTCGGTCTGCGCCTTTGACTGTAAGTTTATTTTATCTCAGCATTAAATGCACACCATGAAAATTATATAATTGTTACGATTCAGAGAAAAGTA
The DNA here is from genome assembly GCA_011799765.1 of Nymphaea thermarum. NCBI lineage: Eukaryota > Viridiplantae > Streptophyta > Magnoliopsida > Nymphaeales > Nymphaeaceae > Nymphaea > Nymphaea thermarum. The sequence goes on along the minus strand of JAANDH010000081.1, from coordinate 616,387 downwards.
AAGATTTAATGTGCGTGGTCACACACAGATATACTATGATGGTAGGATACTTTTTTTAAAAAAAATTTGTATGGTTAAAAACCATCACAAAAGATATGCATTGACACGGTCAGCTGCTTGGCTACAATTTAGTGATGGTATGTATTTTTTATGATGATTTTTAGTGATATAAAATAAAAAAACAACCATGCGATTATAGAAGTAGCAGCTTCATTTCAATTTTTTTTTTAATGTATAAAAGAAAACCAATGTGCTGTCTTGGGTTGAGATATCTGGCCTCATCTATGATGGGTTTGTAGAACAACGGCGTTCCGCTTGTTTGGTTCATTTGCTGGCCCTACCCAAGACAGCAAGTGGGGCTATTCCCAGCATGGCTTTAGCTGCGGTTGTAAGCAATTACTCCCTTTAGTAAATAAATGAAAAGAAGGGTTCTGTACTCACTGTTAACTTGTCTTGTTCTATTATAGGACCATGTATATTGGTCCAATAGGCATAGACTATTCACACCAGGAAGACCAAATTCGGGTGAAGATATTATTACATGTATTTCCGCAAGTATACCATATCTGACGCACCGACAAAGGCAAATTTCTCCGAGTTTTGCTTCAACCGTCAGGTCAACTGCAATTGAACGGCAACCGTAGAACCAACTTGGAACGAACCAAAAGGAAGTCGGAAGGAAAGCATGTCTTGGTATATAATTGTCGGCAAAGCTGATCCAAGGAGTCGCCGACTAACTAAAAGATGGACAATCGAACTTGGGGTTGCAGAAAACAGTAGGAGAATCATAGTTTGCACCAGTCAGTAACCTAACTCATGAGCTCGTCTATTCAGCTAAAACAGAGAAGGAAAAAGATGGGAAGAATAATTCTAATTTTCCCATGCGCTTCCAGACATTGAGATAAGAAAATTAACACAAGGTTGTCTATAGGAGGATGTGTATGTGGTCAGGCCCCCCGCCCCAACTGCCAACTTATCCTATTTTGAGTGAGTAAAACTGGGCAGCGAATTAACGGAACTAAGGAGACACCATGAGAGTCCTCTCTCTCTCTCCAATATATATATATATATATATATATATATATATATATATATATATATATATATATATATATATATATATATATATATATATATATATATAACATGCCGACGTGAAAGTCACTCACCTACGGACACGCCTAGTTTTATCTACCTTTATCTGCTAGATGGGATTGTACCTGCATGGCCATGCACTAAAGGAATGACTTTCTCCTCATCTCCACATCCACCTTCTTCGTGATCTTGTGCTGCACTGCCTCCCTCAGTGTATTCAATGACTTCCAGCAACAACTTCAGTGCGTTCGGTGTCGTACTCGGTTCACATCCAAGCAGTTTCAGTTCGGAAACCTCCCCAAACTTTGCTCAGATCCATATGCTAACTTGGGCAGCATATCGAGCCTGCGTTATAAGGCTAGCAGCTTAAATGGCTGACCCTACGCGGCTTCAGACGCTGCTGCAGCCAAAAGAAAGTTGTTCCAATGCAGCTTACATTACAGACCCTATGCCAGAGATGGGAGAAGCAGAAAGGACCAACTGTGTTTGTAGTTTCCATCTGTAGAAACCAATGGCAATCCTTGATCTGCATGCTTGCAGAAGCACTTTCAATTGTCAAACAAGACAACCATTAAGCAGGTGATCGAAAATACCCTACTCCAGCATAACCATTAGCTAGCCAACACGCTTGATGAATTCAGTTGCAGAATACAGTACTACAGGGACCCCTACCTAGTAGCTTTAGGTCGCCCTCCTAAAATCTTCAGATAAGACGCGGAGGGCGATCAGAGCCGACCAAATTTTAGTAGCATACTTGTTTTTAACACAACGGCAAAGTTAAGATGTCCCAGTTTTCCATGCTGGGCATTGGTGGAGTCCTGACAGGGAAAAACAACAAACCTTCGGACTTAAAACTGCTAATATATGTTGCGTCAAAGGTTGCATGGACCATTTAAGTTATCGTGAAGTGCCTCGGACTCTGCAGCATACCATCTGGGCTATCAATGAACCATTGTTCAGAAGAAGGGCGGAGAGCCAAACGGTATTTAACCAACTGCAATCTCTAAAATACCTGGCCCACAAACCAGACAATATCAAGGACCCACAGGCGATTGTTTGGAAACCTATGTTTGAATCCTTTTCTGCCCACTAACTCCTTTCTTGCTTTGCATCACGAAGGAGGAACAGTTAACATGGCAACGGATACAGGGTCTGCATAAGACTGGATTGTTAATAAAGTAAACTTGAAAAGGGCTCGGGTTTTCTTCCGGAGCTATCCTTCAGAAAGTAGATACCTACCATGAAAATTGAAGCAGAGCCATAGAAGAATCCAAGGTATCATCAAGCAGACGAAGCATCTTGGTGAAAATGTTTATCTTCCTCAACTTAACTTACAGAATTCAGGAAGAACGGGCATCCTTCAATTCACCATGAGATGTTGTGTGCTAGACATACTGTATGTGTTTCTTTGTATGCACTCTAGCGAAATGGTTTCATGATTTTAATTTTCAAATCCCATGAGGTCAAGGTCATCAATATTTCCAGTTTGACAGACATTATGGGAAGCTAGAAAAAGGAGATCGATAAAGGGCAACTAAAATGAAAATGGCAATTGCACAACAAAATCATCAGAATTATCATACTGAAATTGACCGATGTGAGATATTGAACTAGAGAACAAAATCTTCGACATATCAATAATTAAAAACCCAATAAAAAATACACAACAATGACAAGGGAAAATTGGAGAAGAAAAACGAATAGGGCACCCATTCAGAACAGAAATAGTTCCTACTAAGTCATGTCAGAGCTAGATATTTCTTGCACTCTTCTCAGACCCTTCCCATAAGCAGCAATTAATAAAGCCTCCGCACGACCTGCATTTGGAAAGTTTTATTATCATCGTCAGAGAGAAAAAAAAAAAGCAAGGGTAAGAAGCATATTGAAACCAACAGACAAGTCAAGACAATATGGTGTCCACATTTTTATAGTTTATATACATGAGTCACGGAAAGGTTAGACTGTAGCAAGTGATAAGAAAATGGGTGCAACAGTGACACTTACCATGGTCCATTTTTCTCCTGAACATGGAACTCAATGAAGGAAATAACTCACAAGCTGCCTTCCTGCTGTCATCCTGTCAAAACATTCAAGCACTTTTGCTGAAACATGAGTCCACCTAATTAATTAGAAAGACGTCCAGGAGAGCTAAGGAACTCCATATTTTATCATCATTGACAACTTTATTTTTCTACATATAACCGGTAATGCCTCTAATACACATTTAGGATGCACAAAAAATGAATCAAGAGTCAAATGCATCAAGTTTGAATGCAAACTCTTAAAAGGTAATCCTTGCTTTCATAAGGAAACCATGAAAAGCCAATTTAATAAAGAGACAAAGATAGTTAAGTTCATCGGTACTGATGGTTGGTCATTGGTGGTCGGTGGACATGAATGCAACAGCCATACACGGCAGCAGCCAGATTTCTGCATTTTCTTATTCTGGTTAACCATAATTTCAGCTGCATTATTCTTGCTACATATAGTCCACATCTCAATAATCTTACCCAAATTCTGACATCTTTTGTTTGTGAACAAGTGCCACCAGGTAATTCTTGTCATTTGGACAATTGTCAACTGTGAAAGATGCTCATGAATGCAAAGTAAGAGCATTATCCCTTGCGAGATAGTATTCAAAGTATTTGAAGTCCTGGCAGAAGAAAAAAATATCGAGCTGACTGGTGAAAGAAAAATCCAATCACGGTTGCCTATCTTTAACATAACATTTGTCTTCTCCAGAGTGTGTTGTTTACTGAATCTGAGGGTGACCAATCGCTGTACCCAAAGTCAGAACTGTTACAGGTTATAGGTACAGATCTATTTGAGAGCATTTTTCCTAGGAATACAGGCAGCCAAAGAAGGCAGTTCTTCACATTACTCCAAAATGTCATGAGATAGTTCAGACAATCAGCACCTTTGCCTTTAAATATTATGATGTTCTGTCAAATTAATAGGCTTGCTTCAAAATCGAAATAATATTGTGACATGTTCAAATTATCAGCAACATTTGTGACTGTAATATCAACTATCCAAACAAATATGTAGGATTGAATTAGCGATTTTCTATATCCAATTTGCTTGAGGCCAACAAAAAGAGAAGAATACAGATCAAACACAGAATCATGCATCATTACTTAAATGCATTCTCTTTCTTGGACAAACCAATGAAACCTTCTAAGATGACCACCATGATTTCAAATTCCTCATTCAGGTCTATCCGGCAAAGACGTTTAACCATTTACCCTAAGGAAAGCAGATCCTTCCTGTTTGACAGGGACCATTCTCATCCCTGGGCTAGAAAAGATGGGGCTTTCCAGATGCCATCAAAGCTTCTAGGAAGGAATTTTGTATTCCTGTCAGATGTGCTTGATTAAAACCGTTATAGCAGGAACTCATATCCCTGTTTCTGGGGGAACTTAGATCCAGTGTTTTTCGATGTACATTACATAGTGGACCATAAAAAAAAGGATCCATCACGTCTGAGATCAAAAAGACCAATGCTTTGATCTAATTAACATCTATGTGGTACTGTCCTTGTATACATACCCAACCATGAGTATACTTATGAACCTTAATAATCCTGTCAGAAGATTGTCTTGTAATAGAGCAATTGTTGCCCCTTTCATATACTAATAAAACTCAAGATTAAAGCGCACATTCTCCAAAAGAAAATTAAAGACTAAAGACAAACCTTACTTGAGGAACTTCCTGCAAGTTCAAAATGAGTCTTCCAAAGAATAGATGGCACAGGAATAACAGAAAAACCAGCGGCAACCAGTATACCTATCCATAATCCATATCCAAATCCTCCACTCCACCAGCCCTATTAAACAGTAGAACAAACTTTGGTTAGTTCTATTATGTTATTCCACCTCTGAAGCAGAGGGCAGGAATACTTCACAGTAATAAGTTAGTAACTCTACTAGGGAAAGGGGCTTGAAAATCCAGTCTCATTTACTCACTTTCCACACACACACACATATGTGTAATACATTCACACACACATATACATAGATATGGAGAGAGAGAGAGAGAGAGAGATGGACAAAGTGACAAACAGAAAAATAGACGGATAAAGAGAGAGAAGGCTGGTAATGGTCGTTGTATTACTATTACTTCATGATGATATCATAATGGTGGTGGTGGATTTTTCCTGTTCAATATAATCAAAGCACAAGCCTTGGCGCAGCTGTAATGAATGCATAGGATGGTCGTGCTTCAAGTCGAGTTGTTCCGGATGATACAGCTGATAATTTGGTAACTGAAGAAAATTAATGGGAATAGTAATGTCGATAATGAGGAATTATAATAAGATGATAATGATGCTGATCGCCGTAATTCTTTTGATGACCATCATGGTATTGAAGGCATCTGAAGAATATGATGATATTTTGGGAAAAAAAAATCAATAGGACTTGCCAGGTGGAAGTATGGGGAAAGAGGTCCCCACAAAAAAAAAAAAAAACACCATCACCCCATCACATAATCCGTGTTGAAAACAGATTTTAAGCAAGAATTACCTGCTTGCCATCTTTTGGAAACGGTATAGATTGCTCGATATATGCAGTGGTCCCTGAAAGATTTAAGTATTCATGCAAATAAATAAGTAAATAAATATGAACATATGATCTCTAAACAATGTCCACATCTTTATGATAATTGAGAGCCAATTACATATATGCATGTGTTTGTTATGTGCAAGAGTTGATGATTTTCCGACGCATAGGAACAAACATTTTCCCACATAGGAGTGCAAAATAAAAGGACATAAAAATCGATGGTTTTCAAAAACTGAATTTTTCATGATACTTATAAGTGCAACCAGCCGTTTATAAAACACCAACCACACATCTTCACCATGTAATTCAATCCTCGACGCACAGAGGAGAAATCATCATACCTACTGGTGCATTGAAGCTACGGAGTAACTGAACAATGGCCTTCGCATCAAGCCGCTTCCGCAGTCTCTTGCCAACAGATGCTTGCAAGTAAGGGCTATCAAAAACCTACCAACAAGGGTAGTCTCACCTTTACCGTCTGACAATAGAAAAGCAGAGCAAAGGGATTCAAAGAAGTAGGCAACAAAAGGAAAAAGGAACATTGGCTGTACATGCAAAAGATTAGACAATTGGCAGCACCACAAACTGAACAGCAACATGTAAACAAACATAACCAAGGAATCAAAATGAAGTACTAATTCTCCATGATCTCAAAGTGATTTTCAGATATATGTCCACAGAATATCATAATATTTAATGATTATTTATAATCTTTGTTACAACGACGTTGTGTCGCAGGCAGAAGAACCAGGAATTCTACGGTCGTTTGAAATGGAGTGCCCACCATTTGCAAGGGCAATTTCGTCAACCTGGAGAAAGGAGCAAGCTCCGACACTCCGTCTGACCAAAAGGCCCCTGCTCCTGGAAGACACCAAGAGGTGCAACCCCGCCATTACCTTTCAAACTGTTGGTAAATGACGAACGCGCCCCTGAAAACCGGACTGCAGAGGAATAATAAGCACGCTCTCTCAAAACTACCCCTAGAAAGACCCCTAAAATTACCTGCGCAGAGCACTCAGCCCCATCGCCTTTGATGATCGCTAGGGCCCCAGATACGTCCGGGTCGACGCCGATCGCCCAACCACATCTCTGCACCGTCTCCTCCGCCGGCGATTCTTCGCCGCTGTCGCTCGGGCCAGTGACCGGAGAGGCAAGCGATGCCACCCAGCTATCCTTGAACCTCCCGTCGTGAATGACCGCGGTCTGGCCCCTCCCCTTCTTCGCGCAAGCTCTCCTCCCACCCTCCCCCAGTTCTGCTTTCAACAAACCGATCCCTCTCGCACATTTCGATATACTAGCGGAAACTCCTGCCGCTCCACCGCAGGAGAAGTTGGCGGCGCCGCCAGATGTAACCCTAGATAAGTAAGTGGGAAGGGCGGGCGAGATGACTGACATTTTCCGTTGAAGCAATTGGGGCTCCTTCCTGGCCGGACGTTTCTGAAGCGAACCCTAATGTTGGGAGAAACAACTAGGCTTCCTGCACCATTTTCCGGATGTTTCCAGGGTTCCTGTGTCGTCCACCAATTCCATGGCCGTTTCTGGCGGGGAGTTCAGAGAGTGGAGGAAACGAGGACCGTATCCAAATGAAAATTTCACGGCTTGGAAAGAAAGGACGATTGGTTGCATTTGAAAAAACAGGCCACCATAAATTTTTGGACGCGTAGATGCAATTTTCTCGTGGGGTCCCTGCCTTGTACGAAAATTTCAAAGGGTACCCAACTCATGAAAAAAAAAAGTGTCTCCGTTTAAATTTCGAATTAATATTTTCCCCCATGTTAGCATCTAATTTTAAATTTTAAATTTAGTAATCTCAATAAAATGGAGCCGAATTAGTATACATTGAAAAAGTGTATCTAATAATCTCGATTTCAGAGTCTCCCTAGTTCGAGCTCCTACTAAAGCATAGACAGGCGAGTTACCTGTTCTTTTTGTTTAAAAAAAAAAACAAAACTATTTAAATTTTATTTATCAAAGTTACTTTTCACAACTATTGAATAAAGGTATGAAGTGAAACATTTAAGAAAGAGAAAAGATTGGGCAATAATTTTTTTAATATATATTTACTATGTTCTTGTTATTTTTAACTAACATTTTTTGTTTATAAATTTGTATGGGTTTAATCTAAGCCTTCATGTGTTAGTAATCTGAAAGTCATCATCCAGAGATTGACAATCAGTTAACTTCTTGCCAATCTTCTCTTTCAGCTGAGTACAGTGATCCACATTCATCTTCCTAACACGGGAAGGCCTCTGAGTATGTGACTGCTCATTCTCCTTGGTTCCATCCCAGAATGAACTTAAGCATTAGCATATATGCATGATGTCTCAGTTATACAAGCTCCAAGATGTTTATGTTGATTAAGTTTTAATCACTTTCTTGTCAGGATAATTTAAAATGCCTCTGATTCAAAACATGGCAAAATGTTGGGCTAAACATTGTTGTAATTATTGGAAACTCATATAGGTATATTTCTTCTTTTCTTACATAAAAAAATAGTTTATACATAATTTCGACAAATTTAAAAAGTGCTTTATTTTTCAAACATTGTATTGGTGGATATTATGATGCATTCGCATTTGGCCGTGCATAAGGGGTGGACTCACATGTTGGCTCATGCGGGCAGTTGCCTATGCAGTCTCATTAATCTCATTTAATTATTTATTAGTAATTAGCCTCAAGTGTTTGCTTTATTTATATGTTGGTATCCTTCAATCATTTTAGCATGTATTTGTTCGATCAAAGATTTCTAAATTAGTGTCTCTCAGCAAAAAAAATTTGACTCGACCAATGACTACAGCCACCCAAGGTGGAACTATAAATTTTTTATGAGGGGAGCCGAATTACAGTTTCAATAATAGGGCCAAAATACACATTTTCAAAATCTTATATAGGATAATTAATTTTTTTTAAAAAAATTTACATGTAGTTTTAAAAAGAAAAAACTGTAAGGAGCCATCAGCAATCAAATCTCAGTCATCTTAACATGGCTTACTTAAGTAATGATGAAACAACTACTAACTTAATATATATGCTTATCGTTTACGTATAAACATTGCATTTATTTAATGATAATCAGATTACCATATGGTTCTTTATTTATTGCATGGTTACATTAAACAAAAGAATAGTCAAGCCCTATTAGTATAAGACGGCAGGTCTATTGATTAATTTCTAAGCGTGGCCTTAAATTTGAAGGTCTTAAGGCCAACTTTCTTTAAATTAAGTTTAGTTTGACAAAGGAATTGATACCATTGGACATCAGATGCAAGCAAGCCTCGAGCAGGAGTATAAATATTTTGCACCTCATGAATTTCACGTCAAGATTCACATAATTCCAAGTTCACCCTCGAAGTCAACTACGAAAATCTCCAGTTCTTTAATCCGTTATTCCACTCTTGTTAATGAATATTCTGATTTACCAGTATCAAGACATGGTAAGAAACTAATTTAGTGATAGCAAGTAATATTTAGAAAAAAAAAATTGCATGTAACTTTCTCTATTTCTCAAGCTAACACAGATTGAAGCTTTTACTTGGCAGCTTTCACGAAACATGTCGCCCATAATAAGAAAATCACGAAGCACAAGCTTGAAGACATTAATATGCCTGTCAAGAAATCTTATGTAGATTTTCCATGCATGATCCAAAGATGCATGCGAGCCTACTTACAAGTTATCCTTTGATATTCTTTCCAGAACTAGAACCTCAATTTGTGAACTTTGCCAGTTTTATTATATGAGGTATTCATTAAGCCAGATATTTACCTTTCCTATATAAACAACATATTCTGTATCTAATTAAAATATGTTGCGCATGCAAAATGATGGTATACGATTTTTAGAAAGTAAATTTGTACCATTGACAGATGTTTCTGGACTCGGGTAGCTGCAAACGAAGGCGTGAACTGATGGAATACGATTTTTAGTTTGCACCTAACCAAGTTGGGTCGAATCTGATTCCTTTTGAATCTTAAAGGCACTTGACAAGAAAAAAGTTGTGTTTTCGGTACACATTTTTTGAAAATATATGTTCCAAGAATATCCTGTTCTTGTTACAAGATACACAATATGATAACTAAGATAATAATTAAGTGCTATATATAATTGCACCATGTGTTCTGAAACAATAACATGACGTTTTTGGAGCATGTAATTTGAGGAAAATGTGTTCAAGGAACATAATATTTTCTTACCAAATCTCTTCTTAGGGTCTATACTACTCTCTTAAGGATTTAGCAGAGAACTCTGCGCCATTGAAAAGTTCTAAAAAAAATGAAAAAAGGTTGGTTGTTCAACATTTGGCCAGTCATCATATTGTCTAGAACTCCTAATAGTCTCACCAACTAAGACATGAAACCAGCACTTATTGGCACTTGTCACTATATATTACCTGATATTGGTTTGGTTTTCCTTCATCAATTCTTATTTCATTAGAGTTCCTATCTTTTACTCAAATCTGTTAAACTACATATTAGAATTCTGTGGTTATGATCTCACGAGCCACATGGGTCTTACCAATTTCCCAAGTTGAGCAGATTTCAAGTATCAAACAAGTTTGCAGGTCACCAGTCTTGGTATATTTGAATTCAAGTATTGGGCAACCAGATCCTGACAGCTCCTTCTCCTTGCAGGGGTAACTTGTGAATGTGGCGGAGTAGAACAAGTATTTCAGGTCTGAAAAGGCGTGAGAGAGAGCATAAGTGAGTTATGACTTAAATTTTCGTAAGGTTTCTAACATATTTAACATCATGAATGTGTTCATCACTAGTCTTATTTAAACGCGGACATCTGCCTTGTGTATTCTTCACCTTATCACCCTTTGTCTCTCTTTCTGATCTTCTCTGTCTCTCACATGAGTTTTGCATGCAATAAGACCCAACAATTAACGAAAAATAACGTAAAACTAATAAGCAAATAGCATCATATCAAATCTCATGCTCCCTGTCTCCCATGAATTTCGCATTCAACGCCAATGAACAAACAAGGAGAAAAAGAATATGTGACCAATCTCACTTCTCTCTTCTCTGCCGGAAAGTGACGTAACCAGTCGATTATCAAAAGAATCTGAACCATAAAAAGCAAAAGATATAGAACAGAAATGACAGAAGGAAAAGCAGAACTATATAAATATACATATCTTGCTTTTGAAAACGCATGGGACAAAACCAAGGAAAAGATTGAAAGACAATTTGGTAGTTGAATCCAATATTCAAGCTAAACTAACTGGACCATATATACGTGCACTGGGGATGTTGTGATCATCGATCATGGGCCCCTTTATCTCTGTGCAGTTGAGCTCTTATCTCCTTCTCTGTCTTCTTCTTCCGCTTATGACAACGACCACTAGATTTGGATTAAGAAACTTGGAACGCCGACCATCATTATCATCCATCTCCCCTTAAAAAATTAAACCAGATAAACACAAAAAGATAAAAAAGAAAAAGACTTCTCAGCCGTCTATTTTTGTTCTCATTTAGATCAATGGGGACTAGATCAGTGAACCTCATCCACATAAGTTGGACCCAATGCCGATATGATGCAAAAAACTGGAACATATTTTCCATTATTTTTTGTCGCATCTTCGGAGCGATGACAATAATTATGGGGCATCCAGAGCAGGCCCATAGACGGGGACATCTTAGATGCAGTGTCTTCGCCCCCAAACAAACACGCCGACCCTTTTCAATGCATTGTTGGTGCTATTCTCGGATTTGAAAACCATAAAATTAAGATCCAATCTTACTTCTGCCCTTTTTACAATGCCAATAAATAAAATAAGAATCTTAAGTATGGTAGTTTGATGAACCATAGATTTTAAATCCGAAGTAATCAAACACCTCCTTAGCAAGTGTCATTCTTGCTTGGTCGCAAACACCTTTTGAGCGGAGAACTCTGGAGGAAGTGATTTTTCATCCTGGATAAATTAGGGCGTTGGTAGTGGACACCCACATGGTTTCCACATATATAATAACTTCCTCTTGAAGTTTTAGTGTTGGAAACACTGTCGCATTGATAGACTAAACATCCTTTCTGATGTAGTCTTCTCGTGAAACCATTTCCTCGAAGCAAAGATCATTTTGTGGCTTTAACATCGAAGCCATGTTATCATGCTCCCTTACTTTGCTACACTAATGTATCCTTTCGAGTGCCTAAACATTCGAAGAACTTGTTAGTTAAGAAAGATTATGAAAGTTGATGAAAAGAAACTGATAAGATAAATAGAAAAATTTGTATCAACAGGGAAACGGACCACATGCCTTTCATGGGATTTGGTGCGAAAATAGCCCGTGGAAATGTGCATAGATTTTAGAAGAACAAGAAAAATATACAACTTGAAAAAGGAAGTGACAATATAAAAAAGAGTTGAGGCATATACTACTTGCGGAATGGGTGATATTTTAACATGCCTTCTTGCTCAAGATTTCGTGTGTGCGCTTCCATTTAGACTATCAATGATACTTTTTGTTGCTTTAGCTATTTAGATTTTAGACTTTAGTTGCATGTGACCCCCATTGATTTTTATATGCACCGAAGGCCGTCCCTCCTAAAATTAGATAACGTACCACTGCAAATTAAGTATCATATTCCTCTCTACATACTATGCCTTGTTAAATACGTATTTTATATTATTCTTAGTTATTTAAGCTGTTTGTATAAATCTATAATAGATGCACAAATATACAAAAATGAAATAATGATTATTGAAAAATTTGGTGTTGGTGGCGGAGCCATAAGTGGACCCCTATATACAGTTGTCCAGCTTTCAATGATAGTGGACCTAGGTCCGGGGTCCAGCCATAAGAGCTGCCACCACAAGATCCAGCTAATTGTATATCAAGCAAAATTTCTGACTCTGCCACTGCTTGTTGTCTCAGATTAGATTTTATGGGATATGAAAGATAGAGACCATAAATTTTTAAGACGTTACATAATCTAATTTGTACATCTTTCTTTTACTCATAGGTTTTAATATTTATTTTGAAACCATCTACATAGTTAAATTTGCCAGTAAACACTAATCAAGAAGCTCTAATAAACAAAATAAATTGACTGGCATGTTCTCTTATTTATTATATAATGTTGGGCAACTCAAATAATAATAATCATAATAATGCGTTTTTTTATTCATAAACTTTTTTTTAGCAGTATGTTTAACACGCCATGAGGTTGCCCTCGACAACTAAGCCGTCAAACAGTTGTACTGCCATCAAACAGGGTGAAGATATTAATTTGACGTTACAGGCTCGTATCCACACGCAGCGTGTATCCTCACGGAGAACTCCAAAGATCGAGATCTCGAAATTTCATGGTTCTTCGGAGATCTTGTGCGGCACTGATACGCGGGCACGTACAATCCACGACGGCCGAAATCTAGATAGGGATGGGTCTACGCTTTCCGTACGATCGATGGAAGAAAAGGAACTGGATATGGATCCGAACGTATCCATGGGTCCCCGCCCATAGAATGGAATTGATTCCCTGACCGACGGTGAATGTCCTCCGTACGATCGACCGCACCTTCTCCTAGTAGCTGTCAGATGCGTTCTTATTTGGGTTGGTTGGTGATTGAGGTTTGATCCATGATCTGTGATTTGGTGATTTACTCAATCTTGTCCGTTTTTGGATCTTCCATTATCTTTGCTATTTAATTGTTTTAAATCACGTAGAACAGATTTATGAAACACTAAAACTTTGCATGAAATTGAAATTCCATAAAAAGTTGTAGGAAGTCACTCTTGGAATTTTGCGATTATAAGAAGTAGATTTGGACATATTCATGAAATATTATAACAATTGTTTTATGAATTATGTTTAATTTTTGAAATTGATTTATAAAATATTTTAATTAAAATATCCCTACTGCCAAACAAGCCATGAAAGTTTAATTTCTCAAAAAAAAAAAAGGTTAACATATATTTAGTTTTTCAATTTTTACTACAAAACATACACAAGAAAGACATTTTCTCGTCGTTGTTATTTTTCTAACCTAAGGGCGACGCCGGCAACCTTGATTAACTTCAAGTGGGGAAAATTTTTTGTTTTTAAGTGTTTTTCTCTTGTAATATTCCAAGAACATGAGCCCAAACTTGTAGATGGCATATTTCGAGATCAGGAATTCGAGCAGTAATTCTCTTGGGAAGCTCACATTCATCAAGCTAATAAGAACTTTAATAATTAATTAAGTTAATAATATGCAAGAATATTTTAAGAAATAATAAATCTCACTGCTGCTACACTGAAAGAGGACAAGAACAAAACAACGCTAAGTCGTGACTTTTGCTGCATGCATGTCCAGGTACTGACCACTACAATTCCTTCTCTGCCAATTCAAGCATATTCTATTCGGTTTAAGTTACAAAAGGAAACAAATTAAAGCGGAGATTCAAACTGAGGAATTTTTTGGGTATCCCATCTCATAAGATCCAAAAACCATGCCTCCACATATAGATTCACATGCAATTCAACCAATACAACTGTCCTACACATACACATTCATGCCATGTTTCAGATGCACATGCATCCGAGCATATATAGAACACTGCTTCCTTTGAAACTTAGATAAACCATTGTTATATCCTTCAACTCGATTGTCATACTTGTTGCTGCTCAGAGTGCGCTAAGCTTGCTTCTTCTTGCCTGATTGCAACTATAAAGTTAAGAAACGGATCATATTAGGTCTCTGATATAATGAGATGATGAGATGATGAAGTGGGATATACCTCAATAACATTCATTTGTTTGAATTGAATACTCATAATATAACCAGTAGGACAAAACTGAAGTAAGGAACAGGACACACACATGCGTATGAGCATATCTTTAATTATTCATACACAAAAAGAAAATATTTTCTTTCTTGGGCACTAGTGCCAGTCTTACTTCTGCACCCAATGATGAGTCCCTCCAAAAGTAAGTAGACCGAGAGACTTGACCAAGGTATTAAGTAGTGATCCAATTGTAAAGGGTGTAAAAAGTGAAGGGACATTTTCATTTTTCAATCAAGACCCCCTATTTTTAACCATAACCTAAAAAGGGGCACTTGTTTACGAAATATTCCCGTGGCTTTGTGCATTAGATGTGATTTTTTTTGTTTTTTGTATTGAAAAGTTTAAAAATATGGAGCGTGTTTCCGAGCCACGCCAAAAATTCGAGCCCTCAAAAGGAAATTGTTAGATAACTATACTACCAATAAATATAGCTCAACGGCAAAGGGAGGAAGGCAGCTTTAACGGAGATCGAGGCAAGCGGGTGGACTTCAAAAAAAAAAAAAAAAAAAAATTAAAAGCAAGAAAAAATCATGGACGTACAATTACAAACACGGCAGTCCTTCTCTCTCAAACAGTCGCGGTGTGATGTGAGAGCATATATTCAAAAAAGCAAAGCGTGCGAGTACAAAGAAGCCCTGCCTTGCCTTTTTGACCGCTTCTCACGTAGAAATTGACATGGCACATCACATAATAACAATATTATTGTTGCTGTTATTGTTTTTTTATTATTATTGGTACTCTAGGTTTTATTATTGTTGTATGATTAATTATATAATGAGAAGGAGCACTGTTGGACGATTCTTCCCAGTGTGGCAACTTGGGGGTCGCTTTGAAAGGCTGTTGGATTAAACTTAGCACCTTCAACTGTAAAAAAAATGTTAAAGAATTTAACAAGATTTGAACATATACGTGCAAAGATAACGTTTTCATATTCTTTAAACAACTTGCATATGATAAAATGATAAGTGAATGAATACTGAAGAAGGACACTAGTATGAAAATGCCAAAAAAGAAAAGAAAAAAATAACACATTTTTTTTCCAAAAAATATGTGTTTTTTTTTTTCGTTTTACTATGATTAGACTAATAGAGGCCTGCGTACGTTGCTCGAGTTAGAGAAATCGGAGTCATTGAAGTGAATTGAGAGGAGTGAAGAAAACAAGAAGATCGGCCCAAACGTGTACAGATATTCAATGTGTTTAATTCCTCTCATCTGCCGCAGTAATCTGGTTTCAGCTAAGCCTTTCATTCTGGTAGACTCCCCACAGAGGCGATCCGTCGTCTCTCTGGTCAGAGTAATTACTATGTTTAATTAACAGCAATTGATTTGGCTACAGGAATTATTAATGGTAATAACGACGGATGAAAGAAAAGTCTGTCAGGACAACTTTCAGAGAGAAAAAGAGGGAAGGGAGAGAGAGAGTTCTTTCTTCTCTAGGGGACCATGGTGTCGCAGAGCTCCATCTTTCGATGGCAACATCACATCAGCATGGGGCCGAAGGTGGTGGGATTTGCTGCTGCTCTCCTTGTCCTTGGGGTCAATGGCGGATCGAGGTTGCTTGTTGCTTGCAATGGAGAGGAATTGGATTCTTGCTTCCCATGTTAGCTAGCACATGCACCCATGCATTATAATATACGCCATTGCCATCCATGGCAGCTAGAGAGATGCTGACTCTCTCTCTAAAATATTTATAGCAGAGACCTACCCTTGTTGGTACTCTCAGGCCCCCCTTCATTTATTGAATTCTCTGAAACCCGAGGGTCTCTGAACAGAAGCACACACATCGATCTGTAGTCGGCATTCCCCGTGGTTGGCCAACAACTTCTTGGTGTTCAATAAATGGATTCAGCTTCCCCATAATGAAGGCTCTCTGCCTTTCCTTTCCTCCTCCCTTCCCTTCTTCTCTGTGTGCAGTCAGTCAAATGATGGAGAATAGGAAAAAATTGAAGGAACATTCAACGCGCTCATCATCTCTTCATCGACCGCTCTCTCTCTCGTGGGTTATTCAAACACGGCACCGGATGAAAGACTATGATCACGGGATCATAATAATCTTCGTCAAATAATTTGTGAAAAAGAGTTCTGGTGCAAATACATGGGGAAATTTCGATTAATATCGTGGATGAAAATAGCATTCATTGACTGAGAATAATAAAGAAATAATGTAGAATGTCCAAATTAATGTCATATTATACAGATTATTTATGATAATTTACATGCTGTAAGAAGTTATTGCATTTTCTGTGGGATGCTTTCCTAACTCGGACAATTATACCGGCAATGTCCGATAACGAAACCAAACTTCTGTGGAACTGATTTCCCAATCACTCGAGTTCTTGTCTACCAGTGTCTACGATATGTATGGTGGCAGACAAGAATCCGAGTGAATGTTCCAAGTACCTTTCAAGGTATTCAAACCTCCAAAATGCAGAAATGCATCCTTGGCCTGCCCATGTGCTGTTGCTGTCTTTCAACACAAAAATGCACGAAATCGTGAACGAATTGGCGATCTCTCAATAATTATTATACTTTTCCCAAATATGTTTCAAAAAGCTTATCTTTATGTTCATTAGATGCATCCAGTGGCTCTGAATCACTTACCAAAAACTTCTAGTTCATGCGATAGGCTTGACTATTGAGGATGCGTCTTCATTTTCACTGTCCAAGTACCACGAAACATACTCGAACACTGGACAGAGAGAGAGAGAGAGATGGGTTTCTTTTAGATTAAGCATCACAATTGCTGAAATTCTTTTGTATAAACAAGAGAGATCTTGAGAGAGACAGTTGAACCAGTAACAATTCACATGAGCTTGAGAGCCTTGGCTGTTGGGCTAAGCAAAGACCAGGAAGACATGTTCTGTTTTTTCCAAACATCACCACCCCCTTCCACACCTGCACATACGCATATATTTCCTTACATCACATACAACCACCTTAGGGGATTCTGTTACTCATGAGAGTGATGTGATGTTTGCATTGTTTTTGTTCAACAGTCTTTTTTCTTTCAACTCAACTTCTTTAAGACGTCCATTTGCTTTTGAAACTGATATTCGCAGGCAACTCCTGCAAGTCATCAAGCCAAATTATGGGTAAGCAAGAATCACAATCTTGAGAGAATCAGTAATTCATATTTTCATCTTTCCTTTTCAACTTTTTTAGATGTTCTTATGACTCATGGTCTCGAACCTTCAATTTTCAACTTCTCATTAAATGAGATTAATTAGCCATACGTCACCGATGGTGATTTTATTGTTCAGCTTAAACAGTAGTCAAAGTTGCAATATAAGCATCTTTAATGCTTTATATAGTCATTTTTCCAACTGGATTGACAAGCTTGTCTCATTCAGGTTTTAATGCTACTGCTCCATTTGTAAATGGTGAAATAAAGGCATGGATCAGGCCTCGAAAAGGCATTTTTTAGGAAAAATTTCATCAGATGATCAATCTTTTAGACCTAATTTCACAATTGAACCTTTTCTTTCATGATCCTCAATTTTGGGGACGAATGCCTAGCAAGGACATCCGAGAAACTATCCATGGTTTTGAAAATTAAGTTGTTTTTTAATTCTAGACCAACCAAAAAAAAAAAGGAAGAAGAAAGGACACGAGAAGGTGCTCATCAGGGCACAAAAGATGGCCTTCTTAAATAAAAATTAATTAGTGCCACCTGTGGAAGCTCTCTTGCAAGTTGGGCAGAGTGGCTAGATCTGACCAGCAAATTGCATCTTACAGTCAGCCTACCCTCATTGAGCTGAGACCACTTTTTGATCTTCTTCTGCTCCCGGAATGATTTCTTTTCAACAAATTGATCGTTCTTATTTTTGCCTTTTGGCAGCTGAAATGGAATTCACTTCACCTTTACAAAAAATCTGTTCCTCTGTGGAGATGAATGAGCCCATGGAGTTGTGAAGAGCCCATTTTCTCAGGCTTCATTTCCTGGGATTACATTCAATTTCTTCACATGGGTATGTCTTGAGAAGAGTAGGAGGGGGAGAAGAAGAAGAACTAAAGGTTTCACAACCAAATTTTGAGTGAATTCTTTGAACGAAAAATTTACCCGTTTTTGCCTCTTGCGGCAAAATTCATGGTTTTGGCATTGCAGAGATGTTGGTACCTTAGATGCTTTCCTTGTATAATTAGAGAAACTATCGTCTCTTTTGAATCTGAAGAACCTGCTAATCAAGGAAATTTATCTCTATCATGGTTCTTCTTGTTGTCGTCTGCCCATGTAAAGTCCCTCGCATTGCGCTGTTGCTTTAGTTCGTGATCGATGCCTTTGACCCAAATGGTGGGACAATGGGAATTCTCCTGCTATCATGTGATCTGCTTCGAAGCTGTTCAAACCCTTTTGAGTATATGGCTTCGGCCTTAAAGCAATTAGATTATTATGTTTCCATGGGGTTTGAAGAAACAGGAGCCCTCTCTCAGATCTGGTGGAGGGTTAAGACTTGAAGATCTTCAAGTTGATGAGGTGAAGATTCAGTACTTGGAACGGGTCCCTTAATCTCACCTGGCCAAGTTTTTACACCTTGGAGAGCCGAAATCGATGGTGGACTCACTTGATAATGCCACATGCTGGCATCATGCCATCATCATGTTAAATAAGAACAAGAATTAAATCTCATCACCACAATCCAGAAGATTACCATCCTATTTTATCGAGTCATGGAGTGATGCCATTGACAATGAGAGCTTACATAATAAACTAATAAACAATTATATCGCCCTCAACAAAGTCAGATTTGGCAATGTTTAAAAAGTATTAGAAACCGTCCCTCCTGTTCAAACTGAGGAGAGTGAAGAAAGTGACAAGGCATAATACAAATTTATATGGAAAGTGAGGGACCAAGGAAAAGTTACAATGGATGTTACAAATAAGTTTCTACTTTCTAGATGAAATTGTGGACAGCCTGGATGCCCTTTGAACGCATTGCTTGCGCTCTTATATGTGATGATGTCTACTCTGTGCTTGGATCCACCACCCCCAAATAATTTAATTCCACTCTCCAACTTAGCTAAAAAAAGAGGACTGAAAAGCAAAAGGTGAAAAGGGGATTTCTTGAAAACCCACCTCTGGTGCAGAGATCTTTCTTTCCTTTCTTCTTTTTTCTCTTTTCTTTCATTTCTCGTCACCTCTCAACATTCCCACCTTCTCTTCCACTGGGAGTGTTACTCGTAGGTCTGCTTGTGGGTTTCTGCTCTTTAGCCACCTTGATTGCTTCAGCTATTGATTTCAGACAGTGTTTTTTATTTTTCTGTATTGTCTTTGCAAAGAAGCCTACCGTGGTAGCGTAGCCTTATTGGGCTTGTGTGTTGCCCCTCTTTTGTAATCTCTTTTTGTCTTTGCTTCTTTTTCCCTTCTTAATTCTCATTTGGTTTACTTTGGGTGTTGTCTAGTTTGGCTCTTCTCTCTTTTGCCAGTTTTCTGGACCCTTTTGCTGTCTTTTCCTGGGTTACTCTTCTGTGTTTTTGATGCTTTTGGTGGTTCCTTCTTCCTGGTATCCTTGTATTTGCTTCTTTCTGCTGCATTTTTTCCGTTGTTGGTTCTTGTTGTGAAAGAGTTTCTTGGGTCTTCCATTTTCTGAGGGTCAGTTCTTGCCATGGGTCTGTGTCATGGAAAACCCATTACAGACCCACCAAATCACACTGAAAATGCTGAGAATTCGGAGAGCAATGTGCCCAAATTGGAGGTGGGAACGAAGTTGGATAGTGAAGCAGGCAAACCTGCAAAGATCCCACTCTATAGCCCAAGCCCTTTGTACAGCTTCTTCAAGAATTCGCCGCCGTATTCGACCCCGACTTCAACCGCCAATTCGACGCCCAGCCGGTTCTTCAAGCGGCCTTTCCCGCCACCGTCTCCGGCGAAGCATATCAAGGCGTTGCTCGCTCGTAGGCATGGATCTGTAAAGCCCAACGCACCATCAATCCCAGAGGGAAGTGAATGCGAGTTGGGTTTGGACAAGAGTTTTGGGTTCTCAAAGCAGTTTGATTCGAAGTATGAACTCGGGGAAGAAGTGGGTCGCGGTCATTTTGGCTTCACTTGCACTGCTAAGGTCAAAAAGGGTGAGTTGAAGGGGCAGGAGGTTGCTGTTAAAGTCATTCCTAAAGCAAAGGTTGGGATTTCTAATCAATCTGTCTTACTATCAATTTGAAAACGTTCTTTTTCTCCATTTTTCGGTTCTGTTTCTGGAAGGTTTTCAGCCAAGGACACGAGCGTAGACAGTTAGCTGGTCGGTAGTTGAGTTTGTTTCAGATTTGATTTTGTAGTTCTGGAGTATTATCTACTGTCGATTTGTTTAAGACTTTAGTTTTGGGATATTGATTCTTTGAAGTGTGAACTTTTCACCGTCACTGTACAAGCAGAAAGGTATTTTCGTTTTAGAAATGGCACCTTGTCTAGGTGACTGCATGGGAGAAGCACAGGTTTCATGGGTGAAATGTGGAATTCTCTTCGCTTGGGCAGCGAGGATCTGTTCTTCCGGGTTCTAAAATGTTTTCGTTACGCTGAGTTACTTTATGAGTATACGGGAGAAGGCTATGACTTACCTACACTCTTCTTGTTGACCGCTGTAAGCAAGCCTCAAGAGTTTTTAAGTTTTGTTGGTTGTTTTACTACGATAGTTCAAGAAACATCAAACTGAGGCATATATCTTGAGACTTGTGGAACACCTAGCTTTAGGCCTTTGGTTTTGGTTAATCACTTCCACTAATAAAATATGGATTTGGGATTTGACCTCGGTAATTGGAAATTTGGTTGGATCATGTTCTGCAGAAGCATCCCACCTTGTGTTCGGTTCTTCATATTCAAGCTAAAATGTCAAGTTTGAAGAGGTCTTAGGTCGGTCTGGAAGCCCGTCACCGGAACAGGAATTGCCTTTCACTTGGATAGCCTTGGCTTGCATCTATTGCACCAAGCATCTTACCATTTCTGAACGAGATTTGATGTCTTCCTACCGAAAATGGTGTTTGGCTGCAGAAAATAGTTTACTGTTAGGAGAAAGGAGAATTGAGAGCGGGGATGTTGATTTTGGGCCTAAAAGCGCTAGGCATGAAGTGGGTGGCTCTAACACGCACACACTCTCTCTTGCTCTCTTACACGCACACACATAAAAAAAGAAGCTTAAAACAGGTTAAAAGACAAAAAGCGAAAATGCCCAGGCTGTGGGTTGCTTAGGCGCACCCGGGTGACAGTCTATGCATTGTGAAGCACCTGGTCGCCTAGACTCCTTGAACCTAGCAATCAGGTGTGCATGGTATGTCCAGGCATGACTTTCACAGCAGAGTTCTGGGCCCCGGTGGAATCCCATGCAATTTTCATGAAAGCCTGCTGTTATACATATGAAAGACAGTCCTGTCTAGTAAAAATATTGTGCTTCCATTAATCTTATTATTATTTTCATGAAAGGAAAGCCTGCTGGTTACATCTGCCATTGTACATATGAAAAAAAAAGTTCTGTTGGAGTTACGGAACACATATTCAAAGTGCTAATTTCCAGGCTTGTAATTGTTGGCTATTTATGTAGCAGTGGGTGGTTGTCAGTAGAGGCCTTCCATGTTTTGTTTTGTCTAAAGCAATGTGCTTGTCTTGCAGATGACCACAGCGATTGCCATAGAGGATGTCCGAAGGGAGGTGAAAATTCTTAGTGCTTTAACAGGACACAAGAATCTGGTGCAATTCTATGATGCCTTTGAAGACCGGGAAAATGTATTCATAGTGATGGAGTGAGTCTTCATTGGAAATTGGAGTTTCTTTTCAAGTGCAATTTCTAATATTTTGCCTGTCTCACATGTTACTCTAATTCCAACTAGGGTCAGATTGCAGATACGTTATGATGAAAATATACCTGCAGATATCTGTTGTTTAGCCTGGAATAGCAACTAGCAAGTACTTAGTACTTACCATATAAAGTCTTTTCTCAGATATATGGAAACTGATGGTGTAATTGCTATCTCTGCAGGCTATGCAAAGGAGGTGAGCTTCTAGATAGGATATTGTCCAGGTATCTTCAATCTTGCTGGTCTTTTTATTGCTATTTTGCCTCTTCCATTCTTCACTGTTTTCTGTAAGTGATTTCATGTTCATGATACTAGGGGAGGAAAATACTCTGAAGATGATGCTAAGGCTGTGATGGTCCAGATTCTGAGCGTTGCATCCTTTTGTCATCTCCAAGGTGTAGTTCATCGGGATCTTAAGCCAGAGGTGAGCCTAATAAAAAATTGATGGAAGCACATCAATTACCTTGTAACTTGTAAGACTGGTTTAAGATTTATACTTTTAGTAAATAATATTTGTCAGAAGTATCACTGTATTGATGTCTCTGCATTAAAAACTGTTTCTTGTATTTGTCTACAAATATTTCTCATGAGTTTCAGATGGAGTCAAGAAGTAAAAAGAAAAAAAAAATTCCTGGAAATTTTGCTTACAGAATGCTTGTTTATATATAGATCCATTGTATTTTAGTTGCTTCATAACTGGTTTGGGGATTTCTTGTTGATCTACTACCTAAACAAGTTGTATTGCTGCATCAGAATTTCCTCTTCACTTTGAAGGATGAGAATTCACAACTGAAGGCCATAGATTTTGGCCTGTCTGATTTTGTCAAACCAGGTATGTATTTTTCTGTACACACTAGACATTCATCTCTGCAACTGAATCATTTACCTTATCAACACTTAACTATATTTCCTTTTTCTATCCTAAGGACTGTTATCAGATTTAATTTTAATATGTGAAAAAAAAAATTACAGATGAGCGGCTCAATGATATCGTGGGAAGTGCATATTATGTTGCTCCTGAGGTTCTGCATAGATCCTATGGCACGGAGGCCGATATGTGGAGTATTGGTGTTATTGCCTATATTCTTCTGTGTGGAAGCCGCCCTTTTTGGGCAAGAACTGAATCCGGTATCTTTCGAGCCGTGCTGAAGGCGGACCCAAGTTTTGATGAAGCACCTTGGCCTTCTCTTTCTCCTGAGGCAAAGGATTTTGTCAAGAGACTTCTGAATAAAGATGCACGTAAAAGAATGACTGCTGCTCAGGCGTTATGTAAGCACATTAACCTTAATATTCAGGGATGTGATAGTCTGATTCAAGGCTCAAAGTGATGAACTTGGGCAACAAAAAGATGTCATCTTGCCTTGAGTTGTCCAAGTTTATAGTTGAAATTCTCATTTGAGTCCTATTCAGATCCTTTGTTGATTGCATTTTTTTTTTATCTGGGATGGCCATTGTTGAAATCCTTCTTTGGTCTTCGTATCTGAGAAAAATCCTAACATGTTTGGGCGTCTATGTTCAGGTCATCCCTGGATAAGGAGCTGCCAGGACAGTAACATCCCACTGGACATCCTAGTGATCAGACTTGTGAAATCATATTTGTGTTCATCATCTCTAAGAAAGGCTGCTTTAAAGGTACTCTAAATATATGTTGTAGCTATCGTATGGATTATGTTGTTCTTTCATTTTCTGTTGTTATTTCTCTTGTTCGACCTTCAGATTATTCCATGAACTAGATATTTGTTGAAAATGATGAAGAGATTTGGGCAGTGCCTGAAACTGTGGCCATCTGAACTAGAACCGTTCCATATGTCTGTTTATTTGTGGTCACGAGCATTAGATCATGGATTGACAACCTTGTTGTACTTTTCTTATTCTAGCATGTACCTATTTTTTTGTTTTGCATGGCTTGCTTACGTCCACTTGCTGACAGGCCCTTGCAAAGACGTTGTCAGAAGATCAGCTTATGTATTTAAGGGAACAATTTAATTTATTAGGTCCAAACAAGAGTGATTTCATTTGTCTGCAGAACTTCAGGACGGTTAGTTTTTTATCCTTTTACATATTTCCTGGTTTGGCTCCTTTAAAGGTTTTGTACTGATTCTAGCAAAATTTCATTTGACCAGGCCTTGATGAAGTACTCTACTAGTGCGATGAAGGACTCTCGAGTTCATGATTTTGTCAATATGGTATTGACCACCACTGTGTTTGAATGTTGTGATTTTGAAAACTTTAAGGTTTAATAACGTCATGGCTTAGGCAGGTTGGTTGACTGGTCTTCATGTGAATTAGGAGTTTCAATATACGATTCAATCCAAGAGAATGGCCTTTGTTGAGCTTAAGTACTCCGTTTTTTAGCCATAGTAAAGTAGCTCATTGGGAATAGTCAACCCAATAATTTAGTGTTTCACTAATTGTTGCTTCTCAGACTCCTTCCATTCTTTAACTATCCATTTTATTCTTATGTAGGTGAGTTCTCTACAGTACAGAAAAATGGATTTTGAGGAATTTTGTGCCGCTGCCATTAGTGTGCATCAGATGGAAGGTTTGGATAGTTGGGAGCAGCATGCATTTCAAGCATATGAATTATTTGAGAAGGATGGAAATAGAGCAATTGTTATTGAGGAGCTTGCATCAGTAAGTTTCTCTAACATAATGTAATTTTTTTAACTTTCGTGACAAAGAAGGGATTTAGTAATAACACAGAGATGTGGATAATATTTTCATGGTGAATCATATACTACGGGAGCCTGTTATTAGTTTTCTGTTGTAAAACACACATTCGGTGAACCAGCTATGCAGCATGTAGATCCCACTTGTATGAGATCAAGGACGGTAAGCATGTAGTACTTGGTTGCATTCATTCTACTAACTAAAGTAGAAAGGATCTTAGAAATTGAATGACATAACGTATCTTCCTCTGCTAGATCAAGCATGGGGATCGTTTGCCTATTGCAGGTTCCCGTTTTGTCCAAAGGTAGAATCTAGATTGAAGCAACAGGTTTTATATAATCATCTCAGAAGCCATATGCAACCGAAAACGTTATATTGTCCTATTCTATAACCTGTCTAGGAACTCAACTTTCCCTTACAATGGTATTATGTGATTAGAACTTAACAAAGTACATTATATAGACTCTGCCCTTGTATATCCATTTATCCATAGTTCATTATGGACAGCTGCAAATGTACATAGGTAGATTTGCAAGCTGATACAAGTATTCTTCTCTCTCGTAGCAAACAGCATCATCATGAATACTGTATAGCAGGTTGGGAAACTTCATGCTCATTCTGTTTCTTAAAATTTTGGTATCAGGAACTTGGGCTTGGACCATCAGTTCCAGTGCATGCCGTTCTTCATGACTGGATCAGGCACTCCGATGGAAAACTCAGTTTCATGGGATTTGTCCGGCTTCTCCATGGTGTATCTTCGCGTTTAGTATCAAAGGTGCAAACAGCTTGAAGAATTTTTGTCTACTCATTTTTTCTATTCAAACCTCCGTTTGGTGACCTAAGTGGAGCCAACACGCCTGTTTACCGTGACACAAGTGGACAAGAAGTCAGTTACTGCACTCTCAAGCCAGGAATAAGGGCTTTAGCTTGTTTCCGCTTGTTGTGTGCACTTTTTGACACTGCCTGTGATGGGGATTGAGATGATGATGTACAGATGTACTAACAATCACTAAAAGCAGTGAACAAGAAGTGTTTGGGTATTTCCTTTGTACCCTATGCTCGTTGTTACTTGGCAAAATTATATTGTTAATCCTTAATATTCTTCTCTTTCTGTAACTTGGATTCTGTGATCTGTAGTTGGTGAGCATTGGGATGAAAACCTTCCACAGGGTCGTTGTACAATAGCTCAGAACCTGCCCTCTGCACCCTCTGTCTTGTTTTTTTTTAATGTGCTTTAGATGCATAATGTACAGAGGTATTTCTACCTTTATATTTGCACCTTGCTCATGACAGTAAATGTACAAACCATGGCGACAACCTACTCAAATTCTTGATGCTGGAAATTTCAAATGTACTTAAATATTTTTGTTGATCTTCAGAAAACTTCGATCCATGGAAAACTCTAGCCAGTCTAGGCGGAGAGTTCAGATCGCTGGGTGGGTTTTACCATTTTAGCATGAAACACCACCTGGATACTCACATCTGTGTTTGGCAGACTCAGAATACCGGTCGGGTTGCGGTTTGATCTAGGTCACCGACCGCTACAGATAACACGATCGGCTCTCTCTTCACCAATGGTGGTAAGTTTCAAGTCCAAGCGTCGGAGATCCATTACATCACGGAGGTGGTGCTGATAACAAGAAGATCGATATCGTCTTACAAGCAAGGATCTTTTGGTTGGTTACGGACCGACCGCTAAGATGGTGATCATGAGGATGTCGTGATTCCGGTTCGCCCTGCATCTTGGCACTTTCGATACGTCTCCCTGTCACCGTGGCTTGATCAAAATTCTGGATCTCCATTGCGTCGGATACCAAGAAGTCCTTTGGAGATCAGCAGCTTGGTCATACTACGCTTAATTCATGCGATTTTGTCTCACCGAAGTCTGAACTATGTATATTACTTTGTTCTTGTGTATTTCTCTCTTTCTTTTCCTGTTCTCCTCCTCAACTGTGAAGGTCATGAGACGGTAACATTGCTTTCCTCTGATCTGATTTGATCTTAAGAAGTCTTAGATCCGCATAATTTAAATTCCATGGATTCAAGATCTCATTTTCTCTCTATCTTAAACCAGATCTTTTAGTAGCATAAAACAGTAGACTTTGAATTTCAAGTGAATAAATCTCAGAGGACATCGATTGCGGAAACATAATCAATACCGCGTCGTGTTCTAGTTCACGTGTTCCACCATTGAAGAATGCCATGGTAGCATTCTCTACTGCAGAACGGACACGAAACAAACGTTCTCGTAGTATTTGGTAGGGGATTTCTTGTCCCAAAAACAAAACCCGTGTGCACATGAATCTGAGATCCTACTGTCAAGTTCAAAAGCACCCACAGGTTGGGGCCAAAGTCTAGGTTTCCTCCTTTGACTTTTAATAAAATTTGCAACTTAAATATGGCAAAGGTCAGACTTCGTAACTGTCGAAATATGAACAGACTTAACTTGAATTTTGTAAAAAATTTGAACGACAGTATTCATACATGATCCACCTCATAGATAAAATCAGAAGGTAATAAATATGTGAAAGATAAAAAAGAGAAGGAACGAACATTTTAGTAGGGGGAAGATTCAGCATCTCTATGCGCTTTTGATCTATAAATAATGCATTTGAATGGGGGGAGGGAGCAACTTCCACAAGTTCGGAAGGAATTCCATTTCTTTATTATTTTTCAGCTACCAATAACTGGAAAACGGCAAAAAGAAAGAAAAAATGGGTTTATTTTGACTCTTTACTGGATACCACTTATATTGCTCTTAAACCAAAGAAAGAAAGACAAAATAAAATAATACAAGTCTTCAATCTGCAGCAGAGATCTTCGCTGTCCTCCAACAGCTTGGGATCCGGAAAGATGGTCAAGACTAGGTGTATCAGCGGGTTGGACTATCGGTAAAATGGAATTATGCAGGTTGGAGATTCAATTGATTGGTTATGCTGTCAGTGCCCGGTCAAGATCTTATCACAAAAATTTTCCGGTAAAATAAATCGGAATCAGGTCAGACTCGGATTCATGAGCAATTTCTGGATAAAATATATCCTAACCAGTCATCAATTTGGACCAGAAAGCTCTGGATTGAATACCAAATCCGACATTTATCAATTCTAGTCCCAGACTTAAATCTGTTGTGGACCTGAGTGATGTACTAGATTTTTTATCGGCGTGTGCCCTGGAAGCATTTTTTTTCTTTTTCAATAATCAGCTGAAAAATTCAGTCTCGAACCCAAGTTATGGATTCGTGCTTTTCATAGGTATCGTATTATAATGTGACTATTTCACCAATAAGATTTTTTTTTAATTTTAAAGCTATATAAGGATCAGAAAATGCCCATTTTCAAAAAATCACCTATTTCGGAGATGTTATATTCTTATAGCGAAGATAATGAGAGAAAAAAAAATCTTTCTAACTTTTCTTTTATCTTTTTTTTTTTTTTATATTTGGAGATTATTCATATGTTTCACATTGGGCTTCAGTCTGCTGAATTGCTTTGAAGAAAATAAGAAAGCTTTTAGATGTATACAGAAAACTTCACGATGGTTGGCATCCAACGTCAAAATGTACGGCTAATATATATATTTTTAAGATGATGTTTTTGATGCATCATTTCTCCGCACTTATGTGAGATCTCCGCACTTGTGTGAGAGACAGGAAGTGGGCGAGAGAGAAAGACAGAGGGACGACAGAGTGTGTGTGTGTATGCGTTTCTTCTCTGCCACTGCAATGGCGATTCAAAGAATCTCGAGGAACAAACCGAGACCCACCTCCCTTCTTTTTATCGTCTTAATCTCTGCCACCATTCTCATCGTGCTTTTCTCGTTCCCGAGCTCGGATTCGGCTTCTAGATCGTATGTCAAGACGATTCGACCTACGGAGGATGCAAGGGAATGGAAGGGTTATCTCTATTGGGGAGACAGGATAGATTGCCCCGGGAAGCATTGCGACTCGTGTGAGGGATTAGGGCACCAGGAATCGAGTCTTAGATGCGCTCTCGAGGAAGCAATGGTTCTTCGAAGGTGTTGTTTTGTTGGTTCCCCTGCTTCCTTTTGCTCTTCTTTCTTTGACTTCTCTAATGCGTATCAGTGAATGGACCGATGGTTCATGTTTTTTATGTTTTAGGAGTTAATTTTCTGATATCTGTCGATTTGCCTGGATTTCTTTTTCTGTGGGGATTTATTCCTTCTCTGGGGAGTTCGCTTTCGATTGTGGGTACCGTACTAGTTTCTCCTATGTGAGGAATTGTTGGCCGAATTTTGTATTCCAGTAATTTACAGATCTCAGTTGCCGCTCGTATATCCTTGGTTCATAGTTATTTCATTTCCTTTTTTCTTAGAGTAGAATTTTTTCTGTTTAATTTTGTAGATAAGCAGGACTGAAATGCCTATCTGAATACATTATTATCCATTTCTATTTGGCGTATGCATGGTTGAAAATGTCATGGCAACTTTCTGACTTATAAATTTTGCTTCTTGTGATTCAGAGTCTTCGTTATGCCCTCTAGAATGTGCATTAGTGCAATACACAATAAGAAAGGAATTCTTCACCAAACCACTAACGCAAGCCTGGAAGACAGGTAACGAAGGCCCCAACTTTCCATTTCAATCTATGTTTTCTTATTCTTTTCGTCTTCCTTTAGTGTGGTTCATTCGCGCAAAGGGAGCAGTTTCTAGTGATCATTTTTATGAGTAGAAGCAAAATGATGGTTCGTTTCATGGTTTGTGACGAGCAATATTCATAAGGGTCGGATTATTTGTTCTTGTTGTTTCTTCTCTAGCATGATGCAGCATGATATCACCATATTGAAGATTTCTTTCAACAATTCGCCTTAGTTACAAAATGAAAAGATTGACATTTTTTCTTTTCTGCGTTTGGCTTGACAATATCTCTTGTCCACCAAGTGGTTTCCTGACTGGTGCTACTTTTAATAGTTATCTTGTTCATGTTCGAATGTGGCTTCAATTTACTGATCTTAATGTAGATGGACAGAGAATTCCTGTGCAATGGACTCTTTGTATGACATGGACCTCATCTCAAAGACCGTTCCTGTCATCCTAGATAACTCTAAAACATGGCATTATGTTTTAACAAGAAGCATGAAGTTAGGTGAAAGGGGAGTTCGCCATGTGGAAGGGGTTACTCGAGCAGAGCTGAGAGACAACAAAGCATATTCAATGCTGTTTCTAATCAATCACACTGCTAGCCCTCTGTCATGGTAAATATATTTCTTCATAGACCTCAAATATCTACTCTTCTGATGCAAATTAAACAAATAAATTTTTGGACAAGCTTTTTATAATATTGCAGTTCACGCTAGTAACTGTAACTAAGTTCATTAGCCAGGTGTTTGGGTTGGTATTTTTGTCAACATAACATCAATCAATATTGGTAGGTTTGCTGAATGCAAAGACAGAAGCAACCGTAGTGCAATAATGCTGCCCTATTCCTTTCTTCCCATGATGGCGGCAAAGAGATTAAGAGAGGCGGCTGAGCAGGCATGTCACAATGAAATCTCTTCCCTTGGGTTCCTGAAATCTGTGTTTTTTCTTATTAATATGTTCTGCCGTCAACGTGCAATTGTTGAACTTATTGATGGCTCTTTTAATCTTTAGAAAGCAAGAGATTCTAATTTTATTTGTTGTCTCATCCTGATCTGTGACATAGCTTTCATGAGTTCAATTCACTATATATACATGAGTTGCCTTTTTGATTCCATGAATATGTGTGTGATCTTTGTGCACAGTAAAATCGACCTCAGGAAATTTTATTCATTGAAAGTTGTTTTTCTTCTTACTTTTTGTGACAGGTCAAAACTATACTTGGTGATTATGATGCCATTCATGTGCGTCGAGGTGATAAAATCAAGACCAGGAAAGATAGGTTTGGGGTGGCTAGAACTCTTCATCCTCATCTTGACAGGGATACCCGACCTGAAGCCATGCTCATCAGACTTGCAAGATGGATTCCTCCTGGCAGGATGATTTTTATTGCCTCAAATGAGAGGACACCTGGGTTCTTCTCGCCATTGTCTATCAGGTAGCTAACAAGCTTTGCTTGAAATGGTCGTTTGCTTTAGGAGAAATTTGGCACTGCACACATAATCCTTTGTTCAAGACTTCACGTACTTGTCAATCGACAAGGGCATCTCTGACTTCTCAATGACTCGGGTTGCAATTATACAAGGGGTATGTATGCAAGCATCATACTTGTGATAGTACCAAAAATCAATGTCAAAGTTTGAATGTAGCCTGATAAGCAAAATACACAACCATTTTTAGAATAGTGATGAGCCCATACTAGCTATCCCTGTATTTGGTACTCTTATTGATCTTTGAGTAACTTTTTCTGGGTATATGAGTAATTTAACCAGCGGACTGTTTTGCTTCCTTGCCATTCCTAAAACTGTTGGACCACCATCGAAAGCACTCTTGTCTAGCAACAGTAAAAGGTTTGATCAACAGCCGTGATTTCCAAACACGATTCAGGAGCTTGCTGTCATGGATTTGAAGACGTTGAATGTATTATTTCATCAGCATCGAATTTAGTTCATTTTGCTGACGCTTTCTTGTTGACAGGTATAGACTGGCATACTCCTCCAACTTTAGCAGCATCTTGGATCCGGTTATAGAGAATAACTATCAACTGTTCATGATAGAGAGACTTGTCATGCATGGTGCAAGGACCTTCATTAAGACTTTTAAAGAAGACGACACTGACCTCAGCTTAACTGATGATCCGAAGAAGAATATGAAACACTGGCAGCTTCCTGTGTACACTATCGATGAGACTCCAAGCTGATATGGCTGCTGGCTTGACGTTGCAAGTTTTGAATGAGACAGTTGACTGTGATTTTCCTGAGCTCCCATTACTTGAACTTCCCAAATTGGAATGTTACAGAATTAAATGCAAATGAGACCACGAATTCCACGAGGACAAGAAGGGGAAAGCCCTTGTGCACTTGTAAATTTGTTCCTTCTTTGCCCTGCTTGCTCATTTAATCCGTTCATTCATATGAATATTAATTCTTTTCCATAAGCTATGTGGACTGCCAGATTCATACAATAATACAAGGGTAGTGGAAAATTATCATGGTGGCTTCTGTGAGAATAATTCGACTTGTTCAGTAAATCTGTTTGGCATTTCTTTCCAGAGTGATGGATCAGGCAAGAAAGGACGAATGCACCTGCTCAGCGAAGCTACAATTGGAGTTTTGGTGTGCAATTAATTGGTCTTAAACAAGCCAGGGCCCAGGCAATGCAGGCCATTTCTGCTGGGAAAAAAGGGACTTGAATTTTCGGTTCGAGTACCAGATCCCTCATGGACGCTCCAGGTCATACAATTATGCTACTCGGCCACAATAGTGCAAGCATATAGAATTAATGGGTCATATATATGCTCCTTTGGGACATCAATTGATTCTATGCTTGTGGTTACGCGAGCACGCGTTTGTCCGTTCGTGAGGGAAGGGATGGAGGGGCTTTTCCACAGCACATAGGCCGTTACCACGGATATTGAGTTTTAAGCACATAAGGATGTTCAGTTTCTTTTATTTTTTTTTCTTCGATGGCAAAACCAAGCAACAACGGTTTAACCCGGCATCAATGCAACTCCCATAATCACTATCCTCTAAAACCCCAGCCACCTTGGGTTTTTGCGCGCAAGATGTCACAAAACTTTACGAAAACCCAAAACCTCCACTCGAGCAGGTGTCATTGTTGCATGCAAATGTAGCCTTTTATCCAAAGAAAGGGTGTGTGCATTTAAACTCCAAAAAATATA
This sequence comes from Nymphaea thermarum, assembly GCA_011799765.1. NCBI lineage: Eukaryota > Viridiplantae > Streptophyta > Magnoliopsida > Nymphaeales > Nymphaeaceae > Nymphaea > Nymphaea thermarum. The sequence goes on along the minus strand of JAANDH010000081.1, from coordinate 583,741 downwards.
GTGTATGGACATGTGCACGGGCACGCACATACGCACAATACGTCCGCGCACCACCTAAATACAAGACGGGCTGTTGAAGAAATTCTGTGAAGGAACAGCCTTCTGCCATCCGATGCCGATAGTGACAACGGCGAAGCAAGGAAACCCATCACCACAAAAGTTATCAAGAACATGAATATACCAGATCTAAGGAAAACACTTGAAACAACTGATCGACAACAAGCCTTTCAGGCAACTCTTTCTAGAGGGGCCCATGTCAAGCTGGAACCCAACATGTCAGGATACATCTATGTAGCTACAAGACTTGAAGAATCAGCACGGTTGAAATAGAGTATAGCCTACAACTTTATAGAGATTTTCATGTGGTCCTTCCATAGAGATGCTGCGGAGTTAGGCCTTCTGCATGAAACAAGGAAACATTGTCAGGAATCAGGAAACAAATAGCGATGGGTAAAGTGCGTACCCCAGGATCAAAGTCTACGAGGAGGTGCATCACCTGCACTGGTAGATATAATTTAAATTCAGGTGGAAGCTCCTCCTCAGAGTAGAGACGGTCGGAAAAGTATATTCTTCTCAGGCGGCAGTTTGCATGAACTTGAACTCTCAATGTCTCAACATAATTCGTACCATATGCTCTTCGGGTGAAATCTGTCAGGTTCAGCTGAACCTGATTCCATCCCTCATCTAATTTGAGGGGCATGGTGCAGATATATGGCTTTACACGCGTTACAGACTGCAAATGTAACCCATAACTTTCTTAGTACCTTTCAGAAAAGTTTTGACTGGACGTATTCATGTTATGAGTATCTATCGTGCACATCGGCTGATAGAATTCAGAGTTTTCATTTTTATTTTTTCTTTTCATTTCAAAATCAATACAAAACATTCTAAATTATTGCTTAATTCATAGATTGAAAAGGCGATACAAGCCAGTAAGCAAATACGTGACGATACATCTTGCATACCATCAATAAGGAACCAGTATCATTTTTCACAATATTATTATTGGGTCATATTGCTTCTTGAATGAATGAAAACACATGCCGAGGAAATCATGTCCAGATACAGGCATATAAGGACCTGCCTCAACAGCAAGGATCGATACATTTTACAAGTGAGTACCTTGCATCAGAAGGAACGCAATGACAAAAAAACTGTGGAGGTGGTATAACCAGGATGTATATGTATCTTATAACCAGATTTCATAATTCATACCAATGTTGTACGTATCGTATGATACGTATTGTACCGTTTTGAATTTACGGTACGATACACCCCCCGTATCGTAAAAAGGGGGTGTATCGCTCCTGTATCGCACGTATCGTGCGATACACCCCGTATCGTACGATACGGAGAGATTTCGCGAAAGAGGGCCCGAGACTACTTATTTCGGCCCCTTTTTGAAAAACAGCCGTTCTTCATTTCTAACGCTTGGATACCGGCGTCAAGGAGGGGGATCTTCCATTTTGACCGTCAAAAACTCGATTTTGACCGTAAAATCGAAGATTAAGGGGTCGATTTGTGCGTGGGTGGTTGATTTTCGTTGGAAGGAAAGAGGTTTTCTTCATTTCTTCTTCGTAAGGTATGAAATCTTATGTTTTTACCATGTATTGTTAATTTTTTACCGTACAATCGTAGATTGAAAGACTTCGAGTGTTTTTCATTATGTTTACCATTGGATTTCGTTTTTTATTTTATTTTTGAAGATATGGATCGGGATCCTACATGGCAATGGTGCGTCCGGGTGAAAGAGAACAACCGTTTGAGACTGAAATGTAACTTTTGTGGGAATATATTGTCAGGAGGTATTAGTAGAATGAAACACCATTTGGCAGGGACCCCCAAAGATGCAGCAGCTTGTGTTGGAGGACCAAACAATCCATTGCCTCCATTTGTGCGTTAGCAGTGTTTAGATATGCTTCATGCTTTACATCAAAAGAGAATACAAAAAGAAATTGATGAGGCAGAGGTAGGCTATAATGTGCCTTTGGAAGATGAAGAAGAAGCTTATGAATGTGATGATGATGACGAAATTGACGATGACAGTCTAAGAACAGATTTGGACACCTCAAGAGGACGAGGTAGAGATCGTAGAGGAAAAGGGATCATGTATGAAGGAGGTCAGAGTACGGGAAGAAAGAGAAGAGGGACATCAGATATTAGGGCCAGACGTGGTACGCGACCACCTAGTGGTAGAGTTCCTACTGGTAGGTCTAGTGTTGGCTCTATTAAGAGTTTTTTCCATGCATATACCAGCCCAGGTGGTCAGCCACAGATCCGTGCTGCTATGACATCTAAAGATATGCTATATCATGCACAAAAGCAGGTAGGGAAATGGTTTTACGATGCATGTATTCCATTTAATGCAGCTAATTTTTTTCAATTCCAAGCCATGGCAGATGCAATTGCTTCTATAGGCCCCGGATTCAAAATGCCATCATATCATCAGTTGAGGGGCAAAATTCTTCATGATACAGTCAAAGAAGTGTCTGAACATTGCGATGAGTTGAGATTATGTTGGCAGGAAACAAGTTGCTCCATTATGTCAGATGGATGGACAGATACAAGGTCAAGAACACTTGTAAATTTTCTTGTTTATTGCCCTAAAGGTACAATGTTCTTGAAATCTCTTGACTTGTCTGATGTTCCTAAGACTGCTGAGATTTTGTTCAATGTTTTTGATAATGTCGTAGAAGAAGTTGGGCCTGCAAACATTGTACAGTTTATTAC
>JAANDH010000081.1:533318-580598 GCA_011799765.1 Nymphaea thermarum | reverse complement strand
GTCAAGAGTTTTGTTGAATGATATTGTTATGACTTATGAATTTTCAATTTTGATGTGTATGAAACTATGAAATATGAATGATGAACGCGTAAGTTTATGTCAATAATAAGTCTATCATTAGCTCAAGCAAGTTTTCTATGAAGAATTTGTTATTTTTAATTTTTTCTGATTTTTTTATAATTTTTTCGATTTTTTAAAAATTTTTTCTGATTTATTAATAATTTTTTAAAAAAATTTACGATACGGTTACGATACGTTACGATACATTACGATACGGCGTATCTTAAAGCCCGAACGATACGCCTTACGATACGCTTTTTACAACATTGATTCATACCTTTAAAGACAGAAACGTAAAGTAAATTTCAGCTAGATTTTGTGCACTAACATTCCTGGAGGCAGAGGATCTGTTCAGCACGGTAAACTCCGTACACATTTCTTACAACTATGATACAAGCTTTTAAGTTTTACTTATGTCAAGTTACTAGTATTTTAGTTCATCTATTTTAATTAATCCAACATATGACTGCTTAAGTTTATAAACTACTCGTCTGCTTCCATTTTGGTTCAAATCCTGGCAACTACTGAAAGGACAAACAGCCAGACAACCTGAAACTTCTGGTGAGCAATTAGTCATGTTTTTTCTGTATCAACTCGGTAACTGAATGAATGTGTACAGGTACTCCACAAAGCCACACGTGTACAGGTACTCCACAAAGCCACACATGGCACCTAAAGCCCAAGCCCGGGCCTGGCCCGATTAAATTAAAAAACATATATTTTTAATATAAAATAATATATAAATATAATTAATCGTATTAAAATATTATAATTATATATAAAAATTAATAAAATATATAGTAAAAAAATTTATCGAGCTGAACCAGGCTCAGTCGGGCCCACCCAGGCTGGCCCCATGACTTATCGGGCCTGCCCGGTTCCTTTTTTTCAGGCCCGGCCCGAGTCCGACCGTGTACCGGGTACCCGTCGGGCACCTGGCCCAATGCCTAGTCTTACATAAAATCTTGACCAATTGGACCATTATATCGTTTGCACCAAGCATAACTAAAGCTGTTTTGGAGATATAATTATATACAAATACTATATATACGTATGTATATAATAGAATATATGTATATAGTCTATCATATATTAATGAGCCCATCTGTGTCTGACCTCTGAGCTGAACCAAGCCAAAGTTTGCCCTTATGCAAGTCAATGTTGTTAAAAACAATGCCAATATTGATTGCAAGAATGTAAAAGCAGCATCGTTGTGTCCACACCAGCCAATAAGAAAAGTAACGACACATTAGTTCGTCTGGAAATATAGGCCAAAGAGAAAAACTTGAAATGAAAACCAGAGAGTGGGCAAAGAAACTTGGACTCGGTGGGGTGCACTATTTTGTAACTTATTTCTTTCCAAGGAACTTACACAATCTATATTGGATTACTGGGTGAAGCAGTCATTCGTGATACATAAAATATAAGTCGTCATCGACAACATCAGAATATATGTTCATACGGTCATCCTTTGTATAACACCATCATAGTACAGATCACTCAAGACACTGAATTAGCTGGTGATGTAGGGACAGGGTGCTTATTGTTGTCGGTTCCCATAAATAATTAATGTTAATCTTAAAGATTTGCATGGATTTCATTATAGCTTATAGATATTGAATGCTGCATGCAGTACATCCAGGAATCTACGATTCTACATGATGGAAGCTCTAGTACATAATGTTCGATTACCCGGTCGTTTGATTTTATGAAATGGAAAATAGATGTGGTGGTTTGGCTATACTAACTAATCGGCAAAGATTGTACTGATCCACTATTTGACTATTGTTTAAATTATGAGAAAAATATGACAACAAAGGAACTACCTAGCACAGTGTTAATCATGTCTCAGCTACAAGGGCAGCAACTGTACAAGGAAAACAACAATAGAATGGCAACAAACAGAAAAATCATAAATTCAGTAACTTTGGCAAGACTTACACACTTGAAAGTTTGAAGCCCTGAATCGACGTCTGACATTTTTATCATCCAGAATTTGGATCTCAAATGTGAAGTATTTCTTCAGATTCTTCACAATCATTACTAAATAAGGGAGCTTTATACCAAGTGTTGCAGCAGGATCAGCAGGACACGTGATATATGTTGATTGCACATTTGATCCCACTATTTCAAGCACATTGGACTGAATATCTTCATCTTGTGGCCTTTTAATCTGACCATTGACAACTAAACAAATGCAAAAGGGGGGAAAATCACAACCTCTTTAAGTGTATTCTATGAAGCAATTTAATACACAAAATGAATGAACACATGCAAATGATTATGCCAAATTGTGAACACCAAAAAATATCGGCAATTAATAGACCAGCATGTAATTAACTCTAATTTGTTCATGAAAGAAAACAAACTGGAAGAGTTCTATTTGACTAAGGAGGAGAACTTGCACGGTACCGGTACGCCCCTAGGTATGGGAGGGGTGCGGCGTTGCCCGCACCGGGTGCGGACAACACACCGAAGGTCAATTTCGACCTTTTCGGACTTGGTCAAAATTGACCGAGTCCAAATTTGTCTGATTTTATTCTTAACGAGTTTTTTGCCTTTTTAAGTTTTAAACCATTTTAATGTGAAATTCTTCAAAAGTCGAAACCCTTAAGCCCAAAATTTTGTTTGTCTGCTTTCGTCTTCGTCTTCACTCGCACACGGCGACGGCAGACGATGTCCGACGACGGTATTTGCTTGTTTTTTCTTCTTTTTTGTTCGTCTGCCGTTTCTTCTTCATCTTCACTCACCAGCGACCGGCGACGGCATGCAGACGTTCTCCGATGACAGCAGGTGAGGAACGGCGACGGTATTTGCTTGTTGTTTTTTTTGTTCCCTTTTTTTTGTTCGTCTCTTTTTTCTGTTCCCTTTTTTTCCTGCCCTCTTTTTTGTTCGTCTCTTGTTTCTTGTTCTTTTGTTTGTGCTTCTTCTTCTGTACACGCATGATTTTCTTTGGCCTCAGTTGAGAAGTAAATTTGCTCTTAGTTTTTTGATACAACTCGTGTCTTGTTTTCTGAAATGTGTTGTGGGAAAACGCAAGTGCCAAGTACTAGCCTTAATAATCAATGAGGTTATAAGCATCATCATAGCTAATGAAAATGTGTTTTTGTATTAGCCCCAATTGCTAAAGACCAAATCAGATAGGAAGTAGATATATAGCTGGAACCATAGCGCATTGGATTATGCCATCCAGAAGTATTATTTCAGCTTTTTAGATCAGAACAGAAAAAAATCAACCTAAAAACCATACTTAGGCAGTGGACTTGTGAAACATTTGGATAGGTGTCATCCATTCTGGAGCTCAAGTTAGGATCTCATCAAAAAGTGCTTTTAGCACCACCTTAGTCTCGGAACTCACTAGGTGGAAGCGGCATAAACGGAATGAACATTCTAGGTATCAGGTTTACTAGATTCAACTAGGTAGAAATGCCTCTACGATAGATGGAAAAATGAAACAGGAAGCAACATAAGCACAGACACTAAAAGTATGCTCGACATCGCACCATGAACAAGGTAACGCACACCCAGTGACTGACTGAAATACCAATTGTTCTATGACCCGCATTGAGATCATTCTAGGAAAGATATCTAATAGACGACAGTCACAAAATATCATCGTAAAATCAGTCTAGAGAAGCAAAGCAAGTTTCATATTTCTGCTCAACCGAATAACAAACAAAAGTCACCAATTCAATGGAAGTGCTCGAGATAATACATTGTGTTAAGGGAACACCAACGGAAACCAATTTAAAACAAAGAAAAACAAATTTGCAGAAGAAAAAACGAAGGCAAAAGAAAATAATCATGCCCAAGACACACTAACCTTCTTTGTCCCATATCTGCAGAGGCTTGCTCCTACAGCAAAAACACCCGAAACACCATCAATCGAAAATTTCATGAACAGGCGAGAACAATAATGGATTCAACAAGGGACAAAAGGTGAAAAAATGGAGGCGGGCAATAGAAAGTACCCCAAACTGTACAGAATAGAAAGAAACCCCGATTGAAACGTGTTCTTGAACATCACGATTCAGATCGTGGACACTCCTCAAACCACAAAAAATTACGACCCAACCTGAAAAAACTCGAAAGAATGCCGCCCAAAGGAAAAACCTGTGATCGAAAATGCATAACGACATAATTCAGCAACAAATAAAGGAACCAAAGCCTCCAATCGGATTGGTGTACAAAATCCCATTTCAAATCCCTTCTCCCCCCCTCTTACTTCAGGTCCCAAGATCCGCCAATCAGCTCCCAAACACAAACCAAAATCGACGTTTCTGAATAAAATCGGAAATCTAACATCTGCAGACACCGAGAGAAAGAAAGAGAAAGAGTCGCACCACGAATGGAGCCGTTGGCTCGCGCGTGCTTCAGGTTCAGGTAACCCTAACAGGGTCGGAGGCGGTGGCGGCCCTGGCGGGTGAAACGGCAAATTACTCTATCGGATATATATTTGTTCAGTTAAACTGGTGAGGGCGGGAACGGATCGGACGTCGGCCGATGATGGCGAACCCGGATATGGTCCGAAATTTAAGTCATTCGATCCCTATCCATCAGCTTGATCCATATCTATATCACAAAACGGACGCGAGATAAAAGACACCTAGGCCATGTTTGATAGCTAGGCTGACATGGGGCCTGTGGTGGGAGAGATCAATTGTTCAAACAAATCACGACTATGTTTGATAACTTCGAATCTCTAATCCGAGGCTATCACAAATTTTAAAAGCATGGATATATGGTAAGACAAGCCCATGATTTCCACAAGGTAATATAGATTTGAGATCTCCAATTGAGAAATATATTTAAATTGTATATTTAACTTAATATGGATTTAAATGCGGCGTCAGATCTCAGATTTAAGGTTATCAAACGGGGCCTATGGCTTCCAAATTACGGTTTTCAGATTTGCTATAAGATTTGGAATAAGGGGTTGTGTCGGACCAGAAATCTAGGGTTTTTAGGAATCCATTGTCTTTTTATAACTACATTACAAACGACCAACTGAACGGATTTAGATCCAAACCCGCAACCAGCGTACCTGCATCGTATTTTTTTTTTTTCTACTCTTCGTTCAAATCATTACATAGACGCGAGACTTTTTCTCTCAAATGTGTTTGAAGTATAGTCTTACGAGAGCAACACTATGAGAAAGCAACGACAAATCTGTTCAAAGATATACTTTACGAAACAGTTGACCCTGCTCATCGGTTTTGGCTATATCTACACCAAGGATTTTGATTGGATTCCGCATAATAAGTCTGTTAAAAGAAAAAATAAATTTTTTGTTTAGATTTTATCTGATTCGGATATTACTTTTATGTGTTAAATTTAGGGACCTATAGTATGACTTTTTTTTTTCAAAGATCGTTTTTAAAGAAAAAAAAAAAGCTTCTGCTTGAAGATATCAGGCTAGAAAATGACACCTTAATATTTTAATACTTTTTATAAAGAAACCGTGGTTTGAGATTTACATGCAAAAGTTTGATAACCTCCTCGCGAAGATCAAGATTTAGTTAGTTAATTTGACATTTGCCTGTTTGTTAGACAGTGTTTTTGTAACTTTTCCTCAAACAAATGCTTCTTCTTCTTCTTCTTCTTTTTATGGTTGTAAATAACTAAATTTTGATAATCCTAACGGAATATGGCACACAATCTAGATTTTTATAAATTTTGTTAACGTATATCTTTGTACATTCCACACTTATCCATATGGTTAGATTTAGTAGAAAAAAAATGCCAAATGATCACAAAATTAAATGGAAGGCGGCGCGATCAAACCAATATACTCGCTGCGTGTTAGTAAAAGTAGAAGAAAGTGTTTCTTAAATGTCTAACTTTGGCATATAATAAGCTTTTTGCGAGATAATGAAGAAAACTCTCTCTTGAGTTACGAACTCAATGACTGTGACTCTATCACTGTGTTAGAGGCCCGGTATTCTTATATCGAATTTAACTCAATACATAAGCTTTGATTGGAAAACAAAGAAAAACTCAATACATAAGCTTTGGATGCTCAAATCAGGTTCAAGCACTAGCAAAAATTTGGGAGTTGCTTTCTACTACCAAAGAATCCATGCAATGCAAACTTTATGACATAACTCGGTTCCAAAGATAGGAAAACCTACTTTTTAAGAAAGGAATATCCTTTGCCGTTAGAAATGCGCCTTTTCATGCTAAAAGAGATTTCGTTTTTCCATATAAGTCAAAAGCAGAGCCAACTAGGGGCCGCACCTCCTTGATTTTTCAAAAATTTTGAAACCTGATATAATCTTTTATAAAAACACCCAACTGTACTTGTTTGATTACTGAACAAGAGACCCTTCTAAAAGTCATGGTTCTAAACTGTACATTTTAAAACAGTAGATTTAAGGTAATCCTTGTGCTTTACATTCACTTATCTCAAGCAAGAGGGTAATGAAATATGACTCTAGATTCATAGATCCTCATGTAAGGTTGATCACAAAGGTCATAGCATAGCTGGTCGGGCCGACGACTATATCATCATTAGTTTGATTCTTGCGGACGCTATTCCTTTGAACTGCAGACGGTGACAAACAGAGTATTGACAGGAATGCCAAAGGTCGATTCAAAGTGGCAGTGCTTTGGCTTTTCTTTTGGTGGCTTCCAATCATCCAAAAATACAATGTTGAGGAATCTATAATGCAAAATTGGCATCAGTATCCATGATGCATAGAATCTTATATCTTAGATCACCTCGGATCTTTAAAGTCTCAATAGAGTTTGTAGAAATCACAACCTTGACACTTCTTCAAATTTGCAACAAACGGGTCACTTTCTTTTCATTATTGATTTATTTTTTTTCCTGGCTAGTTAGGATACTGGAGTGGACCAAGGTAGCTTGTGCAAATAATAATAAAGTAACCAATCACTTGATGTTCAATCTCCACCGCACATCTGACTTGATCCAGATGTTCATGTGGCTGCACAATAAGATGTGGTGGCTGTTGGATGTGATGTGATCCGCTATCGTTAATCCAGGCGTCGTTGTTTGCTTTCTCTCTCTCTCTTTCTCTCTCTTACGTCTACATTTTGTTTATTGTGTTCACTGCCACCAGACTTTAAAAATGTTGAACATCGGCACTCAAAGGAATCTCGTGACGCGTAAACACTTTTGATCTTTCTCCATTACCTTTATATGCAAATTATCGAAGCACAAAAAGATATTATAAAAGTTTAGAATTAAGAAGAGAAAAAATGTTGAAATATTTAATAGCAAAGCAGATCAGATCACCTTTTTTTTGCATTGGAAAATAAATTACATTTTTTTGTCATTTGGGTTTTGGACTTCATCCATAAAAAAGGTTAAAGCCTTCTTTCCTCTTTAGTAAAGTCTAGAACAGCATCAATGTCTAGTAAGAAAATAAGGCACATACCAATAATAATCGAGCATACAAATGACAATAACGCCCACAAGAATCCAAATCGAATAATATAACACAACTATTTGCTTATCGCTTTGATACTTAAATACAAGTATCCCTGTGATATTATAGGTTGCATGAACCTACTCAAAAGCAACACACCAGATTCTGTATTGCTTCTTAACTTTTTTTTTTTTATCATTGGAGAAATAATCGCGGCAGCCAACTTGCCAGGGAGATCACCATCACCATCAGCACTATTGCCAACAAAGAATCAACTTCATCACAATTGTCATCACAAGATGGTGTACATCTGTCTATACTAACAACAAAGTTCATGACATGCGATGGGACCATGGTCCCATAGACATCTTTGGCCATGGTTTTGTATAAAACGGATTGTCGCTGTGTGTGGCAGTGATGGGCATGGATGTCTTTTAGCCCATGATGTGTCCATGGTTGCATGTGGCTGGAGATGCTGAGTTTCGTGTCTTGATCAAAGACCATGTGACAGATGCGCATGTGGACATGCATGATGCAGTGGGACGTATGTTTGTAGGGTTCCATTGATGTTGACACTTGTTAGACTCCATGCAAATAAAAGCATGCCCTTTCAACATCATCATAGTCCATTTTGGTATTGAAGTCTTCACTTTATACATCTTCACTCTAATCTTTTGCATGAATACAATGTTTCTGCATTATTAACACTAATCCCAATCCCATTCAGGTATTTCAGCTAATTGAACAAATGTTAGTATATCTAAATAGACATACTTGAAAACCTTGCTGCCAAAGTAAATAATACCTTGGAATAATGTGGTTCGATAATATAGAATCCAGTCAAAGGATACTTTTGTCTTTAAAAGATCCAGGTATACATACTCGTCCATGTTCTTGCCACGTCATTGAACAGGAAGTCCACCGTGGCATCAAAAGGAGGGCCATCTGGGGCCCACGAACGAGACGCTCCCACCTTAGGATGGACCCTACTTTGCCACATCAGCAAGATGGCACGCCGAGCGAAGCCCTCGTTGCGCGTGCGATCCTCGCCGCCCGATGATCCTAACGGTTGATCGCGAGTGCGCGCCCTAGGCGCCCTATAAGTAAGCCCGTGCGGGGCAGAGGCCTTCTCCGTCGCCAAGGAGCGTGAGGGATTCGCCGGAATCCGGGAGCATCTTCTTCCTTTTTTCCGACGATCGAGATGCCTTTTCCGGTGAGAGACAGACTCTTGATCGGCGATATCAACGACGCGGCGGATGTCCTCCTCGGCCGTGGTCCGCGGGAGATCACTCACCTCCTCTCTCTCCTCAGCTCGGTGTCCGTCTCCTTCTTTTCCGAGTGGCGGCCTAGGCTCGAGATTCCGGCGAAGGAAGTTCGGAAAGTCTTTGCCGCTGGAGAAGAGCGGCCGGAGGCGGGCGAGGGGTTGAAGCAGGGAGAAGAAGGTAGGATTTTGGGCGTGGTGCAAATGGCGGGAGATGGACTAAGGTTCGTGAGGATGGCGGTCCCCTTGAGGGATATGGAGAGCGAGAATTTGCTGGACTATCTGGATGTGTGTTTGGACTTCATCGAGAAAAGCCGCGCCGAGGGCACGATTCTGGTGCATTGCTTTGCTGGCGTATCGCGGAGGTAGTCCCGTTCCATGCGTTTATTGGTGTCTTGAGTTTGTTTTGTCGTGGCTGTTTGGTTCTTATTTTCCAAATAGAATTCTGTTTAGCTTTTCGATTTAGTGCATAATGGAGTATGAGAAGTGCTAGTGTTTCCGTTTGTGATCATGCAATAATTTCTGTTTCTTGGGGATTTGCTTATAGCTTCTTCTTTTATCTGCCTGATTAGTGGAATTTGCTTGTTTATGCACTATAGATTCTCCTTTTAGATTAGATACTAAGGTCGATAATTATCTTCTGCATAAATCTGGAGTAATTTTCCCATGTTGGTCCATATATTTTGGAAGTCCTTTTTTTTTGCGACTTTTTACATGTACAATGTTATGCTTAAGGAGACCTTGTGAATATGCCATAGTAACTTGACCTAATTCATGATGAAATATTTGTTCATCTAACGGAGAATTAGACCTTTGTAAGAACAACCTTGCTGCTATTTGTATTCCACCAGGAACGTATTAGCCAGTCTACTATCAGTTCGTACCAAGTAAGAATCGATATAGGTGAAGTACCTCTGTATAAGAGTTTGTGGCATGGAAAGAAACTTTCCTAGAGCAAAATCCTTGGTTTTTTCCTTCTCTGAGATGTTTTATAAATTTCTCAAGGAAAGACAAACCTGCTAATACACATCCAACTTCTTCAGGAAACTTTGATATTACCTTTCCGGCTTTCCCACTCTTGTTATTACTTTTATTACCATGGGATTCTAGTTAGGAACATAATTGTATCAAATATGTATCGTAACTTGTAGCGGTTGGTCCAACAGAAGATCTACATTCAACATAACATGTTGTCTTTAGTAAATTTTGTTACAAGAATATTTTAAACCCAAAGAAGATAGAAATTTGAGAAAAAATGAAAAGAGCATATTAAATAGAAAAAATACTAACAAGCTGATTCTCTTTCAACCATCTTTCCTAATTGTGTATCTCCATCTACAATTTCACATCCAGATGATATTAAGTAATAAGTTGCACAAATAATATGTCGATGTGGAAAAAGGGCTGCAAATCACATGCATAATTTCAGTAGCTAACTGATTTTAACAACTGTCTTGTGTATGTAAGTGGCTATCAGATAAACAAACTTCAGTGCGTGCTATTTCCTCCTTAACCTGGTGATAAAACTTCTTAGTTTGGAGGGACAAGGTAGGCTCCTAAAAGAAGAAACCACAATACCCCCAATTATCATGCATGGCATCAGCCCTGTCATTATCCGTTATAATTTATTAATAATAAGTGATATGGTTACACATGTAAAAGCTAGTCTCAAGGAAGTGTTGTATTGGATGTTCATATAGTTATGTTGCATATCTTAATGTATTAAACAATTACTGTAGTTACAATATTTTCTGGTACCATCTTCCTTTTGCTGCCGTTACTTTTATTATTAAGGTAACCCACATTTTGGTTGAATAAATTTAACATGTATTTATGATTATTGTAAATTTTGCAATTGAAATAAATTTACTATTATTATGCTACATAGAACCAGTTGCTAATAATTTTCCAAGTTACAACCATGTTAATTTACTCTTGATTAATGCAGGATTTCATTCTGCATTAGCCCTTTATTTTGTCACTATTCTCTGATTGAGCAAATTCTTTCGGCTTTTTCATTTATCTCTAAAGTATCATGTTTTGAGGAACAAGGATTTGTTCTAAATTAGGAATATAAACCTATTTTAGCAACTTCCATTGTTCTCTACTATCTCACATGTTACATTTTAAGGTCCTTTCTTGAAGGAATCAGAGGCTCTGATATTATTTGTAACATACTATGGTTAGAAAAAATTGCTGCTAACATGTTTTTGCTATAACAGAAAGGATAAAGATTGAACTTGTGTTGCTTAGAAAGGAAATTGTTGTATAGTTGTAAAGATATCATTCCCAAGAGTGTCCCAGATCTGTGAGGTTTGAACCTTTGATAGTTTTCAATTTTTTTCAGGAATATTGTAGGATAAAATAAAAGAACTACAAACCCAACTAGACAAACTAATCAATTATATAAACATCTTTCCTTTTATTAATTATTTTTGTCCTTCTGTCGCTATAGTTTCCGTTCCCCAATCCTTGCCAAGCTATAGTTGGCCAAAGGATGCATTCAGTTGAATTTGTTGTGAGGTCCTTCTATGAAAGATCGTTTAGTCTCTTCATGTGAAGCAACTTGAATCATTAATAATGCAATTTCACATTATTTTCCTTGCATTTTGCTAGTACCATTTGACTATGATTTTTTCAAGATTATAATAGTTCTTTCCTCGATTGAATAATTTCTCTTGGTTAGCGAATTGTCCTCAATCCTTTGTTAGACAAAGAATCTGATAGTGTCATTTAGTCATAATATAAACTCTTTCCTGGATTAAATAAAATTTCCAGGTTATCAGATTATGCTCGACCCTTGTTTGACAAGAAATCTTAAAATACCATTTATTCTTAAAGATTAAATCATGCATCTATTATGTTGTCCTGGAGACATAGACCATTATTGAAGAGTAATTTTATTGTTCATACATTAGTCTTCCATTTTGCGTCATATTCAAGTAGAAATTTTATTCCTAGCTTTTCCTGTCATTGCAGTGCAGCTGTCATGACAGCATATCTGATGAGAAGTGAACAGCTATCCCAAGAAGGTGAGGATAAGTCATACTAAAGAATCTGAGTTATGTATGGCTAATATGTTGTTCCTTTCCTTTTTCGCTTGCTTCAGAAGCTTGTTATCGGATGTGCCTTTGTGTTCCTTTACAATTGTGATTAGGCATTATTAAGCTCTGAATAGTTTAAATTTTTCAATAATTGACACTGTTTTGGGGGGTGTTGACAACCACAGCCTGTAATTGGCATTGCAGAATTTGGTTTATTAATTCTTTAATGTTGTATTTGGACATTTTAGTTTAATCCTTATTTTATTAAAATTGGCTTGACTTGTTAGTTTTCAAGTTCAAGAATTTGGGATGAAAATTCAGTTAATCTTTCTATGCTGACATTTAAATACTCATTTTTTTGGCGGTCAATGGATTTGCAGATGCTTTGGAATCGCTGCATCAAAGCTGTGAATTGGTTTGCCCCAATGATGGTTTCCTTGAGCAGGTGAAAGGATGGCAATGAAATAGTACATTGCCAAATTATAATTTGGCTAGCCATTTACTGATTGTGATGTTTTGGATAATTGCAGTTAAAGATGTTTGAGAATATGGGGTTTAAGGTGGATCGAACAAGCCCTATCTACAAGCGCTTTCGCTTAAAATTACTGGGTGAGATATTCAGTTTAACTGTTCCCAGTAGATTTTCTTGATCATTAACCCTATGGTGATTGCAAAGGGAAGCAAGATAATATGACATCCATTTCATGGACATGTGATCTTCCTTGGCCGCTTTGTCTTTTGCCTGAAATATAATCAATTCAGTGCTCAGTAAATAATAGTAGCAATTATTTTTCTGTTGATAAATGACAAATATAAACATTTTCAAGGCCAATGAGAGGTTCTATCATTATAAAATGCTTTGGCTCTGATCCCAGTGTTAACAATGTTGAACAAAGTCTTGCATGAGCCCGACAGGAGGCAGATGAGTGGTAAGAGCAGTGTCATGGTAACCATTTCTGCGTCAGTAGTCTTTTTATTTGACAGGCTTTGTACTTCAGTAACTAAACCACTCTGATTGGTTAAGTTGAGGGGAAAAATTGAAAATAATATATCCCTTCTAGATAGTTGAGTAATCAAGCTTATTTTGCTGCTCGATGAGGCACAAAGGAAGGAAATCAGTACGGTTTAAAACACATAAGAAGAGCTAACAGGCATCATGTTGTACTTAATTAAACAAACTGCACTTCGACCTTCCTAGTTTACTTGTAAGGCAATTAAATAAATAGATACATATAGTGTCTATTTCATCTCCCACATATGACAGAAGATAATGGAATCTGAATTTCCGAATTTTTTCTTAATTTAAATTGTTAGTACTTTTTCTGATTGTCCTGGTGGGTATATGGTTTCAGGTGAGGCATATAGTAGAGGTGAGAAGATAGATGGCTCAGGATTTGGTACTGATCCAGGTTTGCCTGATCAAGTCAGTTCTCGGGCTGAATTGACTGACAAGCCAAAGACAGTCTTCCGTTGCAAATCATGTAGGAGAGTTGTTGCAACACAGGAGAATGTGATCAGCCATACACCAGGTGAAGGGGAAGCATGCTTCAGTTGGGCAAAGCGTAGAAGTGGACACCCATTTATTCGGGCTGACGAGATTGAGTGCTCATCTATATTTATTGAACCTCTTAAATGGATGAAAGCAGGTATGCTTTTGAAAGACTTTCTGCAATACAATTTTCTAGTGGATGTGCATTTAAGCTTTAGGTAAAATTATCAGTCTCTCAACTGAACCTTTATGGGCTTGAGTGTGACATGAGACAGGTTTCTGGCTATCATTGTCATCCCTGCCCATTGAAGGCATTCAAATTATTGATGGTTTGCTGGTATTTAATCCTTTGCAAAGTGGATCTGTGTAGTTGATTCCCTGATATTTTCTTTCTTACTGTCTTGATTAGTTGAGGATGGTGCAATGGAGGGAAAGCTGTCCTGCATCCATTGCCAATCTCGTTTGGGTTACTTTAACTGGTCAGGCATCCAATGCAGTTGTGGTAGCTGGATCACCCCTGCCTTTCAGCTTCACAAGAGTCGAATTGATGTCTGCAGCCTATAACTGGTTGTGCGGTAACTCCTGGAAAAGTGAAGATCAAAATATATGAGTTCAGAGAGGAGGTTTCATATACCTGTACATGCTTTCGTTGTGAAAACTCGGGGCTTTAAGCGTTCCAGAAAGCTCGCTCTATGATGACACCATGGGGCTGTAGCTGGAGTCTCTGAAAGTGGACTTGTATCCAAATATAGTTTCCCTTTTCTGCTTATAGTTCTTTGAGAATTTTAGTTTTGCTTTCCTGTTTACATTATGAAACAAGAAAGGCTTATGTGAGCGTAGCCTCTTTATGTATGTCAGGAAGGAGGTTTGTTCCGGTACTGGCCTTTTCATATGTATATTGCTGAATTATGAGTAAAAATTTATTTTGGCTCGTCAAACTGCAAAAAAGCGGAAGTCAACTTCTTTTTCTTTTTTCAAAGGTATGTTATGAAGTACTTGGTTTCGCCAGCTGGGTTATTCACCTTTTTTCTTTTTTCAAAGGAATGTTATGAAGTATTTGGATTCGCCAACAAGGTTATTCACCCACGTTGGGTTTGCTGTCCGGTGATGAATTATTGTTTTGAGTAATTGTTGTTGCGTGTTCGAGTAGAGCATTCTTTCGCAAGCATGTCCAGTGCTTGGTTACACACGTTCTGCAGGAATGCAAGAACTGGACGCGGGTGAACACACAAACGGAACCAACACAAGTGAAAGAGCAACGTCTGGTTGATTCAATTTCTCCCCAAATAGATTAGTAACAACCGAAGGTTTCTTCTCCAGGAACATAATGCCAATATACTCAAATTCCAAACACGTAATGTTACAAGCTGGTTCGAGAAAGGCTAAATAATGAAAAAACCCAGCCACTGATTTTCACCTTTTTCCACGCACATACAGAGAAAATCATGGGATCATCTCAGTACCTACCACTAATTGCCGATCCGGTGCTCAGGTTCTCACATTTACTAGCCCGTTGATCTTGTAAAAATGCTACGATCTTCAACTTTCACGTTATCATGGACGTCAATTGATCTCATGGTTGAGAGTTGATCTTATGAATGTGATTGTGTCTCCAAAAGTAAGTTTGTAGCTGCGTTCAAGTCATTCCTTGCTTGTACAAGTGCTTGTCTTGCTGAACTCCTGTCAAAGCCCATTGATACCAAGGTTGCAATGGAATCCTCTGCTGGCTCCACCATAGAAGCAAACGGAGCAGACGGTGGATAGCTGTCAACCTGTTAATACAAGAAAGGAAAACGGAGTCCAGCAAGGCTTTTATAGGAAAATAACTGTCGCCTAGATTGATTAAAGAGTAGGTTCCCTCAGGTATTTCATCTGAACGTGTTGAGACCTACTTCATCTAGCATATGTTCACACGAAAGAGAGAGGGAGAGGGAGAGGGAAAGAGAGATTTCAACACCAGTACGCATCATTACATGCTCAACATTTCTCCACTTACGGTGCAAAATGGTGGGTAAATTCGTTGCTGTGAGGCAGCCACCAAGTATCATGATGTGTGCCTAACAAGATGTATCTACCATGATATATTAATAACGCAAAACGTTTGATCAACTTAGAGCGCCATAAGTTCCAACTTGAAGACAAAAAATCAAACAGCTTCACTGTTTATGAAAAATAAAGATGATGCAAAAGTGGTGGAAAGCATTATATTGCAGCCAGTTCAAATGTGATGCAGCAGATACAGCCCGACAAAACATGATTCAAAATGTACTTGGAGAATCGGCCCAAAGAAATCCACCTTAATGCAGGAAGCAGTTAAAGTAAAAATTCAAGCAAATCAATAGTCAAAGGGACTTGCCTCCACACGAGGATGGACTGCACGAGGGGCATTTCTCGGAATGTTTCTTCTTGCGGCTGTAGATGATGATCCTCCCATGGCAACAGGCCATGATAAGCGTGAAAAAAATGATGCAACAGCATTAGGGAACTGCAAAATAAAATTTAGAACATCAAAGACCAGAGGTAACATGCAACACGTGGGGACCAAACTCTTTCGAACAAATTCTTGGTTTTGCTGGTTCCAGGCTTCCAGCTTAATCAGGTTCCCCAGACTTATTGACCTACTGTTGGGATATCCACACTATTTAGTTCTACCTTTCATTATTTTGAAGTACATTCATTGGACTTTAACTTAATAAATTTGTTTAAAACACAAGTGTCATGAAAAAGGCACAAAAGTGCACCGGCAGATGAGGATTGAAACTAATTACCTTTATCTTGCGAACGTAAAACAAATTCAAGTGATAGAATAGCCCTGCAACAATGCCGCAAATTCCAGGCAATAATGATCTCCTCCATGAAGAGAGAATGAGCTGAAACCCCAACAACACGTTATAGCTTATACTGAATAACAAATGAACCATTAGAAATTTTACAGCTTGACACGAGATTGACTTCAATTACCTGAAGGCCTGCTAGATAAATAAATGATTTATCTGAAAAAGGAAAACCAAATACACGAAACCGTGTCGAAACGGGGATGTCAAAGTAGAATGGTACAAAGGAAGCGAAGATCACAGCATAGGGTCCAGATGCTAGTGTATTAAAAGTAGGACCTGCAAACAAGGTCAATCAACTGAGCAACAATAAAGAGAAGGTGGTCACTGTTTCCTATGTAGGTAACCTTGCAGCTATTATAAAATCAAGCAGTACAGCGTATCATATGTTTTGCATCTTAGAAGGAAAATTAGTCAACTAGGAAGCCAAGTTCACAAACAATTAGTGAAAATCACAAGTAAATAAGGATGTTCATAATTGACAAACAGGTTGATCATGAAAACAAAATTCTTCAGAGTCAGACTATAGCCTGTAGGCAATGTTAAGGTCCGCTGTACACATATGATGACATCAACTGAGAATATGAGACTATACAATGGCACAAAATTTAGTTCATTCGGCACTATAAGTAATTGAATTAGTCTAACAAATGAATCGCTATGAGGACTAATTAATGACCTAAGTTAAGAAGGATCAAAATCTTTTAATTTCGACAATGATTTATAGCTTTCCAATTATGATGACTTTGAAATTAGTAAGTCCAAGAAGGGCAAATGTCAAAACACAAAAACCTAGATTCCACTACAGGCGTATAGGACAGTGGGACTTGATTCAATTTTTAATACCAATAACACGTGCAGTAAGAAACTAGGTTGATGAATAAAAAAACAAGTATTCTCCAGGCTGCCAAAGTGTCTTTCCATGACAGAAACTTGTGACCCATGTACAAAATAATGCTTACATGGTAAAGAAAGTAGTATTTCTGTGACATACAACAGACAGTACATCTTCATCGGAAAAAAAGTGTGTTGGTGGATTCAAGAGAGTACCTTTCAGCAGTTCAAGGCAGATTGTCTCAATAAGGGTTGTCGCCAGCAGTGAGAATAAGATAAAAACCTGCATAATTGAATTAGGTTAGTGTCATTGATAAAAATATTTAGTGCAACGAAATAAGAACAGGAAAGAGCATCAGCCAAATGCAGGAACAATCCAAATTTCTCATTATTTCCATGTTGACCAAGAAAGAAATATTTCTGGATAAAAAGAAGTGTGCTGAATCTTTCCCTGATATTTCATGAGAGGATTGCATGAATATCTCCGGCGGGTAATGTGAAGAATGGATTATAGGTGGTTAACTGGCAAGGTTGTACAGGAGACTAGTTTCAAAAGTTATATTGCCAAAGTCAAAAATTTGATGGCTATATCACATTACCATAATTATCTCTTGAATTGGATCCATCACAAATTCACAATCTATTTGCCATAAAAGTCTTTCTCGTGTCTGTTATGAAAAGTAAGCTAACTAAGCTACAATGGACATCTTTCTCTCAGCTTCCCATGGAATGTGACTGTATGTGAAAATGGAAATGGTCTAAATGACAACCTTTCAGTTGGTCAACGAAAAAATAACATTGAGAAAAGGAAACATCAACAGAAATTAAGTACAGGAAACTCCATTATGACAAGAACTTTGTCGGAAAACAAGTCTTTTTCTAGTGTTAAATATATTGTTAGAGTAAAGCAAGTCTTTTTCTTTTTAATATACTCTTTAGTAAGAGGAAAGGAATATGAAATAAAAACATGAAACAATTTCAAACAGCATTACAATTTCTAAGTGCAAAAAGATATCCATGGTGCACTGACCTTCCAACTAACCTACAAACAAGATAAATAAAAGCAGTTACGGAGGAAGTAAACTACTGGCTACTTACCGAGTACTTGTTCGAGCCAATTTGCCTCTCAAACACTCTGAAGTAATAAAGCAGATATAGGCCAAATATCAGCTCTGGAGTGGATGAAAAAGAAAACACGGAAGACAATAGCCTCCCAAATTGTCGCTTATTGAAAATATCCTGCAGAAAAAAAAAATCCAGTAAATTCCTTTCTGTTTCTTGACATTCTGAACAACAGATAAAAGAGCTCAACTTAAACGTGAACACTTAAATCATAATAGTTAGGACAATAGAGAACATGATTTTGCTGTTTAAACTCTTAATCCTGACTCTAGCATGTGACTTTAAGTGATATTCAGTTTTGATTATTTTTACAGTCAGACAAATTACGGCACATGAGAGAAATGCCTGGAAGTTTTAACACAGATATAGCTGAATCAAGTTTCAAATATGCTATGCGATCAATTCTTGCAAAAGTTCAACTTCAGACATCTTAATGATGTTCCTAAAACATGCCAAGCCACAGCAGTCAGGGATTCATAAGCACAAGGCAAGTGCACAATCTCCTAATTGTACACA
Source organism: Nymphaea thermarum (assembly GCA_011799765.1). Lineage (NCBI taxonomy): Eukaryota > Viridiplantae > Streptophyta > Magnoliopsida > Nymphaeales > Nymphaeaceae > Nymphaea > Nymphaea thermarum. The sequence goes on along the minus strand of JAANDH010000081.1, from coordinate 562,047 downwards.
ATATAAAAGTACTCGGAAACTGGTCCTTAAAATTCTGATCATATATTACCGCTGCACCATCAGAAACCTTAGTCTCAGACTCGACAAAATGAAAAACGTCAACCCAATTTGGCCTGATTTTCATTTTCTTCTTCCATGTTCGCTTTCTCCCTTGCTGTTCATACCATCAACAACACCGTATACCAGCAACTTCAACTTTTCTTGGACCATGAAGGCACAAGATAGATATAGGCGAACAGCCTACACATATGGTGTCAGTCAAAAGAATTCCCGCAATTAAAAGTTGCTCCACACCTAGATTCCATTAACGGAATTTTAAACCCTTACGGCCATCTACTCACAACAAAACCTCCACAAAGAGACGACGAAACCCAACACGTTCATGGAAACACCACCTTCTGGTGACAGAAAACAAACAAAGTAGATAATAGCCAAATTTTCCAGAGCTCAAAAAGGATCGCCGTAGAACCTTTCTTCACCGCCTAAAAACCTTTGCCCGCGATCTTGCATTTTCCGGAAAAACCTCAAAATACCCACATCGGGAAAAAACGTATTGAAGAGCAGATCACGAAAAACCCAGAAAACGAGCAAGAGCACAAAATTACACGATAATAACGACGATCTACCTGATAGGAAACGCCCAAAGTCGCCGAATGACCACGCGTGCCCGCAAGGACGGTGAAGACGGCACAAGCAATGACGAAAATTCTCGTAATCGGGGCATTGTCTGCAGAATCAACCAAACCACAATGAACGACGAGACATACAAACCAAAAAAATGACTCCCTATAAGGAGGGGAAACAAAGAAAACGAAGGAACCGATCTCGACATCGCTCTGGTAAAAGAAAAAACGTCACATCTACTCACAGAACCCAGACGGACCGCCGTTCATCTTCGATGAGAAGCCGAAGACGAATCGAGAGGGAGGAAGGAGGAGAGAGAGTGTGCGTGCGTTCCGTTTGGTTCAGTCCACACGGAACCTAGTCGAGAAAAATGAGAAGAAGAAAGCGAGTAGCAGGTAGCTATGGATCGGCTCCCGCGCGCCGACCCAGGGGATCCGGTACAAATTCAGATGCCAGTTCCAATTTTATCGGATGTCCCCGAAGAGACAATTCAGATGCTTGTTGCCACACATACTTATATTCCAGGAAAGTGGGATAACTTAGGATACTATTTCCAATATCCCGAATTATCCCGGTTAGGTTTGAATAGTGGGTGCACTTTTCAATATCCCTCATTCAAGCAGGGAGTTTCAAGCCATGGTTAACGTGTGCACATTGATAGTAGCATGCCTACACGACTTGACAAGAAGGCTTCTCACATATAACACAACATGATAATGATTTGCTTTCATATTTGTTATATCTCATATTTGAGCCCTTACTTTAGAGGATTAACGATTTATCTGGCTTGTTGCCGTACTGCGAAGGCTAAGCTTTATGTTGTTTTATTTTTTTAGGTTTTTATGGACCCGAAGCAGCAGGTTGATCAGATGACAATGACGCTACTTATATCTTACTAAGGAGGTTTTGAGTCAATTGTAGTGTAGGCACGTCTTGTTTTGGTCTTATTGAGAAATGTGAAGTAATTTTGTATGAACTAAATTGATTATATAATGAAAAATTTGCTCCATCGTTTTGAATTGCATTGTTCATTTTCTTTTGAATTGTTGTGTCATGGCACCTCAACATTTATGTTTTAAGAAAAAAAAAATTATTTGAAGGTTAAAAGGTTGGGGTGTGACAACTTTGATCCAAACCATGGTTATCATGTGCACATTGATAGTAGAAAATTGATGTTTTAGAAATTCGAAACGAATACTAGTTGCTTACTAGCCCTCGTCCTGTTCATTATGCCAACTCCCTCATTCCCTCGAAAGTTAAAAAGTTTTACTTATTACTATTATGTTTCCAATATCCAAAATCAATTCTTGCATAATAAGAAGTACTATATCAGGCCCCTTTGTAGCGTAATAAAGATTTGTTAGCTAGCTTAAACATATACATCCTCATCAGTTTCATACTTAACAAAAAATTCATACATACTTGTAACTAGTTGTATCGGCTGCATTTTTTTTCCTTTTTTTGAGATATGGCTCTAGGAAACACAAAACTTCAAACACGTATATGACTTGCAAAATCTTCTAGAGGACCGGCAGCAATGTCAAAGAAAAAGCAATGGCCCTGGTTGCATTGGGCTTGAACCTGGTCAATGATCCCCTTTCACCAACTTGGCTCTGCTGTAGGCTCGAACTAAGTAGTCTGACATGTTAAAGTTATGTACCAGGCTAAGTACATGGTTCACTGGGCCCTGGTCAAATTGAGGTCTACAAACTTGACTTAGGTGAAGTATATGGAACCTTTAAGTTAAATTGAGGTCTACAGTTCGATATATGTCCAAAATATATATGTAGGTCAAATCTGAATAAATGAGTTTAAAAACAAATCATTAGTCAAGGTAAGCTTTGATCTTGTGGTTAAGTGCAAAAAATGGGCAGTGACCTAACATTGGTCGATTAAGTTATATTTCGGGCAAAGTGCTAAATGTACATGGCGATAATGACATGCACTCACAAAACTCCAAAGTTTTCAATAAACAAGACGAGAACAAAACTTGCTTTTTTCTTAGTAAATTTAATTTTTATCTTCAGCTTGCCCAAAAACTGCAGCATCACCAAATCAATGCAAAAAAAATATAAAAGAGGTGACATATTTTTGAAATATCACGTATCAACATATTGTACGATGTCTATATCCATTAAAGATGCATATATGTGCTTCTATCTTTATATTTTTATTGTTCGCGGGCTCCAATGGATACGTTGGGAATGATCGGACAAAACCAGCGGACAAGGAAGATATCGGGCCTTTTTTAAACCTACAAGAAAAAAACTTAGATGCACAACCTCATCAATCCGTTGTCGTCTAGTCCGGTTAGGATATCTGGCTTTCACCCAGGCGACCCGGGTTCAAATCCCGGCAACGGAACTTTTCGCTTTTTTTCCTCTTTTGCTTTCCGCTCCCTTTATCTAATTGTTTAGCAGTTTTGGGCCGGAGCACCTCCCCATGCAAATCAACAGAGCTACTGTGGTCCGTGTCCGTGTGTGCTTAATTAATAATATCTTTTTTTTTCCTCTTTCTTTTCTCGCTTCTAAATTAATTAGCAACCACTCGTCAATTTCATGGGACTAATTCTTCCAATCATACTGACAAAAATTCATTGTAAACAATTAAAAGAGTACTTCGAGGGTACCTGATAAAAAAACATTATGCCTTCCGAATATATAAAGAGCACGCTTTTATTCTGCAACCATTCTTTTTAGATTCAACAATCAATCAAAAGTTGGACATATTCACACAACATTTCTTGCAACAATCAAAAGTTGGGCATATTCACACAACATTTCTTGCAACAATAACATGGTGCTCTTAAAATAGATGCTACGCGTTTGAAGAGCACCGTGTTCTTCTTGTAAACACCTTGTCACGAGTTAACAATAACCCAAGTTATGTTGGTTGACCTTTCACTACTTGCATCGGGACTGAAGCTTACTTGAGTCGAAATACAACTGTCGACTTGAAACTTGGATTGAGTTAAGCCGAAGCATTAGCTGTTTGAACTCATGCCTGCAAGTATGGGTGGGCACCGGGGCCGGGCTTCCAACAGGGGCCCACGCGATGAACAACGAATCGAGCTACTCAAGCTCGACTCGTTTAAGGTCGACTTATAAACGAGTTCGAGTCGCATCATGTGTTGAACGAGTCGAGTTCGAGTTTATGAGTCGACTCGTTCAACTAATCGAGTCGAGTTCACTCAATTGGACCGTTAAAGCTTGACTCGGCTTGAATGTGATTAAAATACCGGTTTTCAAAAACTGGTTCATGAGCGTCTGAAGCGGGAAACTCCTTTTCAGTTTTAAGTTTTAGGTTTCCTTTTTGTTCTCCCTCTCCCTGACTCTCCGTCTTTCGTTTGTCGTCTCGAAACTTCTCATTCTCTTCTCTGTCTGAAAAAGTGTTTGACAAAAATTCTTTTGTAGAAAATTTCTTGCTGATTGTGCCCACTATGAACACCTGCATAAAAGAAAAAGTGATTGACGAAATAGCTTAGAGAAACCCCAACTACAGTATTTGATTCGTAACGAGTTAATCGAGCCTTAATCGAGCTCGAGCTCAACAAATAAGGACGAGTTGACGATCAAACAAATTTGTCGAGCTTAATCGAGTTGAGCTCGAGCTGAACGTTTGACTATCGAGTCGAGTTTGAGACAGTGTAGTTGAGCTATTTTCGAGCTCGAGCCAAGTTGAGCTCAAGCTCTTATTTAGTCGAGCCGAGCTCAGGCTCGACCCGGCTTGTGTTCAGCCCTACCGACCCGAACCCGGTAATAATAATTTTTTTAATTATTTTTTACAATTTATATTAAAAACATTTAATTATAACCGGGCTCAGCCCGTCGGACCAACCTAGGCTTGGCCCGGCCCGATGCCCACCCTACCAAGTAGCTTATGTGCAACACTAAGCTCAGTCAAGCTTAAGAGTAGCTAAGCCCGTCGGACCAACCTAGGCTCGGCCCGGCCCGACGCCCACCCTACCAAGTAGCTTATGTGCAACACTAAGCTCAGTCAAGCTTAAGAGTTAGTCTTTCGAGAAAACATAACTCTAGGCATCCATCATAACTTGGTGAATCAGCTCGAAAATACGAAATGAATCGCTATGAGGACTAATTAGTGACCTATGTTAACAAGGATCAAAATCTTTTAATTTCGACAATGATTTATCGCTTTCCAATTATGATGACTTTGAAATTAGTAAGTCCAAGAAGGACAAACGTCAAAACTCAAAAACCTAGATTCCACTACAGGCGTATAGAAGGACGGTGGGACTTGATTCAATTTTTAATACCAATAACATGTGCGGTAAGAAACTAGATTGATGAATAAAAAAACAAGTATTCTCCATGATTGAATTAGGATTTCTGTGACATACAACAGCAGTCCAAGGCAGATTGTCTCAATAAAGGTTGTCGCAAGCAGTGAGAATAAGATAAAAACCTGCATAATTGAATTAGGTTAGTGTTATTGATAAAAATATTTAGTGCAACGAAATAAGAACAGGAAAGAGCATCAGCCAAATGCAGGAACAATCCAACTTTCTCATTATTTCCATGTTGACCTAGAAAGAAATATTTCCTGATAAAAAGAAGTGTGCTGAATTTTTCCCTGATATTTCATGAGAGGATTGCATGTATATCTCCAAAGAATGGATTATAGGTGGTTAACTGGCAAGCTTGTACAGGAGACTAGTTTCAAAAGTTATATTGCCAAAGTCAACAATTTAATGCCTATATCACATTACCTTGATTATCTCTTGAATTGGATCCATCACAAATTCACAATCTGTTTGCCATAAAAGTCTTTCTCGTGTCTGTTATGAAAAGTGAGCTAACCAAGCTACAATGGACAACTTTCTCTCTGCTTCCCATGGAATGTGACTGTATGTGAAAATGGAAATGGTCTAGATGACGACCTTTCAGTTGGTCAACGAAAAAATAACATTGAGAAAAGAAAACATCAACAGAAATTAAGTACAGGAAACTCCATTATGACAAGAACTTTGTAGGAAAGCAATTCTTTTTCTAATGTTAAATATATTGTTAGAGTAAAGCAAGTCTTCTTCTTTTTAATATACTCTTTAGTGAGAGGAAAGGAATATGAAATAAAAACATGAAACAATTTCAAACAGGATGATAATTTCTAAGTGCAAAAAGATATCCATGGTACACTGATCTTCCAACAAACCTACAAACAAGATAAATAAAAGCAGTTACGGAGGAAGTAAGCTACTGGCTACTTACTGAGTATTTGTTCGAGCCAATTTGCCTCTCAAACACTCTGAAGTAATAAAGCAGATATAGGCCAAATATCAGCTCTGGAGTGAATGAAAAAGAAAACACGGAAGACAATTGCCTCCCAAATAGTTGCTTCTTGAAAACATCCTGCAGAAAAAAAAAAAAATCCAGTAAATTTCTTTCTGTTCGGCAAATGCAAAACGAAATCATGCATTTATCAATAGTAAGTCAACATGGGTGTCAGAAAGTTATTAGCCCCAGCTGGTTTTGTGTCACAAAGAAATAGAGTAGTCATTTCAATTGCCAGATTTACAGTTGTCGTAAATAGATGCCAAACAATTGTACCGTGTATTTTACATTTTTCAAGAATTTAAAATATTTTAAATTGACCTAAAATTAAAGGAAGGTTATGAATGAAACCTAGAGAGTCCAGAGTAAAAACATAGAAAAACAAAAGTCAAGGGACAAAAAACTTAGAGAGTGGAGATTAGAAACGAAATTCCATAGAGAAGGAGGGAAACAGACGTTTAGTTTGGTGGATCTACGATCATCAGCTTTGTCCATTGTGTTTTCTACGCTAACAAAGGGACGTAAAGCTTCGAACCCCTTTCCCGTTCTCGAGGGTCCAGTGTCTATGTTGCACGTAAGAGGCGAGAGAGAGAGAGTCCAAAAAACATTTTTTTCAGATAGTTTTAAAAATTTTGTTTGAGAGAGGGGAGGAGGAAAGAGATGGAGCCGGACGGTTCAGAGCGGGAAAGACGAGCATCACCTGGTTTTCAATTGTATGTTGATGACCTTGTATAAAGGACCTGTTGTTGAGATGGTGTGGAATAAGCATGCACATGCTAAGACCGCAGAAGTAGCCAACGCCGCGGAAGCAGCAGCAGCAGCAGCCAAAGATTGGTTCAAGGGTTCAGTTTTCCTCATCATTGCATGTCTTGCTTGGGAAGCCTTCTTCATATTACAGGTAAAAAGAGCTAAAGGAACACTCTTTTTATCTCACAGCCCACATCCACCAAATGGATAAAAAGAACTTGCCATAACTATATTTCCTCTCATGTTCATAGTACCAGATTGAGAAAAACTAGTAATGAGAGAAGACGAGTTTCAGATTGTTAGTCCTTTTGACAGATCGCTTGCCATGATTCTTTTTCTGAGATATGCAGCATACGAGACAATTGATTCATGTTATTTACTTTCTCTTTCTTGTTTGTTATGGGTGGCAGGCAATAGCAATGAAGACCTACACTGCTCAGCTTTCTCTCACAACCTTGATATGCTTTATGGGAACCCTGCAGTCCATGGCAGTCACTTTTGTTGCAGAACACTCCCCATCAGTGCGGAAAATAGGTTTTGACATGAACCTCCTGGCTGCAGCCTATGCTGGAATAATTGCCTCTGGAGTGGCATATTATGTTCAAGGGCTAGTTATGGAGAAAAAGGGCCCAGCTTTTGCAACTGCCGTCAGCCCCCCTTATGATGATCATCGTTGCTATCATGGGATCTTGGAGGGTAATTTCATATTCTATTGTCTCCATACTCTGTTTTTACTTCATCTGGTTAAATATGTAGCCTTTTAATCTATACAACTTGTTTCAAACAAAATCCTTGAGCTCCAAATTTACTATACTACTACCTTCCTTCCCTTAGAGAAGACAAACCCCACATGGTCATGGAAACACCAACTTCCGGCGACAGAAAACAAGCAAAGTAGATAAATAGCCAAATTTTCCAGAGCTCAAAAAGGATCGCCTTTGATCCTTTCTTCACCACATAAAAACCTTTGCCCGCGATCTTGCATTTTCCGGAAAAAACCTCAAATACCCACATCCGGCAAAAACGAATTGAAGGGCAGATCACGAAAAACCCAGCAAACGAGGAAGAGCACAAAACTACACGATAATAACGACGATCTACCTGATGGGAAACGCCCAAAGTCGCCGAATGACCACGCGTGCCCGCATGGACGGCGAAGAAGGCACAAGCAAGGACGAAAATTCTCGTAATCGGGGCATATAAAGAGGTCTACAAGCTTGACTTAGGTGAAGTCTATAGAACCTTTTAGTTAAATTGAGGTCTACAGTTGGATATATGTCTAATATATATATATATGTACGTCAAATCTGACTCAATGAATTTTATCAAGGTAAGCTTTGATGTTGTGATTAAGTGCAAAAAATGGGGAGTTTTGCCTAACATTGGTCGATTAAGTTACATTTCGGGCAAATTTGCTTTTCTTAGTTAGTAAAGTTTAATTTTTATCTTCAGCTCACCAAAAAACTGCAGCACTGAGAAGTTAAGCAAGTAATATAAACATTTTAAATTGTATTACAAAGTAGACATTATTTAACGACAAAACTCATACCGGTTAAAAGAAGGTAATGAATAACACAAGAAGCATCTAATTTTAGTGAAAATGCAGAAGAGAAAAAAAAGTCGATACTGCTTGTCAAAATTGTTTCCACGACCGCGTGAATAGCATTCGAGCCTGAGTACCCAACGGGTAACTGATATGTGGCTAGATCAGATAAAAAGAAAAAATCATCCCAACCCGGTTTGATAATTTTATTTTAATAAAAATATATATTTTATTATTAAAAATATATTTTATTATAAAAAGTTATTAATATTTAAAGAAATTTTTATTTTAATTAGTTTATCCTGAGCTTGAATTTCAGGTGTATTTCAGGTGTTAGGCAGAGCTTGGGCTTGCTTTCCGGGGTCTCCAATTGGCCAAAGCTCAAGAAAAGCTCCTTTTACACAAAAAAAAAAAAAAAAAGAAACATATGTAAAATGTCTCTCTAATCCTACCACATACAATGTAGGTTGGGGGCTCGTAACAGCACACAACTCAATCCAAACATCATAACATGCATATGCCTAAAGAAAAAGAAAGGTATTGTTGAAAAAAAAAAATTTTTTTTTTAAATTTTTTTTTATCTTTAAAAAATTTATTTAAAAAAAAAATATTTTTATCATTAATCTTATTGACGTACATATAGAAGCGCCAAAAATGGAGAAAAATAGAACAAAACCTCCATATAGAAGCGCCAAACTCAGATATTAGACACTTTCCTGTGTCAAGTTTTCCTTGGATTGAATATCAATGTTCTGGGGTGGGGTGTAAACAAGAGGGCATGCAGTAAACAACCTGCATCACCTGCTGCTGGAGCTCTGCAAATTGTCCGTAGCCGATCGGGCCATGACCTTTGAGTTTATCAACCGTGCCATGTCCCTCGTCACCTCCGTCAACAAGTAGACGATGAAGCTCCCACGTCGTGTCGACATCCGAAAAGATGAATTGCTTCGTCGCCTTAAGGAGGACTTCTTTGATCTCAGTTTGGAAGCCGACAGTTTCTTGCTCACCATCATCTAAGGGCCTGAAGGAAGAGCTCGATCAGCTCTTGCACGCCCTCCTGGACTGGACGCCGTCACGGCGCGGGCAGGGGCAGATACTGAGGCGATTCCGCTCGGTAAAAAAATTCACAACATCAAGGCGTGGTGGAGAAGATTAGGCGTCATGAGGCTTTGCTGGACAGGAAGATCACAACAGTGGAATGGATCAAAGCGTGTGGTGCGTGAGTTAGAGCCCATCTGCTGGTTGGTTGGTTAACGAGTTGAAGCAGAGGTTGAAAGACGTACACTCAAACGAGGTGGAGCTCCAATTGACGAAGGAGAGCCTCCTGAAAGAGTTATGTCTGGTGATCGACTGTGTCAACGATTCGATAAAGAAAGCTGAGCAGTGCTCGGGCCAGCTGGAGACTTCGAAACCCGAGATCGACCTCAGCTCGAGAGCCGAACCTGAGCCCGGACTCAGCCTGGCTTGATTAAAAAAAATAATTTTTAAAGTAAAATAAATTTTTTTAATATAAATGAGTTTACGAATGGGCACGTGTATAAACTAATATAAATTTTTTATTAAGTAAACTTTGAATTATTTTCAACGTCAGAACTCCATGCATGGATCATGGGCCCACATTAGTCCTACACTCTCTGTGATTTGTGCTCTATTGTTATGCTTCCCCGGATCGTACAAGGCCCCTTTCACTATCCATATATATGAAATCGGAGACATCGGCAATGTTGACAGATTAGTTTCTTGCTTTTCGCTTTCGTCTTAGATCATGTATGGATTCATTCCTTTCGCCACAGATTAGTTTCTTGCTTTTTTCGCAATCGTCTTAGATCATATATGGATTCCACATCTTGCATTGAGAATTTATCTTGCTATATGAATTCAACACTCCACGAGACTTTGGTGCTGCTATTCATTTTGTTCGTTAGTCTTCCTGTGGAGTCCGATGAGATTCTTGCCTGGTCTTTTGAGCACACTTGCTTTCTTGGTTTCCTACGATCGGTTTCTCGACTTTCCGGCCATTTCTAGGAGCGTGGATTAATCAGGGCATCCCGCGTTGCGGTAAAGGTGTTATGATGTTGGCTAGAAGCTCGGTTCCCATAAGGTGATATGAAATTTAGCTACCGTAGCTTTTATAACTACAAAAGATTGAATTCGTATCTTCTGATTTACCAAGCAAGTTCAACAAATTGTTTTACGATGTAGTAGTTTGCATCAAGTAATCGACTCTACACAAATGACCTTATATAAGAAGTAACCACCAGAGAATGTTTCCTCATAGTTAACTCTTTAATGTAAATCTGCTGTCACATTCGCTTCTTAAGCCTGGGGCACGATCCAAAACAAGCCACAAAGCTGAAAAATGTAGCTCCTAAAAATTTGCATGGGGTATTATTTTATTCTTTCTTAAAACAAAGAGGGGGCTGAAGCCTACAATGCAGGTGTGACCCAAGAGTATGCAGTTTCACCGTTACAGAGAACCACGTTCAATACGAGAGCGTAAGCAACGGCGATGATTGGAGAGGAGAGGGACAACAGTGTAACGTTTATGGTCTTGTGTAAACAAGAGGGCATGCAGTAAACAGCCATAGAGAGTAAAAAAGCCATATATACTCCGTGTTAGTGAATTGCTCATGAATGAAGTAAGAAAGGCAGGCCGGCCTGGAAAGGAGAGAGCGAAGTTGACCTTGGCATACGACGTGACCCTTTTGTCTTGGGGGGTCCTCGAGCTCCTGCCTGAACCGGAATAAATTAATTTTTTTTTAAATATGAAAAACAGGAATTTTTTTTTTGAACAATAAATTTTTTTTTTTTGGCGTATGCTTGTTTGGATTGAGTTGTGTGCTGTTATAAGCACCCAGCATACATTGTTGTATGTAGTAAGAGTAGGGAGACATTTTAGTAATTTAAAAATACATACATGTTTTGATTAATTTTTTTACTTTTTTCTCGATTTTCATTTTTGTCATGTTTTCATATTTATGTGTAAACGGAGATGTTTTTGTGATAAGTCGTAACCGCATAAAATACACAGCCATAGACTCCAACGGCATAAATGCAGAAGGCAACAGGGCGCTGCAGTCCATCCAGCCACCAGCAGATGGTAAACTCATCACCATTCTGAGCATCGATGGTGCTGGTGCCAGAGGCATCATCTTCTTCCTCCGTCTCTTCCTCTTCCATCTCTATTGTCAGCCACTTGAAGAACAATACTAGAGCATCCGGTGGTGAATCAGTTGAGGGAGAGTGAGACGCCGATTTCCGCTGCCTTCACTCCACAACACAAGGATTATAGGATATCATCTTCTTTTTTCTGGAAAACTGCCCCAAGATTTTCCCCCAATCCAGACAGGCTTATCTCCTGTGTAGATACAAATAAACTCTTAGGTGAACCCCCACGCTAGCCATAGGCAACTAGCAAGTGCTGGTTTCGGAAAAAACAGTGTCTTGCTCTAATTTTGAACTACAACGTACAAAGCGATCGCCTCTCTGTTTGTCGCGTGCGTGTCTGAGTTCATGTTCCCCGCATTTACATCATTAGCCATTAACTTCTTCTCCCTTTTATCTTAGCACGCAGACATTGGTGGCGGTGAGTGAAGTTTCTTCTGAAATGGTGCAACGAAATCCAGATTTTTTCGCAGTTAAACCCACAGACTATGGAAGATTTTTGGTCATCTCCATTGGGACAGGCTCAGCCAAAGATGAGCACAGATACAATGCTGAATTGGCTGCAAAATGGGGAATATTGGGATGGTTGGTGAATGGTAGGTGCAGCCCTTTGATCGACACTTTCACTGAATCAAGTGGTGACATGCTTGATTTCCATCTCTCCTTTGTCTTCTAAGCAACTGGTTCAGAGAAAAACTATTTGCGCATCCAGGTATTATTTACTGTGAAATTGATTATCTATATATAACAGCATGATCGTTTGACCTGGGACGAATCATCGGTTGATAAGTCAACCAAGGAAAACCATGCCAACTTGGTGAAGGCCGGCGAATCCTTGCTGAACAAACCAGTCACGTGTGAACTTGGAGACCGGTGGGTTCGAACCCGCTCAGGGCAAACTCATCGAACTGCACACCCAACTTGCTCTCCTTGTTGGGCTTTGGGATGACCTTAACAAGGTCTTCTTCAACTTGAATCCAATTAGTCACAACATATATTTCCTTTACTTTTATTTTGACAAGTTCCAAATGAGAAGGGAATAGAAAATCCTAAAGGCCTTCGGGGTCCTGTGCTGCGTCGGTGTCAGTGATAGAACAAAACACCCTTCAACTTGGATGTCGCACCATGCCACTTTAAGACACATGAACATAACACCCACGAGAATCGAACTAGAGATCTGCTTTATTTCAGGCTCCTAACCCGACCAGCTATGTCACTTGAGACTCGCGCTTTTTTTTTGAAACATGAAAATGTGAAGGCAGGGCACCATGAAAAGTAAAAAATTAATGACAAAATGTATTTTTACTTTTAGAGTCATATTTCGAATAATCAAGCAGCCTTATTACCGATGACGTCATTAACTTTACTTTTTGAATTTTCAAAACACTTGTTTACTTTATGGCGGGAGGGCGCGTAGGGGGAAAAGCAAGGGAGCAAGCGGACCTTATAGCTGGACATCGGTGGAAGGTACCGAGCTACATCCGGCGTTGTTCAAGCCCGCAAAAATCGGCTTGGTCGGTTGGACGGGGATTCGATTCAATCTGGTATATTATTAGATATTATTTTATTTAATAATTATATATATTATTAAACAAATTATTTTACATTTTAATGTTTTTAATTAATCTGGTATATTATTAGATATTATTATAGCGCTTTCCATCAGTTTAGTTTTTTTATTACGATGGCTGTTACAAAGAATGGTTTGGTCGTGAGTCGTGACTTTGCGAGTTGTGCAAAGCCCTCTTGTTAAATTTAAAAGGATGAATTTAGAAAATGTAAAAATTAGGCGCGCCCTAAAAGCTAGGAGTGCCAAGCCACCCTCCAGTTGCTTGTCTAAAACCCTTAAGTTGTAAAAAAAACATTTGAATGATTAATTTTAATAGATCTAATTTTTTTCTTTTATGTAACTGGCTTTATGTTAACCTCTCTCTCTCTCTCTCTATATATATATATATATATATATATATATATATATATATATATATATATATATATATATATATATATATATATATATATATATATATATATATATATATATATATATATAAAACCTCGGATCTGTAGTTGGAACAAGCAAAACGCTAATGACTCCGTGCCGTTACATTTTTGTCATTACAGTTTCTTCTCTTGCCCGGGGTGAGATAACTCTCATACTCACCCTAAACATATGCTGGCTGATTTCAGATTATGTACATTAAATAAATATTAAAAATCATGTATGCAGATTTATTAGCTGTCTCGTCAATTTAATTAACAATTTACAATGTGTCAGATCTAAAATTAGGTTTTAAAAGTTAAAGAATAAGTTATCCTTCAATTTTGTAATACTTTGTAGAACAATAATAATTAATTTACAAATAATGGAGACTTAGAACAAGGTCGAGATGATCCCGTCGAGCAACAATGTCAATATTTATGGGCGATTTCATACATATTTTGTTTAATAAAGGTTGGAGGCCATCCTTTGGCGCGTCTGGTTGCGTGCGTGAGGACGGTGCACGCCACTCGGTTTCGTCCACTGCACCGAAACCTACATGTGAAAATAAATGCGGGGGTTGATGAGTGTAGTTAAATAGAATTAATCGACAGACTCTAAAAGTCTTATGGCAAGTTTGATTGAAGGCCGATTGTCTGCGTACTTGTGATTGGCAGGTCAATGGTGGAAATTGAATTGGCAGAAGAATCTTTTGCTGAAGTGCAGTGGTACGCTAAACAGTGATTGCTTGCACTTATCAAACGATGAGAGCCATTATATTATAGTAATCTTGATCAATCGCCTTCCGTGCACGCAAGCTTCTTCGATCAGTGGCCATATAAGCATATGAGCGAGGATACGGGTGGCAGAAGGATTTGTACAACGCAGGAGAGGCATGAACCTTGAGGAACTTCGGTGGGAGAAAGAGTGCGCAGGGCTTGTTCGCCTCTCGGCGGAGACGGCAACGATTCTCCGGCCGGCATCCCACTCCAGCAGTCATTCCCAAGTCTGACGTCGCGCGCTCTGTGCAAAGCATAAGTAGCGCAATACTTGATTTTCCAAGTAAGAGCTGTTCCCCGAGCTCGGGAGGGGGACTGGCGTCTCGCGCAGTTGACGGCATTGTTGAGAGTGGTGATGGAGGTGGGCTTGGCGCCATGCCTGAAGAGGCTTGACCGCAGCTGGCGATGGTTTCGCAGCACATGGATGATGGAAGACCAGTCCAATCTGAAAGAATTCGAGCTGTGGAACGTGAAGAGCCACTTGATAGATAAGCAGCACAAGGAGAGAAGTCTGTGAAGCCGCTTCGGAGGTAATCGCAAACTCTGCTAAGCTCATCGATATATCCTTGTGCATGCAGAAAGGAGAAAGAGGGTTGGAATATTTTGAAAAAAATTTATAGAGCAATGTATATTTTTTTATTTTTAACCTTTTTATAATGTCTCTTTTTATCATCTTAATCTTTTTCAGGTATTATAATCTTTACATATTCCTGTGGACAAAAAATTGTATGCACACATAACTACTTTCAGCTGGCTATCAGCGGTGCACCAAAATAAAAATTGAGTTGGGTCATTTTGTTAAAAAAAAAAAAAAATCAAAATGCTCTCTAAGAAAAAAAAAACGAATAAGTTCCTCGTTTTGTCCTCATCAAGGGGCAACGTGGTGAATTGAAGAAAGGAATCAAATGCCTAATTAGGACTAAACACATGGAAATTGATTTTCACTTTGTGTTTGGCGTAAGTCCAGTTTTCCATGTTAGCTAACGCTAAAGAGGTGACAATTGACTTCCACTTTGTGGTTGATCATATTAGGAAGGAGAATGTATTAATTGAATTTATTAGTTCATAGAACAAATTGCATACGGGTATATGAGACAGAACCTGGTTATATATGTTGTATTGGTGTACTAAAATGCCCCTATTTTGATAAAAATAAAAAAAGTTTGTAAAGACAGAGAAAAATTGAAATCGAGAACCGTAAAAACATTTTTGGCTGGAGGATGTCATGTACATATAATATCGCCTGCACCATCGAATATTGGTGAGATCAACAACCAATGCTGAACAGCTGGCCCCTGGCCATGCAGGTCAATTATGCCCTTCTTCGACGAGGTCTGTCGTCCCCTCAGAGGTCGTTTGATTGTTATCCATTGGGACAGGACAGACAGGACGTCCTGTCCATTATACTACTGTCCTGTTCTCATGGACAATGATGTTTCTTATCCACCGTTTGATGACTTTAAGAACATAACACGACGTTCTTCTTGTCCGTCGTTTGTTTCACATATGTCTGTTGTGTCTGTTCTGTCCGTCCTGTCTGATGTTTGTTTCTGATGTTTGCGTCTTCCATGGTTAGTTCTGTTTGTCCTGTCTAGTGTTTGTTTATGTTATGTTTGAACTGTCTGTTCTATATGATGTTTGCACCTTCTATAATCAATTTTGGCTATTATATTTGTTATGTCCGCTATATAATGACAAGAATATATACCCTACTATATTTCAACTGGCATTTTGGTGTCTTCATGGGAACTAGCTGCCTACAACCCCTGCCCTCTCTGTTGTGCCAACCCTTTCAAGGATGAGAATCACGCTTGTTAACGGTTTACATACTACAGTTACATTACAGAGAAGACAAAGGATCAGCATAGCCTCAAAAATTTAATATCGTCTTCTTACACTTGAAACAACGCATGTACAAATGGATGCTTGGGGGTTGACTACTCGACTCCAGTAGCTCAACTTATTTCCATGTTTGAAAATTTTAAAATTTTGCATATGTACACAAAATTCTACTGGAAATGGGATGTGGAAGATGGGTTGCAGAACCTGGCTGCCTTTTTGCTTTGGACCTGAGAATTCAACGGACTAAGATAATGCCAATATGTAGTGAAATTCAGACACATACGACTGTTAGGAACAACACACAATAAACTCTCCTCTCGCACTCTCAAGAGGGGGTCAGAAACAACAAGGAAGAAGACAACGATTTACGTGGTTCAGAGCAATAATCTCCTACGTCCACGGTCGCACAGATCTCTTGTATTCTCTCTCTCTGAAGAACACACAGACAGACCAACAACACTCACCAGCGGCGTTCATCTTCTAAACATAAGGATTAGGGAAAACCCGCATTTGTACAAAATGACATATATGCCCTTACAACGACTGCAACTCTACCATTTTCTGGATCGGCCATTTTCTTTCTCCTTTTAAGCAATCCATTATTGACTTCCTCAAGGATGTGGTCCTTGTCAATTGACTGTAGATCCACTCCAGCAGCGATTCCAGATCGTCTGCAAAATCTTGCATATACCAGTACAGAAGCTTGGGCAGTACTACCCTTTTCTTGATGGTAACTTCAATTGAAGCATGTAAATACTCTGTTTTGGCATTCTCCAGTTCATTCATCACATTTCTGCAATATACATCCTTATCTATAATTGCCACAGATCTCAAGTTAGTTCGTGTAGTGACACAATGTGAGCAACTCTTAGTAGAATCAAGTAATAATAGAAAGGATATTCAAGACAAGCATTCAAGTAACAATGCAAATAAGAACAGCGGCTGTTGCAGGTATCTTATTCATTAGAGCAAGCAATTTGTCCATCGTTGAAGGCAGTCCATAGTGAAGAAATGCAGGAAAAGATTATGAATATTTCAACGATAATAATAATGATTCAAACAACAATCCCTTGATAAAATATTGCTAGCAAAAATTACATGCATAATGCACGCATTATATGTGTTAATCCAAAATGCCATCTTTTTTTTGTAAGTCAAGAGCCTTAAGTCCACTATACGTAGCTTGTCCATCAAGTTCCTGAAAAGAAACAGAGAAGTTAGATTGACAACTAACATGTAACTGAGCGACTTGGTGATGCACCTTAATTTCTCAAGAGAAGGTATGCATTGGGGCATCTGTCTAAAGTTCAGCGAATTTCGGGTGAACTGAACGTAGTTTTTGTAAGGGCCAATATCTCATGAGCAAACTATGTGAGTTATATCCTCAGTCATTCATTCTAACTTTATGAAGGTACCAAACTCAGTACATAATTGATGAGAAAAAAGATAGATCAGGAGGCAAAAGAGACCACGCCCTCAAGTTAATTGTCTTAACTTTACTACAAATGGATAGATAGATAATCATTCCTTCTCTCCTTTCTTTTACCATAGAAGCTCTTTTGAAGCATGCATATGACAGAGAGAGGTTGACCTTACATCCTTTTGTTTACTTGCTGAATTTATAATCATAGAGAAAGATTACATTTATTGTAACAAAATTTTGTAATAGATGTATTGTAACATTAATACAAAATCAATGAAAAAAACTAATGCTAGTAGTATGACAGACTTGTACAAGTGCACTTACTTGTGGAGGCGATTCAACAGAAATCAAGTGAACATCACTGGGATTAAAATCGATTCCACTATAAAAGTTCTATAAGGAGAGAATGAGGCCACTCATCAATCATACCCGTTTCCAGTAGTATATTCATTTACAACTGTAAAACTGAAAAGAGCAGTACCAGAGCACATGAAACAGGAACAAAAAAAAAAACCTGTTTGAATGGACTAGCTGCCATACATACGAAATGAAGAATTCCTCTGGATTATGCTCTTGTTCATATGTAAATCTTAATTGTGTAAACATATGCTTATTTCCAACCATTACAAATTACGTTATTAGATGTAATACTTGTAACGATTGATCTCTCAAGTGATTACAAATGTTAAAAATGTAAAAAGACCAGTATGAATAGAAATATGGATTGTAGTTGGCATTACCTTCATTCCTTCACCTCGACAAGATCGACAATTAGTGATTATTATTTGCAACACCTTCTCGATAGACAACTCCCCATCCATATTTTGTGCATCCATGCGACTATTGAAGAAATCTAAAACCTAAAGCAAAGAATGTTTCAGGCAAAAACATTGTCTCAAGCATATATCTTCAGTAGAAAGACGAAGACAAGAAAATACTCTTCACACAATCTCAACAACCAAAAAATGAAAAAGGAAAGGATATTCGCTAATAGGGGCCATACGATATGGAAAAGTCTCTCTGCAATTTTCTTTTCCCTTCGCTAAGAGAGAAAGATTCCTTCCTTCACTCTTTACCCACTCACCCGGTGACTTCATAGTGAACGAATGGAGAACAGCGACCCCAAATCAATCGTGATTTAGGGGTTCAGAAAAAAAAACCTAGATATTGAATGGCAATCAGAGAGAGAGACAGGGAGGAGGGAGAGGGACAACAAGAGAAAAGAGAGAGGGAGATGAGACCATCTGTCCGGTGGGACCTCCAGTGGAAACGGAGGGGAAGGAGAGAAGACGGGGGCAGAGACGGAGGAGAAAGCCAGCAGAGACGGGGGCGGAGATGGAGGAGAAGGAGAGAAAGACGATGGCGTCGAGGGCTCGGGGTCAGGGTCGGGGTCGAGGGCGTCGGGGGAGGGAACCGTCCTCTCTGTTCCGAGGGTTAGCTCGGAATGGAATGGAACAAAAAAACAATTTATAGTATTGTCCTGTTGTGCGTCGTGTCCAGCCTGTCCTGTGGACAGTGTTTGATAAAAAATTTGCTTGGACAAGACACGCGTGTCCAGGAAAGGTCTCTCAGTAAACAACCTGAACCTGCTCGCCCTTGGAAAGCCCACCTCTGATGATGCAATCGCAGGAAAGGTCTCTAGTCTGAAGTGGAAGAAACTCCTACGGAGCTGCTGTCGTCGGCTTGGGTGAACCAGAAGGAGACTACGCCTGTGATAAAGAAGGCATTCAAGGAGAGGATGAATGAGCAGGCGGAGGAGATAAGGGCCAACAACGTGCAGAGAAGCAGAGGGAGGAGAGGGAGAAGTGGATGGAAGGAGAACATATTGAACTTAGCACCAAGCTGGTGAAGATTACGAATCCGAAGACGTTGAAGAAGATCGCCAAGTCGAAGCGGAAGAAGCACTTGAAGGTGCTTGATTATCAACTCAAGAGGTAGGATTTTCCCCGTTCTTTTTCATAAGGTTCTTTGCTTTCATCTTTATATGTTGAACACGTATATTTTTGGCTGGTAGGTGAACGTGATTGTGCTTTTCGCTGTTTCTTTCTTTCAGTGAAAAGTGTGTTAGAAGAAGCTTGTTTTCTTCTTCTTCGTGTAGTTGGCCAGGATTGGTAGGGGAAATTAATTGAGCTAACTACTTATTTTGAAGGAGTTTTAACTCCGAGGGAGTTTCGATTGTTATCTTCATCTCTATCGAGATGATCATTGCCTTTTGGGTGGCAGTTTCTTTAATATTGTTGTGCCTTTGGTTGTTGTTTCAGTACGAATCTGGGGATAAAAGCAGTTCTTGTTTCCTCCTTGTATTGGAGCTGTCTTTCTTATTTTTGTTGTAAAGAAAAATTAAAGGAAACCTTGTTCTCTTTACTTGTTTTGGTCTCATTGTATCTGTCACCTGTGGCTGTGGATTGTCTGAAAATTGTCCCTCTTTACTAATTTATGTTTCATAAGCACAGGCTGCTCATATTTATGCCAGGTCATCGAAGTGCAGAGCAACCATTGAGGAATTTTTACATTGTGAATTACTTGCACTTGATCACATGCTTCGAAACTCTCACCTCCACCACACGACGCTGCCAAGCCCACCAAGGGGGCTACCCACTTAAGGAAGACACAACTGTTCAATGACATGAGACTCTTATGCTAGACACAATGGCCAACACCTCTATTTATAAGGAAAACAAGTCATGGTGGATTCCTCCACCGAATTCTATAAAATTTTTTCAAGTAGCATTTAGTTTAACTGAAAAACAAGAGGCTCATCAAATACTTTGAGCTCTCTAGAATTTCTAATGAATCGGCGATAACTCTTAACACAGGACCACACGAGCAAAAAAGAAGGAAAAACTGATGGCAGATGCAGACAAAAACTAAGCATCGCAGATGAAGGCGTGGAGGAGGGGTTAGAATCCACGATAAGCCGATGGAGTTGCGGTTGCGCCGTTATAGAGAACCACCTTCAATGCCAAAGCGAACGCAGCGGCTGTTGCTACACTGGATATGGACAGAATCGTTACTACCATGATCTTGCATAAGCAAGACGCCATAAAATACACAGCCATAGAGAGAAGCAAAGCTGCGTAGACTACCACGGCATAAGTGCAGAAGCTGGTAAATTCATCCTTGATCAAGGTAGAAGGCACACTCAATAGAGCAATACCAGCTGCGAAGGAAAGCATAAGATTGAACTTCGCCCAGGAATGGTAACTCTTCACCTTCTCATCTACATTGCAGCGGTTGGATGAGGAATCACTGCCTCCAATATGAACGGGAAGGGTTCCGTCTCCCAGATTGCCATGCAGACGGGGAAGCATCTGCATGAACTGTTCGAAGACTGCAATCAGGCTGTGGAGAAGAAAGAGGGCCGTCTCTGCAATACGAGAAGCCATGAATATATGAGAGAGAGAGAGAGAGCCGATAAAATGGAAATATATAGCAAAATTTGGGGACAAGAAGTCCCCTAATTACATAAGCAAGCCGCAAAACAAAATAAAAAAGGAATATACAAGTTAGTATCACCATAAAACGTAATAAGAGAGATAGAGAGAGAGTGGACAGACAGAACAATAGAGTCACCCAACAGTAGACGAAGGACGGCGCCGTAGCCGAATAGCAAAATGAACATCTCCCTGCACAAGGCGTGCCACAGACTCCGACGATGAGAAGGTGTCCCTGAAGACCCTGTTGTTGCGCTCTTCCTAAATGCACCACCAAGAAGAGATAAGCCAGAACCTCCAAACACGACCCCATGTGAAAGACAGGTGAGAAGAAGGGCCAAAGAGGAAAAAAAGACGAATGGATGGTGGGTTTGGGAGGTTGTTAACGAAGGAGGGCCATGCAGAGGCAAGAACACTACAGAAGAAAGGACAAGAGGTAAAGAGGTGAACCCGAGACTCAGCCGCGGCGAAACAGAGGGGACATTGGTTAGCTAGACTAATACAGAGAGAGAGAGAGAGAGAGAGAGAGAGAGAGAGAGAGAGAGAGAGAGAGAGAGAGAGAGAGACTTACAAGCGATAACTAAGGGAAGGTGGCTTTTTAATGGCCGTCCAACTCAACTACCCCCTCTTCTGAACTCTCGGTCCTCTCAAAGTAGGTACATCTTTCCTTTCCATATCACTGCACAAAAGTTTTAATATACGCTACTTAACTTTTTGAATATTCGAGAAACTCTGTTAACGAAAACTGTGATTCCGTATGCATCATATCGTCTCCCCCTCGTATAAGGCAGCGCCGATTCGTGCCTTCTTCAAAAGTTGGCTTATATGAGGTCGTCTCATATGAACGAAAGAGACCGATAAATTAATAAAAAAAAATTAAAATTTTAGAATTTAAAATAATCTTTTAAAATCTTATCCAAGCCGATTCAACATGAAAACATATCGCCGACAGACTGCTTTCTTAAGGCTTTGGACATCCATCACAATAGGTTTTTTGTTATTTTATATGAAAAGCCAACGTTTTTCATCCATTTATTGTTAGGTAGGTGGTTTTTTGAGAAGTCCTCTCAAAAACTTGGGGCTTGCAGTAGAACTTGTTGGTGGGTTTCAAAAATTTCTAGAAGGTTTCCTAGAAGTCAACGAGTTGAAGAGCAAACAATCGATACTGGACCGAATCTCTAGCTCTCTCTGCGTCTTATAAGCATCGACATTGGACACAATCCTAGCTCGTTAATGGGCATGCTGGTTTCCTGACCCTGCTTGCATCGAGTTTGAATTCAGGCAATGACTTTAAACTTTCTTTGACACGTAAATTATAGTTAACCTTATTTGGGCCGCAACAACTTAAAAAGAGCATACCACAAGGAAATTATTTGTTTCTTCTGCACCAAATTTCAACATCTATCACCAGGCTGCAGATCATTTAGACAGTCTGAGACATGAAATCACAGGACGTAGTGTCAACAGGAGGTTCTCTCAGTCTCTCTGGCTGGACTTCTTCCTCGATCATGGGTGATCACATGAGGTCCATACCTATAAAAACATGGCAAATGAATAAGACCGAGCACCAATATAGTAATTTTTCACGTAGCATGAGATTCCTATTATATGTTTTAGCATTATTAGGGCCTCAGTTCAATTACCCAATTCCAGTTTAGAACGAAGCTACCAGTCCATGTCACAGCTGAAGAGAATTATGAGGCAGGAGTTATGAGGAATAGACGGATAAATCATTTGGTTTGGGTCCTTGGAATTAGAAAACTAATCATGGAAAACTCAAATCATGGAATGTACCAATGAGGCAATCGTAGCTGAGTCAGCATCATAACAGGACAACATAAACCAACATGCCCATGCTGTGGGTCAAATCACATCAAAGAAAAAAAACAAACAAATGCAATGCCAAATTTAGAGCATCCCATGCAACGCGTGCCTAAGTTGGTTCTGTTCTTTAGTCGTCTATTCTAGAAAAGGAAAGCCGATGTGCTGTTGCGATTTTGGTCTGCCTAAGTTTGTTCATATCTATCTCGGGCTCTCAAATCCCTATTTGGTTTTAAAAGCGGAGCAGAAACAGCAGATCGACTATCTGCTTAACTGCGACCGTTAATGGCCAATACTTTTATCATTAAAAGTAGTTTGTATGTTTTTTTTTTAACAAAAAGTGTGTTTCTTGTGTGAAGAGGCTGCATATAGTTAGCAGACTGCATTACCTGGCCTTCCCTTGTTATTAGTCTTCCAAAGCCACCATCCATTCGTCTTCTTTTCCTCTTTTGTCCTTCCCCCCACCAGTCTGCTTCCTGGAGTCATGTCTGGAGGCCGTGGCTCATTTCAGGTTGGTGGCGCATTTAGGATGAGCGCAACATCAGGGTCTTCAGGGGCACATTCTCTTCGCTAGATTCTGTGTCTCATCTTATGTGCAAGAGGATGTCCAGTTTGTCATTCGGTTGAAGCGCCGCTGCCCGTCTGCGGTTGGGTGACTGTGCCGCTCCGTCTTTCCTCTCTCACTCTGCCTCTCTTATTTTTCTATGTATTGTATTGTATATTTCTTCTTCCTGCTTCTGTTTTTGCGATTTGTTTTTTGCGAATTGTTTTTGTACGTAGGGGACCTCTTGTCCTCAAATTTTGTTATATATTCCCATTTTATCAGCAGAACCCCGACAATATTAATTGGACACAGCTCGTTAATCGTTCCAATCAGAGGAACTCGAGAACACATGTATTGATTGGAATTTGAAAGGCCAGCCAACAAAGAGAGAGGAAACAGAAATTGGTGTAAAAGAAACGACCAAGTCAATTGTGTCCGCATCCTGGACTTTACCTCGCCTTTCTTCCAAACCATTTGGGTTGTAGTTGATTATGGTACAGAACGCCCATGACCCAGAATTTCCTGCAGATGAAGCCACAATTTTCTTGGGTACTTTCTACAAAGAAACAAAAGCAAATGTTCCTACACCAAATGTCAGAGTTTTGCTTTTGCAAGGTATTTGCAAAAACGAGAAGGTATTTTGTCAAAAGTTCAGCGAAGTTACAAAAATTCCCACAACAATTCATCCGTCCTGTACGCTGTTGACAGGCCAAGTATTAGGCCAAAAATGACGATTTTAGATGTGCACCACACTTAAACTAGCACTAATACAAATGTCTATAACTAATTAAAAATGTAAATGTAAATAAAATAAAGCATTAAAAATTAAACTACTGGCGGCTGCCGCCGAGGTCCAACCGTTTGATGCTCTCTGCTAACAGGAGCACTAGAGGATGTAATGCAGGGTGGCGTTTATCGTGGGCAGAAGATCACACATGAGAAGTGGCGTGGCAACTTCAAATGGATCTGCCCTGTAATGAAGGTGGTAGCAGAAACTGCTTGGTCATGGACGAGTTCCATCCCTTAGTCGCCAAGACTCTGATGTTACGTCAACGTACTTGGGTGGGAGCAGAAACTGCCGGAACAAGCTTCTGTGCGCATATAACAAGCTCCGACGCCAGACCAGATGCACCCTACACTCTTCCATCCAATGCTAGAGGGAGGCCACTCTTTGGATGCCAAGAATGGAGGCACTCTCAGTTGTCAAAGTCTTTTGTCCACTGTGATGTCAGGTAGCTTCGGACATCACTGCCAAACCAC
This sequence comes from Nymphaea thermarum, assembly GCA_011799765.1. Taxonomy (NCBI): domain Eukaryota; kingdom Viridiplantae; phylum Streptophyta; class Magnoliopsida; order Nymphaeales; family Nymphaeaceae; genus Nymphaea; species Nymphaea thermarum. The sequence goes on along the minus strand of JAANDH010000081.1, from coordinate 537,593 downwards.
CATAGCTTTATGAAACTACACACAGAGTCCGAATCCAATTAGTAACTGGATCGAGATCTTTATCGAATTGATCTAAATATATTTTAATTCAAATCGGTCATCCAACTCATTCTTACGTGGAATTTTTTATGCCCACACTAAAATTTCAGCCTTGGGGCTATCAAGCTTTGCATACTTAGTTTCCTTTGACTCACACGCTTCCAACTTTTGATCGTAACGTTGATGATATTGATGAGAAGAGTTTCAATAAAAAATTGTAAAATATTTGTTGACTCTACTACTATACTAATAATAATTTGAAGGTTCTTTTTGGGAATGAAGTCTACTTTTAAAATATCTATAATTTCATGATGGTTCCTTTTTTTTTTTTTTTTGCCAAATACGACACTTTCTTTTTAGTTGCTTTTTGGGTGAGCAAGTCTCTTGCATTGCAGGGTGGGTGGTGTGACATGGGGTGAAGTACTTTCTTCCCACCTTATTAATATAATTAAAAAGGAAGTTTATAATAAACTTATACCGTAGCGATGTAGTTATGGACACCATTCAAAGTAAGTGATGTTCACTTTATTTGATTCTGAGATGGAAACCTATATGTGTGTACGTGGAAGTACATGTAAATTGGGATTGGAAGTAAATGTAATGTGAACACAACAACTTTTGCTTCTAACTTTGTCAATGGGGGAGTGTGTCAATCATGAAGTGACCTCATTCCAATTCTGTTTGCAAATGTTGATTTTGCATTTGTAGTCACTTTTCAAAGTTGGAAACAAAAGTTGTAGTGATGTGTAATTGAAATGGTTGAGAGGACGCTATCTTATCTTCAGCTAAATTGGAATTGGGCAATTGAAGCGAGGCCCTAATAATGCTAAAGCTTACGATAGGAATCTCCTGCTGCGTGAAGTGAAGTTACTAGATTGCTTCTGGGTCTCTTTTAACTTTATCTGTTCTTAAAGGTATCCACCGCGATGATCAAGGAAGAAGTCCACCCGCAGCCGGAGAGATTGAGAGCACCTCTACCTTTTGAAGTCCCGACATATGCTTAGTAGAGAGTGAGTGACGCCAAGCTTGGAAACGATCGTTGGAAGGGGAAGACTGGTGCAACTTGCAAGTGTAGGGGCGGGAATAGTTGGGTTCTTCATCCTAAGGAGCCAAATCTCTGGAACATAAATTCAAGGTTGGATTTGAGTGGACTTAACTCCAGTTATATAAATTCACGGTTGGATTTGAGTGGACTTAACTCCAGTTATATAAGGCAGCCCTATGAGACCTGAGTCACTACTTTATGGCTCATTTAAAATTTGTTAACTATATGTTTAATGCTTCATAAAAAAAAAAAATTGGCAAGCTCGTCTAACCACCCTATCAGTTGCGGCAACCGAATGTGCAAGAGGGTTCTCTAATAAATAGAAATGTATGATGTGAGATTCCTTCTTGAGCATTACGACAAAAAGGAACAGGGCCTAAAGGGTCCACCTACTCTCTCGTTCAGTCCTCTAAACTCTCCCACCTGATGCCGTTCTCCTGACAACATCAACCTTATCCAACTAAATGGTCCAGTATCAACTTAATATATTACTATTCATGAGCAAGTTCTAGCTCGGTGTAGTCAGTTTGAGATCGGCTCATGTGTCTTGAATGAAACTCGATATTGACTCGGGTATGATTTCATTAGCTCGAGCTCGACTCGGCTCGTGTTCTTAAAACTCGAAGTCGGCTCTATTCGAGCTCGAGGTTCTCCGAGCCAAACAGTTAATTCAAAAAGTATTTTAAATGATTTTAGCAATCTAATCACTTGCATACCTATTTGAGCAATCCACTTTTTTAGATAATTTTATGAAACGTATTTTATATAATTTCTTTCACAAGCTTAACCGACTTTAACAAGCCAAACCCACTTAACTCGAGCTCAACTTGTTCAGGTATCTAGTTCTAGTCAAATTTACGAGTGAGTTCGAGTTGAGCTCAAGTTAGCTCGATTCGTTGAACAGCCCTTAGCTTGATAGTCGCATCCATCGGCCTATCTGCATCCGCATCCTTGTTTTCAAGACTTATTTTGGTGGAACATAATTTGTCTCTTAACTAGTCGGACTGATTGTATTACGATGGCCTATTATATATTTAGAGCGCGTCGTCATCTTATAGACAATAACGACTCTTTTTTTTTTCCCCAAAAAATGGAACCGAAACATTACATTGAAAATAATAGTATTCAAGATTTAATGTAGACGAAATGAATTCTTGGCAAATCATGGGCTGAATTTTTTATCGATGGTAAATTGTCTTTTTTTTATTTTATTTTATTTTATATGGAACAAAAATTACATGCCATGAAACGCCCTTTAAGAGTGCATCTCTATATCTGTCATTAACGCAAATATTACAAGCACAATTAATAGATTTGTTCATCCTACTAATTTCAAAGGTATCCCATATAGTAGATATTGCTATTGCATTGAAATAATTAATATTGAATTAATGATTGTCCATCAATATGGGAGACACTAACTCCATTGAGATTGACTTGCTTGTATTGTAGAGTATGAGTAAAGGCACGGTGTCATTGGCCTTTTGGTTGTTCCTGCCATATATATATATATATATACAAGCCACTTGGATAAAAGAGAAAAATCAGATCTATTAAAATTAATTATTCAAATGTTGTTTTACAATTGAGGCCTTTTGGACAAGCAAATTGAGGGTGGAAGAATCTTTATTTTCTTTTTATATATAAAGCCATATTGTAGAAGAATCCATTTCTTCTATAGAAAATATGGATTCCTCCATCATCGGGCTCGGGTTGCGTGTATAGTAGGCCGGATGGCTACATGGGTGAAAAAATCTTTTACAGAGCTGCATGCATTTGTAGTGGCCCGAAGGTTGGAGGACTCCAATGCCTTATATATATTTATATCGATATGTGTATGTGTGTATGTGTATGGTGGTTGATAGTTTTTACTAGACGGAGGGTTATGTCCCATTCATTGGCGTCCACAGCTCAATCCGCATGTCCATTGGTCCTCGCCCTAGGCCAAACATTTACTGTTTTGCAGTGTTTTGTTTATTAACAGATTGAACTAAGTTTTAAGCTTCCAATTCATTAATTCTCTTTATCTGTGGCTGTTCGATTAAGCTTTCTTCATTAACTGATTGAATTTTCATAATATGCATTGCCTAGATTTTAGGCATTTGTTTGTGTAGAGAGAAAGAGAGGATTTTTGCTGCTTTATTTTTTGTTGTGGTATATATATATATGTTAGGGTCTTAGGGTCCCTTTAGAGAGAAGGAAAGAGAGAGTGTGTGGATTTTTATTCGTTCATCTGATTTTATAATTTATATATTTTGTTATATTTTTTCTGAGAGAGAGAGAGAGAGAGAGAGAGAGAGAGAGAGAGAGAGAGAGAGAGAGAGAGAATTTAACATAGACGATATAAGGACAGTCCGGAGAAGAATGTTTGATCAAGTGGCAAAGGACAGTCCTGAGCCCTTTCCGCTTTGCATCCAATTTGGTGGAAATAATATAACAAATCTTGGATTTGAGAAGCATCAAGCCAAATTATGTTAAGAAATAAATAAGTAAATAAAATAAACCATTTAGATCGTGTGGGCAATCATATATTTAGGTTTCAACATGAATGAAAAGATGTCTAATCATTATATCATAATTCAAATTCACAATCCAAATCAGATTTTTAAATTCACATCCGAACCAGATACAAACTGCATTGGTATATGTTCATAACTGATCTTCAAAATATATGGGCATTGAATATAGGTTGTTTACTTAAAAATAGATTTGATCTCAATCTATAACTTGAAAAATTATTGTCGATAAGAGTCCGAATACAACCGGATCTAAATTCTTAATCAAACATCAATTTTATTATGCTGTTCAGATATTGGATGTCGAATGTAAATCATCTATTGACATCTCTATTTTTTGTGCTGTTAACTCATCAGCTGTAGGTGGCAAATTTAGGAAGAGATGAACAACCGGGCATCGAAGAACACGCGTTTCTATGGGGCGTAGGCCTCCCAAAAGGTAATGGAGGCGTGCAAAGGTTTCCTCGGGCCGGACAGAGATTGGCCCTCGAGTGCAAAGGCAGAAGGGAGCTTGACTGCAAGACCCACCCGTCGAGCAGGGACGAAAGTCGGCCTTAGTGATCCGACGGTGCCGAGTGGAAGGGCCGTCGCTCAACGGATAAAAGTTACTCTAGGGATAACAGGCTGATCTTCCCCAAGAGTTCACATCGACGGGAAGGTTTGGCACCTCGATGT
>JAANDH010000081.1:500030-533218 GCA_011799765.1 Nymphaea thermarum | reverse complement strand
TCTGCTGGACCTTCGGGTGCTTCCATTCGGACATTCTCTCGGCCTTCGATCAGGCGGTCTCAGACGGTGCGGACGTCATCTCGCTCTCCGTCGGTGGTGGGGTGGTGCCTTACTACCTCGACGCGATAGCAATCGGCGCTTTCTGAGCGGTGGATGCGGCATCTTCGTCTGGGCCTCCGCGGGAAATGAGGGACCCGGCGGGATGACCGTCGCTAATGTCTTCCCCTGGATCACCACCGTCGGTGCTGGCTGTATGGATCGAACCTTCCAGGCCGATGTCCTCCTGGGCAACGGTAGGACGATCCCCGGCGTCAGCCTCTACGCCGGTGGGGGTCTCCCCGTTGGACGTCTTCCCCCCTCGTCAACGCCGGGAACGTCCCGATCTCCGACGACGGGAGCGACGGATACTCGTCCTCTCTCTGTATTGAAGGATCGCTAATCAGTCGCTCCCACACCGGGCTCCATCATCCAGAAAGACGCTGTGGTCATCCCGGTTGTCTGGATACTTGTATTGGAGGCTTTGGTCTGTGCGTTTAGTAATAATGGATATGCTTCTGTGGATTTATTTCTTGAGCCCGACTATTAAGTAGGATTTATTTAGTGGTCACGGAAGAGTTTGGACTTCATTTATAGGGAGTTTAGGAGGCCTTTTGCTTTAAAGAAAGCGCGAGTTTCTCTGTCTCACACATTGAGTGAAACTTTCTCTTCTTCGTTGTGAACTTCTGGGAACCAGCTTCCTTGCTTGTATATGCGCACCATGTTGAAAACTTCAATTCGAAGAGGCAGTTTCTCGACGATGAGGATGAGGGCAGGGCCAGAACAGATAACGAGCTTGGGGAGGAAGGTCGCTTGTTTATTGAAAGTTGAAACCTCCATAGGATACTTTGGTAATAGAATTCTTCAACCGCCCTATGCCCTACCTAATTTTCTTGTGTGAGAGCAGCTTTTCTGATACCAATTAGGCTTCCAAGAGAAGGAAGTACTTCCCGGGAGGCGTCAGCCTAGCAAGCGTACGATCCTCCCTCATCCAAGAGAGACACAGAGGAAAATAAAGGGAAAGAGAGAGAGAAACAAGGGGTTCCTCTTCCTGGGTCTGGAAGAAGGGAGGAGGCTTGGGGTTTTGGCTTAGTGGCTAATTGCAAGGGAGCTCCCCCTTATGCAGGGAAGCGACAACCACCTGAGTCAATTACATGATATTTATAACTTCTCCTTCCCGAGGCTGTCTCTCATTCCCTCGCTTCTAAGCGTTCATGCGTGAAGCCTTGTTTTATGAATGCTTTCACTTGTCTCGTAGCAGTGAGAGAAATCCGCCCCACTTCTGCCCTATTTTGATAAGGTGGGGAGGATTTCTCCCACTGCAGAAGAAGAAAATCCGCATCAAGAAGAAAATCTTTCCACCAAGCTATGACCACTGGAAGGAATGACCTCCTCGCCTCATAAATATACTAAGTTTGTAGGCATTAATGAGAGAGAAAAGAAGAAGGAAAGAGAGACATACTGAAAAGTGGCAACTGGGGAAGATGGTCAAGTATATGTCACTTCAGTAGGTAACAAATATAAGTGAAGGTCAAGGAGGCGTGTTCTTCAATGCCCGGTTGTTCATCTCATTCTAAATTTGCCACCTACAGCTGATGAGTTAACAGCACAAAAAAAAGCCACAAGTAGACATGTCAATAGATTATTTACATTCGACATCCAATATCTGAACAACATAAAAAAAAAAAAATTGATGTTTGATTAAGAATTTGGATCAGATTCAGATATAGAAATGGCATCCGGTTGTATTCAGATTCTGATCGAAAATAATTTTTAAGTTATCTTCAAGGATTCAGATCCTATCCATTTTTAAGTAAACAACCCATATTCAATGCCCATATATTTTGAAAATCAGTTATTAACATATATTCAATGCCTAAATATATGACTGCCCACGCGATCTAAATGGTTTATTTTATTTATTTATTTATTTATTTCTTAACATAGTTTGGCTTGATACTTATTGATGCTTCTAAAATCCAAGATTTGTTATATTATTTCCACCAAATTGGATGCAAAGCCGAAACGGCTCAGGACTGTCCTTTGCCAGTCGATCAAACATTCTCCAGAATGCCAATGCCAGGTACAAATCTGGGGCCCACTTTCCACATGCTTGAGCCCTACTGCCACGTGGACAACACCTAAAAGAGGTTTGCCCTCTTTTAAAAGAGGTAAAGCCTGTTAGCTAAGGTTGTGCCTAGCCCGACTATGGGTAATCGAAAACGAGTACGGGTACGGTGTTTTTTTAAATGATGGTACGAGTACAGTGTATCTATATAGCGTTGCTGAAAAATCGCCGCTATGGTCTGCTCAATATGTACACAACATTGAGTTAATGTTATCTACACAACATTTAGTCTTGTATCGAAATGTTTGAAACAAAAAAGAAAGCATATAATAACTTTTTTTATCCTCTAACTATGTAAGTCGGGTGGAAGACCTCACAGGCGTACAAAGGTCGATGCTCGGCGCGTTGCAATTTTGGTTTCTTGGATTTTGGATTTGGTTTCGGGGTCAAAACCAGATTCAAACGTACCACCACACCGTACCGGTACTACCGTACCGGCGTACCGATACCGGTACTACCGTACCGGCGTACCGATACCGGTACGTGGGCTCCACCTCTACACATAGTGTAAGATCACTAAGAGGTCGTTTGATTGCTGTTCATTGGGATAGGCAGATAGGACGTCTTATCTATCACACTGATGTCATGTTCTTATGGACAGTGATGTTCATTGTTCACCGTTTGATGATTTTATGATAGAATACCACGTTCTTCTTGTCCGACGTTTGTTTTGCATATGTTTGTTCTGTCCATCCTGTCTAATCTTTGCTTTTGTTCTTTCCAATTCATTTGTTCTGTTTGATGTTTGTGTCTTTCCTGATCAATTCTATCCATTTTGTTTGTCATGTCTTGTGTTTGTTTATGTTTAGTTCGAATAGTGTTTTATTCAGAGTTTGTGTTTTTTATGATTAGTTTTGTTTATTATATTTGTTCTGTTTGTTACATGATGACAATAATATCTTATATTTTGAACATGTTATATCAAAACAAGTATAAAATTCATGTAGTGTAGTGTAGTATAGCTCAAAATGCAAGTCTGCAACTGCATCTGTATGGGTAAGAATTATAAGCCCTTTTAAATTGACGTGCAATAACCAGATAACATGAAGGCTATGCACGAAGTTGAGATATCAAAAACAATAAAAATCAACGCAGACATATCCAGAAAATAAGACTTTTCTGATTCATTCTGTATGAACAGATCTTAATTTTCCTTTTTACATGATTCTTGTACCTGCCTTCACATTGCCGTTACAAAATTAAAACTGAAAGAGAGAGACGGGAGAACTGCTCACGGCTCTCCCTGGAGCTCTCTCTCCCTCTCTCTTTGCGCCAGTACTGAGTCAACAGTTGCCGACTGAGAGTATAGTATAACCAGCTTCTGTGGAGGCTGCGACGAAGAGGGCGATGCAGGGGTAATGACTTCAAGGTCATTGCATGGCAGTAACGATGAGGACGATGGTGATGGTGATAACGGGGAGGAGGGCAGCTTCCTCTTGCGCGATTGAGCTTGATTTCCCTCTCCTACTTGCTCCACTACCTTCTTCCCAACCAGATAATCCTTCAACCTCTTCAAATCAAAGGGCTTCACCGGCTTCACTATGAACTCCTCCGCCCCTTCCTCCAAGCACCTGTTCAGACATTCACCACATGTTTAGAAGCAGACTCGATAAATACAAACTAGAAACTGACAATCGAAAAAGAAATATTGAGGGGCTGGTGTGACTCTGCCACAAATATTTGAACTTGGAAATGAATTCGGTCCATGCTTGACTGTCACCACCTTTAAGTTAGAAGGTTGTCAAGTCGGTGCATGTACATTACTTGGTATAAACTGATGAGGTCTCTCCTAACCAAGCTTGCTTATCCAAAAAAAAAAAGATGAAACTTGAAAACCAATCTTGATGTTTCCTTCTTCTCTAGAAAACATGGTTGGAACTTGGTAAGGTTTTAGTATAAGGAAAAGAAAAAAAAGCTCAATCATACATCAACTAATATTAGCAATCATGTTTACAGATTTGATCAAATCGGTTAGAGAAGGCCGATTACCAATAACATTAGAAAGGTCTAGCAAGCAACGTTAGTTCGCACTGTACTGAAACGTCTGAGCAACACTTTTTTACATTCTAAGTAAGCCAGAAGAAAAGTTAGTTCTCACTGCTCATGAACAGGCAGAACGAATAATCCGAAGAAGTTGTGGATTCTACCATGAATGAATGACGACGGTTCTGATGCACCCATCTCACCGTTAATGGCATTTTCCCCGTCTTTTGAACCAGCCACGAATCTGCTTCCCTTTCTTTTCATTCATGATCTTTTATATTTATAATTACTAAGTCAGAAAATGTAAAGAAAAAGTTCAGTCAGAAAAATCCACCATGGCGAAGTGGCTCTGTGCAGAGAGAGAAGGAGAGAAAGGGAGATGAAGATTACCATGATTATGGCCTTGATGTTATCTCTGGTGAGCCTTATAGAGAGGGCTGCTTCATCCGGCGCATCCCCTGCTCCTGCAGAGGCAGCATCTCTGAGGAAGGCAAGAAGCTCGTCCACAATGTAGAAGTGGTGGTCAGCTTTGCTCCCCGTCCTCGCCATGTGGTCGTCAATGATCCGGTTAACCAAATTAAAATATTTATACTTTGCTAGTTCATAGACTTGGCATTTTTAGCTTGTCCAAACATCTCCTAATAGGAAAGGATAACTTTCTATTGCAGAGACTTAAGAAATGGTCGACGTGGTTCTGTCTCTTGATCCAAAGTTAAATGAGGTGTGTTCTCTTGGCATCACATGAATAACAAGTTTGCAAATTTGTGCATCTCTTTTTAACTAAATAAAATAAATAAATATGTTATGCGCACTTCTTATGTCATCAACGATTCCACATGCAGGGTGACTGGAATGGAGCAAGATGCCACACAAACTACAGGTGAGGCTTCACATTTTGTGACAAGTTAAATTACCAAAGTTGTACTATGTTTTTAGTAGTTAAGGTGATTTTCAATCTAACAAACTACTCCTTAATATTTAAGTATTCAGATTAGATAATCACTCATCAGCTCCAATTCAGTACAAGTAGTATCCAAACTATAATAAATTATACAATTTGTGAATTGTTCCATTTCAGTATGTTGTATTACACAAGTCGTCTTCTTCTAATGCAATTCATTTCCTGTATAGGTAAGAGGTTGGTTGTTTTTGAAAAAAGAAAAAGAAAAAGAAAAAAAAAAGGCATTTCTGAAACTCACTAAACTCAAATTCTTCAAATTTGGTTATCAGCACAAAGAGTATGAGGGAGGAAGGAGGTTAAGAGGTGATAAAAAAGGCAACTCTCAATCTATCGCTACACCACAAGGAGCACATTAGCGCATATGGCGAAGGCAATGAGCGACGTCTAACAGGAAAGCATGAAACTACTAGCGTCAACACCTTTTCATGGGTACGTTCAGGTTCTTTCCTACTTTAACATTTTCTCCATAAACATCTCTTAGCTAGAAAAATAATTATCCCTTTCAATAGCTTCCAATGGAAGGATGCGCTTGGGAAGGGAAAGGGGGAGAGGAGATTAGGGAGTGCGCGTACGCAGCACCTTTTGACGCAGCCATGGAAGTTTCTGAAGCAGAGTCTTCAGCAGCAATGGAGGTCACAGCGACCTCCTCAGCAGCACCTTTTGACGCAGCCACGCAGGGTCATCGTCGACGGAAGGACTTGGCGGTGGGGTGAGCGTCCACGATGAAGAAGTAAGCAGCCTTGACGGGCAAGAAAACCGTTTCCGGAATCGCCGAGAACTATTACCCATTCTCTCAATCTATCACTAGACCACAAGGAGCACATTAGCGCATATGGCGAAGACAATGAGCGACGTCTAACAGGAAAGCATGAAACTACTAGCGTCAACACCTTTTCATGGGTAAGTTCAAGTTCTTTCCTCTTTTAACATTTTCTCCATAAACATCTCTTAGCTAGAAAAATAATTATCCCTTTCAATAGCTTCCAATGGAAGGATGCGCTTGGGAAGACAGAAAGGGGGAGAGGAGATTAGGGAGTGCGCGTACGCAGCACCTTTTGACGCAGCCATGGAAGTTTCTGAAGCAGAGTCTTCAGCAGCAATGGAGGTCACAGCGACCTCCTCAGCAGCACCTTTTGACGCAGCCACGCAGGGTCATCGTCGACGGAAGGACTAGGCGGTGGGGTGAGCGTCCACGATGAAGAAGTGAGCAGCCTTGACGGGCAAGAAAACCATTTCCGGAATCGCCGAGAATTATTATCCATTTTCTCTAATTTTCCCCAAAGTGTTTTCAGGAGGAGGCGAGGGGGAAATACAGAAGAGAGAAGGGGGGGAGAGACGGGGGTGAGGGGGAGACTCAGAAGAGAGAAAGGGGAGAGACGGAGGAGAAGGAGCTCGACGTTAGGGCGGCTCGGGAGCTCGAGGCGGGATATATATATGTTGGTCAATAGGTATCCATATCTCAAGAGTTGGTGTATTTTAGGAATTTGTTTACAAAAAATATATTTTTTAATGTATTCCAGTTTGAATTGATATTGTTTCGTAGATTATTAACCAAATTTTGGTCGTGATGTTTACGCATCACTTCACCTTAGTATGCATCGCCTCGGCTTAACAGATCGTTTTGCCTTATCATCAAACTGGAATACATTGTATAATGTATTATGTGTCACAGCCCACTCGTTCGAACAATGCCCCCCAAGTTGGCATTAGTTCATTCCCTGCAATCACATTATAGCGATGAGACTCTTTTTAACTTCCATTTGCTCCAACGCTGCAACAGATCAATGAAACTTGATTCCTCTCAAAACCGTTTCCTAGTTTCAGAGCAATCCTGTTTTGGTGGAGAAATCTTATAAGTAGTGCCCTGAAACCTTTAATTTGAAAATATATGCAGTACACAAAAGTTTTGCAATATATTCCAAAAGAAAGCAAACAAAGAATTTGCAGTATATTTCAGCAGATTTAAGACATTTTCCGCTCAACAAAGAAACTGCAGTCTCATGAAAAAAGTTTTGGTGTCGTCAGCAGAAGAAAGACTCTTGGTAAAAGTTCAAGTCTGGTTTGGATGAAATAACATTTAAATTATATATATATATATATATATATATATATATATATATATATATAATTGCAGTAAAACCAAAATGGGGATTTGCCACTTGTGAACCTGTGGCATCTCTCACATTCTAATGAAATCAGATCATGTTGATGTTGATGTTGATGGCGGGAGGGTTCTGAGCTTGAAAGTGGAATTCCTGTCACCACATTAGCATCCCCATCCCTACTGTTAGTCCAAGTTAAAGCATAGTCCTGATTGGCTGCTTCAAACAGATGATTACAGCGATTATAAGCAAAAAAAAATTCTTTTTTGTTCTTTTTTTTTCTTGCATGAAACAGACCCAATTTCTAGCCGTTTGTCCCAGGCTTTTTCTATTGAACAGTAAAGCTCGATAGGAAAACCCATCATTTTGCCTTCTCTTTTAGCTTTTAAGCTTTTTAATTAAAAAAAAAAATGGCATGCATTCTTGAGGCGCATGCCGCAGCACAAAACGCAACTTGTGGTGAAGCGCACTCCTTTCCTAGGTTAGGAAAGGAAAGGTGTGCGTGCGCCTCAGTCGTCAGCTTGGAGGCCTTTTCTTGCAAAATGGCTTTGAGGCGTACGCTTCGTGCGCCTTTTTCAACACTGCTGCGTCCATTAACACACAAAAGGCATAGCTCCCGTTGATGAAATCTCTCACATCCTCCCGCAGGGTTTGACTTCACATCCAATTGCTTGAAATTTTTACTGATTTGATCATTCAGTAGAGGAACTGTTGCACAGATGTGATTCCCAAATTCAGGCGAAGCTCCACGAGGAGATAAGGACCGTCGCTGGCGAAGACGGAGAGGTGAGCGAGGAAAGCGTTTCACGGATGCCTTACCTCAAGGCGGTGATCATGGAGGCTCTTAGGAGGCACCCGCCGGGCCACTTCGTGCTACCACACACAGTCACGGAGGAGGAGGTGAGTCTCAATGGCTACTCCGTGCCCAAGGACGCGACGATCAACTTCATGGTGGGGGAGATGGGGTTGGACGGGAAGGTGTGGAAGCAACCTCTGGAGTTCAGACCAGAGAGGTTCCTCCCCGGAGGCGAAGGAGAAGACGTGGACCTCACGGGGAGCAGAGAGATCAAGATGATGCCTTTCGGCGTGGGGAGAAGGATCTGCCCGGGGATGGGCCTAGCCATGCTCCACCTTCAGTACTTCGTGGCAAACATGGTTCGTGAGTTCGAGTGGTCGGTGCCGGACGGAGAGCCGGTGGACTTGACCGAGAAGGTGGAATTCACGGTTGTGATGAAGAATCCATTAAGGGCGAAGATCGAGTCTAGGAAGAGATAGAATCTATGGTGATCGCCGTTCACAAGTAGTTTATACTCTTTAAACTGGTGAGACATGATGATTTAAAATATAGGAAGGTTCAAGCTTGCCGTCAGTATGTTGGCCTAGATCGTATGGTGTTTCATATAATGGGCGTTGCCGTTCCCTGCCCAAGTGTCCTTGTGAGGTTTGAAAGATTTAGTTATAAAATGAACATCTAAAAATCTATAAAAGGGAAGGTGAATTTAAATTAAATGTCGTCTAAAATTCGGGAATCCGGATGACTTATCTAGCAAGACGCTCCTTGCAAACGCATTCTGAGGGATGAACCCTAAGGTATAACAAATCGGATTTCTTCTTTGAAATTTCTTTTTAGGAGCTTATGATTTTACTCTTGATGGTGCGTCGCAAAAATAACAAAACGATCAATATGTCTAAAAACGCAAGTACCAATACCTGGATCAGCGTGTGAACAGACAGGACAGGGAAGAGTTGTTAATTGGGATTTTTGTGACAAGAAGCTTCTCATTTGCTGCAAACTACTACCCCGTAAAAGCAACACTCTGACATATTATAAGGACATTTGCTTTTGTTCTTCAGTTGAAAGTGGCCAAGAAAGTTGTGCCTTTATGTGTAGCAAATTTTAGGAAACAATATCTAATATTTAAAATTGACGAAAAAAGAATCCATGAATGCCTATCGAAGGATTTTTGGATTTCACCAAGTTCTTGACCATGAAAAAACTAATAAACACAAGCTTTGCAACGCACCTCGTTGTTCCATGTCCAAAGCATAAAATCTTCTAGGAAATTAAGAAAATTGAGGCCTATTTCTGGAACGAAAGCCTAAATGAAGCATAATCTTCTGAATCGCTGTGATATGGTCTGAAATAAACAAATACCCATTGCAAGTTCTCTTATAGAAAACACCTGCAAATGATCAATGAATGCAGGTGTCAAACCCTCTACCATGAGACATCTGCATTGAGTGCTAAGGTCGTATTCCTCCCACAAAAGGAAGCCATCTTTCTCACTATCAGTTCTTATCATCCCGTAGGATGCTTGGTGTTTTACATGAGAAGAGAGTTCCTATAGTCGTGCATTAGGCCTGAACAGTGCGACTTATGATCATCGCAGCATGTAGTTCCCTTGTGTGTGTCTGTGTCGGTAGATTATGATTTGTGTGCCTTTTTCCACGAATGTAAGTTATTTTTCTTTCATTTTTCTTTTTTGTTGATATGATAGATATATAAGCATGTGTCTCTAATTGAACAGTTATTGAGGAAACAACAACTAATTAGCCAGTCTTTTACTCCTAATCTCAAAACTGATTGAAGACTCTGAAATATGGACTCAAGTTAGGAAGATTAACTGATAAGGTGTATAATAAACAAATTGGAATCTTGTCCTTAATTTGCCGTTGGACCTCTTTCTATCTTCATTAATTTTCAATGAAAAAGCAATTGAAAAGAGTGGTTAAATCGTTGCACTCACAATAATCTTATACACATATGGGAGCCTTTACTTTCTTTTTATAGGAAAACATAATATATAAATGTCAGGAAATGCAACTGACGCGTCCCGAACACCGGTCGTGCTTTCTTTTGCAACATGGGAATGTGAAGGCACGGCACCATGAATAATAGTAAATTAATGACAAAATGTAACGGAACGGTGTCATTAGCCTTTTGCTTGTTTCAACCACAGATCCGAGGTTCAAAAACGTAGAGGGAGTGAAGTGTATATATATATATATACAGAGGGAGAGAGAGAGAGGTTAATATCAAGCCACTTAGATAAAAGAGAAACATCAGATCTATTAAAATTAATCATTCAAATATTTTTTTTACAACTCAGAGGCTTTTAGACAAGAAACTCCAGGGTGAAGGAATCTTTATTTACTATATGTATATAAAACCAGAGTGTGGAAGAATCCGTATCTTATATAGAAAATATGGATTTCTCCATTCTCGGGTTGCGTGTGTAATAAGCGGGATGGGTGGAAGAATCTTTAGACAGCTCCATGTATTTGCCTTATATATACTTATATGTGTATGTATATGTATAGGGTGATTGAGAGCTCTCATTAGAGAGAGAGTTATGGCCGAGGCCTGACCACTCCCCTTTCCTCTAACGCCCACTACACTATGTGTTTGCTCATCCACTCATGGAGGTCATTAGGGACGGTGTAAGTGCATGTATTCGTTGTTGTGTAGATTATAGTCATTTGTTTGCGTAGAGAGGGAGAGTCGGAGAGAGGGGGAGGATTTTTGCTGCCTTTTTTTTTGTTGTGGTATATATGTTAGGGACTTGGGATCATTTAGAGAGAGGGAAAGTGAAAATGCGTATCCGACGTACATGGTCTGATCAAGACATGGAGCGTCGTCTTCCATAGATGCGAGGATCCACATTGTATCGTCTATGTTAAATTATTTTTTGAACATTTGAAAATGATCTTAATTGATGTTGAAACTGTTTAGCTCCCCACAAAACTGACATCCCTTTCTCGCCTGTCATCCCACTAACTATTCCAACCCTATTTCTATCAAAGAAAAAGCATAATCATGATCGGCTCCTTGAATCTCTGTGGAATGCATTGTACTTGGACTGTCGATAATCTCTGTACAAAATTTATATGACTGACCGGCTTCCTCATGAGCTGTGATATAATCAAGTTGGTTGAAAGAGATTTGTACATGAAAAGGACCAGCAGTCGTTGATGTTGCCAGGAGAACTGCATCCGGTGCGAGAGTTCAGAAGACAGAAGACCCTTGAGGCCCTGCCTATCTGTCGCTCTATAAATCTCCCCTGGTTATCACTTGAAAGTCGAGTTGGACTCCTTCTCTTTCTCTTTCTCTTTCTCTTTCTCTCTCTCTCATATATTCATGGCTTCTCGTGTTGCAGAGACGGCCTTCTTTCTTCCCCACGGCCTGATTTCAGTCTTGGAACAGTTCATGCAGATGCTTCCCCGTCTGCATGGCAATCGCAGAGACGGGTCCCTTCCGGTTCGCATTGGAGGCAGAGATTCCTCACCCAACCGCTGCAACGTAGATGAGAAGGTGGCGAGTTACCATTCCTGGGCGAAGTTCAATCTCAAGCTTTCCTTCGTTGCCAGTATTGCTCTATTGAGTGTGCCTTCTACCTTGATCAAGGATGAATTTATTAGCTTCTGCACTTATGCCGTTGGAGTCTACGCAGCTTGCCTTTTCTCTATGGCTGTGTATTTTATGGCCTCTTGCCTATAAGAGGCCATAAAATACACAGCCATAAAGAGAAGGCAAGGAGGCCATAAAATACACAGCCATAGAGAGAAGGCAAGCTGCGTAGACTCCACCGGCATAAGTGCAAATTCATGTGCCTTCAATAGAGCAATACCAGCTGCTAAGGAAAGCATGAGATTGAACTTCACCCAGGAATGGTAACTCGCCACCTTCTCATCTACGTTGCAGCGGTTGGGTAAGGAATCTCTGCCTCGGCTCCAATGCTAACAGAAAGGGATCCGTTTCTGGGATTGCCATGCAGACGGGAAGCATCTGCATGAACTGTTCGAAGGCTGAAATCAGGCTGTGGGGAAGAAAGAGGGCCTGTCTCGAGAAACCATGAATATATGAGAGAGACAGAGAGAGACCTCTTTGTCCCGGATGTGTTTGTTTTCTCCTGCGCGAAGAGGAAGGCAATGCGCGAAGAGGAAGGCAATCAAAGCAAGAAGACGAGGAGCTGAAAAGTTTTTTCAAGGAGATGGAGAGCTGCTTCCCCTGCACGTTTAACCAATGCCATGGCCGAATCTGCGTTCATTTTGCTATTCTAAAACAAGCCTCACAGCCTTGAAATGACCAAACAAAGAGGACAAAATAGAAATAAGATTGAGGAAAATAAAAGGCACGGAAGAAGGAAGAAAAACCCACAAAAAAATGAAGCAAAACAGAACAAAACCTCGATATAGAGGCGGGCTCTTTCGCTCTCCGCGCATCGGAACTACTCGTCCAGGAGACTCCAGAGATTGAGAGAGGTGGTGACGGCTCGCTAGATCTCCGCAGCGGAACTAGGTGGTGTTGGAGAGAGGGGGATGTAGTTGGTGTTGGCCCTTGGGGAGTGGGGGAAACAATTCGGCATTTTCTGAAAGTTAGTGGAAACTAAAGCGGGGAAATCTTCCTGCTTTAAAGCAGGGCCTGAGCTAAACCAGCCCAGCCGGCCACCTCCATCAGCAGGCATCAGGCAAGTGCCAAACTACCAATCAAAGAGAGACGGAGCATGAGTGGAGAAGTAGGGAGCCATAGATGGATGGTGGTGTACTTTACGTGGTGTAATGTAAGGCTGGAATTATGAGCTTGGGATACAGAGTGAGAGATGGTAAAAGCAAGACTGGTTCAAGCAGCGGCTGATGGTGCCATCTTCTCTCTCCCTCTATATTTTTATGTGTTCTTCACAAAGAAACAGAAGCAAAGTTATTAATAGTGTTGAGGGTATGGTTTCTTGGGCGTTGAGGGTACGGTTTGCTTGGTAGCATGACAAGCGACCTTTCTTCCTAAAAATGAACACCGTGTAGTGGCAGTACACATACCACGGATTTAATTTCCAAACAAGGCCACCACTAACAACTCGCACACTTGAACGTGATGAAAAGGCTCCTTATACGCACCCACTCTCACCTCCTTTATCTGTACTGTAGTGCGCGCGTGCTGCACCTAAAAGAGGTGAGAATGGATGCGTAGGTGTGCGCACGCGCGCACTACAGATAAAGGAGGTGAGAGTGGGTGCGTATAAGGAGCCCTTTCATCACGTTCAAGTGTGCAAGTTGTTAGTGGTGGCCTTGTTTGGAAATTAAATCCGTGGGATGTGGACTGCCACTACACGGTGTTCATTTCTAGGAAGAAAGGTCGCTTGTTCAAGACAACTAGTCCCTTATGGGCACATTAATTGTGGTTTCTATTATACGTCTCTGTACATCCATGATCTACATATGACTGTAAATTTCACAGATGTTGAAATTTCCTTTGCAATTGCATTGTTGCTCCATGCAGCCATGAAATTTATTATTGTGACCGGCACATTGTTTGATAGTTGGACATGCTTACTTATTTCATTAGTTAATGCCTGACATTATCAAGCCCAACTGGTTGATCATGGACAGGATGCGCCTAGTTTGCTAGTCGTAACAACAATTTGGTTGGAACTCTTCGTTTATTTAACCCTGTCCTCTCTACGAGGTTTCTTCTGATTTTCCTCCTCTTTATGTAAGATCGTCTTCGTCGATTCACTTTTCTTGGGACTTCTGCTTTAGTTGTTCTTTTTCTAGCATGTTTTTTTTTTCATTTATTTGGTTGTAATTCGAATTACATTCGCTATCTTATTCTGGAAGAACATAGTTTATTATGGAAGAAAAACACCTTTCATGAATCTAAAAATCTGAAGAACGCAGTTTCTTTTCTAAAATTTTATTTATTATACTAATTGTTGGATGCAGTCGCAGATCTATAGTCTTGTTGGCATGTTGATAGTACCTAATACATTGTTGGATGAGTTATTAACTTGAAACTTTTACGCCCTCTGTTGTTCTCACTAAAACCCTATCCGCTTGGTGCTTTAAATTTCCTTTTTGGAATTAGTCAAGAGATGTAGTTTTGAAGCTAATCTATTTCCAGCTTGTGCTTCACCTGCTTTCTAAATCTGTTTGTGAATGCTAACTATGATTTGATCCCGGTCATAAATCCGGCCCCCTACTGGCAGATTTGATTGAGGGTCTGTTCATGTTGATTTATTCTTTGTGAGAAAAACTAAAACTGAGATGTATAGTGCGGCATACAATGACTCGATAGTAACAGTTCAATAAACCATGAAGCCATTTTTTGTAGGTTGACCACAGTGGTTTTTCTTATTTTTCTTAATTAATTTTTTTATCGGCTACCTTCAAGTTATCTAGACCTACTGATTTCAAAGGTTCCCCATATAGTAGATATTGCTATTGCATTGAAATAATTAATATTTGAATTAATGTGTGTCCATCAATATGGCAGACATTAACACCATGGAGATTGACTTGCTTACATTGTAGAGTTTGAGTAAAGGCACGGTGTCATTGGCCTTTTGCATGTTCCAACCTATATATATATATATATATATATAGGTAAATATCAAGCCAGTTGGATAAAAAAGAAAAATCAGATCTATTAAAATTAATTATTCAAATGTTGTTTTACAACTCGAGGCCTTTTAGAGAAGCAACTTGAAGGTGGAGGAATCTTTATTTTCTATGTATATACAAAGCCGGAGTGTAAAAGAATTTGTATCTTCTATAGAAAATATAGATTCCTCCATCCTCGGGCTCGGGTTGCATGTATAGTAAGCCGGATGACTTCATGGATGAAAAAATCTTTACACAACTCTATGTACTTGTAGTGACCAGATGGTTGGAGGACTCCAATGCCTTATATATATTTATATCGATATGCGTTTGTGTGTATGTGTATGGTGATTGAGAGTTTTTACTAGACAGACAGAGAGTTGTACAGAGAGTTGTGTCCCATTCACTGGTGTCCACAACTCAATCCACCATAAAATGTCCATTTGTCCTTACCTTTTAGCCAAACATTTACTGTTTGGTAGTGTTTTGTTAATTAACAGAATGAACTAATTTAGCAAAATACACATATCAATTTACTATTTGGTCTTGTGATTAATATATACTTGCCTCATTTACCTTTATTTGATGCCAATTAAGTTTGGAGGTGTTTGGGTGATACCCTTGTCTATCCTAGTTTAGTAGTTCGGATGGCGCACTCAAAAAAATCGGTTTTCTGAAAACTAGTTTTGGAAACGAGGTTTTTAATCAGTTTTGAAAAACTAGTTTGTGTATTTGGGTAATGGAACTAAAACTTATTTTGTAGTGAATAGCCTAGGGGTGCAAGGTTATTCTTACCCTTTTTTAGAAGCAGTTTATAGCAAAACTATTTTTTTGTGTCATCTAGATGCGTTTGAAATAGATTTCTGGAAAGAAAACAATATTTTATATCTAAAATTTGTTTTGGGGTGTCATTCAAACGCCTCATAAACAATGTTTAGATAACACTCCAAATCAGCATTTTTAGGCAAAACAAAACCGAAGTTAGATAAGTCCCCTTTATGAGAAGTTCGTAACTTTGAGCGTTCCTGAAAATGGAAATCTCTCGAACACTCTCTCCTTCTTTTTGAATCTGTGGTTTCTGCTCACTTCATCATGCTTTCCTTTTCCTTTTCTTGTTTTTTTTTTTTTTTCATTTCTAGACATTGAGGAGAAGATTTCCGAGTTTTCCAAGGGGAAAGTTTTCCATCTCCAAATTGAAGTGAAATTTCACCAGTTTTCGGATGTGCAAACAGCGGTGAAATTTCACTTCAATTTGGAGATGGAAAACTTTCCCCTTGGAAAACTCGGAAATCTTCTCGTCAATGTCTAGAAATAAAAAATAAAAAATAAAGAAGAAAAGGAAAAGGAAAGCATGATGAAGTGAGCAGAAACCACAGATTCAAAAAGAAGGAGAGTGTTCGAGAGATTTCCATTTTCAGGAACGCTCAAAGTTACGAACTTCTCATAAACTGGAGGGGAGGGAGCTGGTTACTCAATCCCCCTTGAGAACCTGGTTTTATCAATACTCATTTTTTGAATATTCTGGATTCGAATACATCCAAATGCTCCAAAAAAACGGTTTTGTTTTGCTTAAAAATGCAGATTTGGAGTGTTATCTAAACACTGTTTATGGGGCGTTTGAATGACACCCCAAAACAAATTTTAGATATAAAATATTGTTTTCTTTCCAAAAATCTATTTCAAACGCATTTGGATGACACAAAAAAAAATAGTTTTGCCATAAACTGCTTCTAAAAAAGGGTAAGAATAACCTTGCACCCCTAGGCTATTCACAACAAAATAAGTTTTGGTTCCATTATCCAAATACACAAACTAGTTTTTCAAAACTGATTAAAAACCTCCATTCTAGAACTAGTTTTCAGAAAACCAATTTTTTTTTTAGTGTGTCATCCAAACTACAAAACTAGGTTAGACAAGGGTATCACCCAAACACCTCCAAACTTAATTGGCATCAAATAAAGGCAAATGAGGCAAGTATATATTAATCACAAGACTCGAAGATATAACCCCTCGGCTATTTTTTTCAAAACATTTTAATTCATAACCATTTAGTTGGATCGAGTTGATGTTGTCAGGAGAACGGCATCCAGTGGGAGAGTTGAGAGGACGGAACGAGAGAGTCCCAAAGTAGGTGGACCCTTGAGGCCCTTCTCATCTGTCGCAATGCTCAAGAAGGATTCTCATATCATACATTTCTGCGGTTAGACAAGCTTGCCATTTTTTTTTTTTAAGAAGCATTAAACATATAGTTAACAAATTTTAAATGAGCCATGAAGTAGTGACTCAGGTCTCATATGGCTGCCTTATATAACTGGAGTTAACTCCACTCAAATCCAACCCTGAATTTATGTTTTAGAGATTTGGCATCGGTCACTCTCTACTGCTTATATGCCAAGACTTCAAAACGTGGTTTTGAACAGGAGGCGATGTCAATCTCTCCGGCTGGAGTTCTTCCTCGATCATCGCAGTGGATACCTTTTAAGAACAGATCAAGTTAAAAGAGACCCAGAAGCAATTTAGTAACTTCACTTCACGCAGCAGGAGATTCCTATCGTAAGTTTTGGCCTCCCTTCAATTGCCCAATTCCAATTTAGGACGAACCTGCTGCGGCTGAAGATAAGAAAGCAGGTGCTAGTGGTAAATGGATTATATGGAAACTCAAAACATGGAATGTATCAGTGCGGCAACCATAGCTCATTTCAGCAACATAACAGGACGCCAAAAATCCAACAACATGCCCATGTTTTAGGTAAAAGCACATAAAAAGAGTAAAACTTCTACATCAGAAAACAAATAAACATTACCGAATGCCATATTGATAGGGCATAAGAAGCAGAGCCTTCAGACAAACAAATGAAATGCGTAAATTAAAGCATTCCATCCAACGCGTGCCTATCTTTATTTTGGTCTGCCTAAGTTGGTTCTCATCTCCCACACGCTTCCAAATCCCTTTTTGTTGTTAAAAGCGGCGCGGAATCAGCAGATCAAATGTCTTCTTAACTGGGGCCGTCGTCAATGGCCAACGGATTGTCATCAAACATCGTTTATAATCTTTTTTTTTTTTTTTTTAATCAGAGGGTGTTTTTGGTGTGATGTGACTGCAAAGAATTAAAAGGTCGCGCAACGTTCGTGAGGCGTGGTCGCGAGACTGCGCGTCGCCGGACACGCAAAAACTCAACATTTTTTTTTTAAGTTTAAATGAAATAAAATAAGATAAAATGAACATAAAACCTTCTCTTTTTTTATTTAAAATATGTATAAAACAGGTTTTTTTTTTTCAAATGGATGGTCGACTCTGTTTTGAACGACTCCGAACTCGCTCTAAATCTGATTTTAGTTTAGTTAGTTGTCGATTGTGCTACTTGAGATTAAAAACATTTTGGCATGAGTTCTAAAAATAAAGGGAAGGTCCGTGCACGTGCGATGCTCAAGTTTTTTGTCGTTTTGAACTGGAGTCGAATCTCGGGTTTGAAATGCTTGATTTGGATCTGAACTGCAGCTTTGAACTAATTTAGATCTAAAAATTAGGTTTTGTATTTTGACAAAAAAGCGTATCATTTTGAAAAAATTTGTGGTGATTACAATTACGATTTCATGTCAAACAACAAACAGAACCAATACCACTAAGGTTTCTATCTCTCCCTCATGCCTAGTTCCCCTTGGATTTTCTGGTTACACCCGTAGTTGACAAACCCACATCTATGGTACACTCTTAGCAGGGCCCATGGGTTCGACAGAACATAGTAGAAAAACATGAAGAAGACACTGAGCCACATATTTTAAGGGTCAACAGCACGAAGTAGACACTGAGCCTCTTTGTATTGTTTTGTGAAACTACTCACTCGAAATTCTATCTCAACAACACTGCATTCCACAAAACCATGGAGAAAAGAAATACCATCGAGAGTACAGAGCACATAATTTCTAGCTGCCGCTTGTTGCCAAAGTGAAAATGATATTCTTGGGGTGCAAGAAAAGAGTCGTATCATTGCATATCAATTGTTAAAAAAAATAGTAAAATCAGAATGTTTGCCAGTAATTTGATTAAATTTTCTCCAAATATTCTCAATGTTGAAAATAATTACTTATTATCACCTTTCTTGATAAAGGTTCATCTCCTTTAAGTGGAAGTTTGCCAGTAATTTGATTGGTTTCAGCAACTGAAAGACCAGGGGAGGTCCCCTATCTGTAGAATAAGTGAACGCAGCCATTCATAAAGTAGTTCTTTAAAATGATATGCACAACACAGACCCCCGAGAGCTTGGTGATGTAGGCTGGTACAAAACTCAGTAAGCAGAATTCAACAAACAACCCTTTGTCATAATCACTCCCTAGTTTGTACTTCAAAGCAATGCTTTCATCAATTTGACATTTATGGCATTCACCAATGACCTAGTAACAAGAAAAATCAAGAGAACGTAAACTACTTGCAGCAAACAGCTAAAAAGGAAGGAGAAAAGATGAGAAAGATGCTTAAGTGACATAAGAGACAAAGAATAACTGCTTTTAGCTGAAATTAGTGCACCTCAGCATTGTATATTGGTACACTAGCCAAGGGTAAGTTGAGAGCAGAAAATACATGAATGACAGAACTCAGGTCAAGAATCGCCTTAAGCCAGTTTTTATAGGTCCAAAGTCACTTGAAAATCAATTAATGAAAGGTAGATAGTTGGTCTATCACTCCAGAAGATCTAAGAAGGTGAAGAATTCAGTCATGCAAAGTTCGAGACTCAAGCACGCTGACTGAGAACCCAAGGCCACATTGAACAGAAGCACCAACTAATAATAATGTTTTTCTAATTTCAGATATCACTTAAGCAGAACATCCTAGATAGAAATAAAATATCTTCTCTTCCCTCAATAATACATTGGCAATACAAAAACAGCAATTCACTATTACATTTTGTCACAAAGTTCCAACTAATGAGTATTTTGGTTTCTCGCCCTTTTTCTTCCTCAATATAATATCATAGTCAGCGCATAACCCTCGCACATTCTACAGCAAAAATGATTTCCACTAGAAACAAAACCAGCACAACGACATGAAATAGACGGCACATTTTTCAAGTCCCTTAAACTCTGCCACTTTGCTCGTGCGGCGTGCCACGGTGCATGTAGATTAAGGAACCAAGATTTATCCGTGATTCGAGTTAAAGGCTTTCTTTTCCCAATATTTCGAGGACAGGCAGTGCCTACGATACGATGCTTGAAGCTGATCCTCAGATCTGTCTTTCCCTTTTCTTGTGTTCTTTTTTACGAAGCTTTGATAAATTCACTTATTTGAATGCCAGTGAGGCAAGGCTCGTACCTTGCCGGGGAAGGTATTTGCCATTTGACAGCAATGGCGGCCATTTAACTGAAGGTGTCATATTTGCTATTTTTATGATTATTCTAATATGTTTTTGAGAAAATTGGTTGTTAGATGCAGCTAGTGAGGTAAAAGAGAAGTGTGCCAATTGCTGGTTGAAATGAAATCAGAACTCCAGATCATGAGCCCACATTAGTCCTACACTCTGTCTTTGCTTTGTGCTCCATTGTTATCCGTACGATCCAGCTTCCCCGGATCTGTCTCCCTGTCTCTCTCTCTCCCGACGCTTTCCGTTCACCGACGACGAACCCCGACGCCCTCTGCCCTTCGACGCCTTCCTCCAGCCGACCCAACGGTTGAAATCTAACTGTAATCATTTTCAATCCAATTCCAGTTTGAGGTGAAATTTGTACACACTGCTGGGACAGAAGCCATCACTAGAATTTGTAGGAGAAGAGAAGAAGCCGTAGAACTTGTCGGAGAGAGCAACAGTGGGTTCAGTTTTCCTTTTAAAAACTTACATTGGAGTAAAAGAGAAGTGTGCCAATTGCTGGTTGAAATGAAACGTTGAGTGGCGGGTTGTTGTAATTAAAAAATTAGGTACCTGTTTGTTATTCTTCTAAACTTTAACTTTGAGCAGTCTTTTATAATTTTTTCAAAATAGTATTTGTTAAAAAAATAACAAATACTATTTTGAAAATAAGTCTCTACCTGTTTTATTAAGTCTCTACCTGTTTTATTTTTTTAACAAATACTATTTTGAAAAAATTATAAAAGACCGCTCAAAGTTAAAGTTTAGAAGAATAACAAACAGGTACCTAATTTTTTAATTACAACAACCCGCCACTCAACGTTTCATTTCAACCAGCAATTGGCACACTTCTCTTTTACTCCAATGTTAGTTTTTAAAAGGAAAACTGAACCCACTGTTGCTCTCTCCGACAAGTCCTACGGCTTCTTCTCTTCTGCTACAAATCCCAGCAGTGTGTACAAATTTCACCTCAAACTGGAATTGGATTGAAAATGATTACAGTTAGATTTCAACCGTTGGGTCGGCTGGAGCTGGAGGAAGGCGTCGAAGGGCAGGGGGCGTCGGGGTTCGTCGTCGGTGAACGGAAAGAGTCGGGAGAGAGAGAGACAGGGAGACAGATCCGGGGAAGCTGGATCGTACGGATAACAATGGAGCACAAAGCAAAGACAGAGTGTAGGACTAATGTGGGCTCATGATCTGGAGTTCTGACGTTGAAAATAATTCAAACTTAACAAAGTCACTTAATAAAAAAAACTTATTAACCACACCAACAAAAACTTAATTAAGCAATATGTACTAAAGAGATTTTAAATACTAAACTTTTATTTACTAAACTTATAAGGCCCTCAGCTGGCAAAAATAGAGAATGACAACGCAAGAGACTTTACTTAGGTATGGAATCAAGAAGCAGAAGCTTGAGGAAGGCAGGTAGAGGAGGAGATGGGGAAGGTGGTGGAGGGGACTTGCAATAGCACCGTGGCGGCGGTGAAGCAGAAGGTGGTGATAGAGACTTGTAGTAGTATGGTGGTGGAGGAGAGGGGGATGGAGGCGGCGGTGATTTGTAATAGTAAGAAGGTGGCGTTGCGGCGAAGGAGGTGGTGGTGATTTGTACATATAAGGCGGTGGTGGTGGCGACGAGTAGATTTACTGGCCAGAGACCACAGCATTGCTAGCAGAGAATCAAACCACAGCAGCAAAGAGCACATGAGGCAATAGACGATCCCATTTAGGGTCCCCATTGTTTTCCTGTCACCGTTTCCAGGTATCTGGAAACAAGGGGGGAAAGGCAAAGTTGCCTAAGTTGGTGATTTTCTGGTGGAATGGTCCTCCACTCCAGGACCCCAAATGGGATCGCCTATTGCCTCATGTGCACCTTGTTGTTGTGGTATGACTCTCTGCTAACAATGCCGTGGTCTCTGTATACCTACTCGTCGCCACCACCACCGCCTTATATGTACAAATCACCACCACCTCCTTCGCCGTCAACGCCACCTCCTTACTATTACAAATCACCGCCACCTCCATCCCCCTCTCCTCCACCACCATACTACTACAAGTCTCCACCACCACCTTCTCCTTCACCGCCGCTACCGTACTATTACAAGTCCCCTCCTCCACCACCTTCCCCATCTCTTCCTCCACCTTAGTGTTTTAAGTGAGACCCACCTCGGCCTATAGAACATAGGTTCGGATCGATATAAAGTGGGTGGTTCTCTCTTTCTTTCGCTGTGATGTTGACGGTGGCTCTCAACAACAATCCAACTTCAAATCCGTCGGTTTCTCTTGGACATTAGGCTTCTAGCTAGCCCCTTCCTTCCTTCCTTCCTCAAGCTTCTGCTTCTTGATTCCATACCTAACCTAAATAAAGTCTCTTGCATTGTCATTCTCTCTTTTTGCCAACTGAGGGCCTTATAAGTTTAGTAAATAAAAGTTTAGTATTTAAAATCTCTTTAGTGCATATTGCTTAATTAAGTTTTTGTTGGTGTGGTTAATAAATTTTTTTATTAAGAAAACTTTGTTAAGTTTGAATTATTTTCAACGTCAGAACCAAAAGAGTCTGGCTGTAACATGTAGCATGCATTAAACTTCAAACTTAGAAGCAAGGAAAACAAAATAGGAAAGAACACATTTTGTTGTGGTTCAGCTCAACAACCTACAATGTCCATTCTCTGTCTCTCTCTCTCTCTTCTCTCTCTGTACACACAAACGACATAAAATCCATATGTGACAGAAAAAAAATTCATAAAATATATAAATTATAGAATCAGATGAACCAATAAAAGTCCACACACTCTCTCTCTTTCCTTCTCTCTAAATGACCCTAAGTCCCTGACATATATACCACAACAAAAAATAAGGCAGCAAAAATCCTTCATGTGCCTCTCTCTCTCTACACACAAACAAGTGCCGAAAATCTACACATTGCATATTTTGAAAATTCAATCTGTTAATGAAAAAAGCTTAATCAAACAGCCACAACAAAAAGAATTAATGAATAGGAAACTTAAAAGTTAGTTCAATCAGTTAATGAACAAAACACTGCAAAACAGTAAAGTAAATGTTTGGCCAAGGGCGAGGACAAATGGACATTTTATGGTGGATTGAACTGTGGACGCTAATGAATGGGACATAACCCTCTCTCTAGTAAGAACTCTCAACCACCATACACATACACACATACGCATATCGATATAAATATATATAAGGCATTGGAGTCCTCCAACCCATGTAGCCATCTAGCCTACTATACACGCAACCCAAGCCCGATGATGGAGGAATCCATATTTTCTATAGAATATCCAGATTTTTCTACACTCCGGCTTTATATATACATAGAAAATAAAGATTCCTCCACTCTCAAGTTGCTTGTCTAGAAGGCCTTGAGTTGTAAAACAACATTTCAATAATTAATTTTAATAGATCTGATTTTTCTCTTTTATGTGTGTACGGTTAGAACAAGCAAAATGCCAATGACACCGTGTCTTTACTCAAACTCTACAATACAAGTAAGCCAATCTCCATGGAGTTAGTGTCCATCTATATTGATGGACAATCATTAATTCAATATTAATTATTTCAATGCAAAAGCAATATCTACTATACGGGGTACCTTTTAAATTAGTAGGATGAACAAATCTGCTAATTGTGTTTGTAATATTTGCATTAGTGACAAATATAGAGATGCACTCTTAAAGGGTGTTTCATGGCGTGTAATATTTGTTCCATATAATTTTTTTTTTCAAAAGACAATTTACCATCGAAAAAAAATTTGGCCCATGATTTGCCCAGAATTCATTCGCCTACATTAAGTCTTGAATACTATTATTTTCAATGTAATGTTCCGGTTAAAGTTGTTGGAAAAAAAAAAAGCCGTTATTGTTTATAAGATGACACGCTCTCTAAATATATAATAGGCCATCGTAATACAATCAGCCCAACTAGTTAAGAGACAAATTATGTTCCACTTCCAACATAATAAGTCTAGAAAACAAGGATGCAAATGGGCCGATGGATGCGACTATCGATCTAGCACTGTTCAACGAATCATGCTAACCCAAGCTTGACTCAAACTCACTCATAAATTTGACTTGAACTAGACACCTAAACAAGCCGAGCTCGAGTTAAGTGGGTTCGGCTTCATTAAAGCCGGTTAAGCTTATGAAAGAAATTATATGAAATATGTTTCATAAATTATCTAAAAAATTAGATTGCACAAATAGCTATGCAAGTGATTAGATTGCTAAAATTATCTAAAATACTTTTTGAATTAAATGCTTGGCTCGGCGAACCTCGAGCTCGAATAGAGCCGACTTCGAGTTTTAAGAACACGAGCCGAGTCGAGCTAATGAAATCATACTCAAGTCAACATCGAGTTTCATTCAAGACACTTGAGCTGATTTCTAACTGACTACACCGAGCTCGAACTTGCTCATGAACAGTAATATCTTAAGTTGATACTGGACCATTTAGTTGGATCAAGTTGATGTTGTCAGGAGAACAGCATCAGGTGGAAGAGTTCAAAGGACGGAACGAGAGAGTAGGTGGACCCGTGAGGCCCTGCTCATCTACCGAATGCTCCACAAGGAATCTTACATCATACATTTCTATTTATTAGTGAACCCTCTTGCCAGCCAACTCTCGCTCAAGAGGCTACCAGTACCACTCACATTCGGTTGCCACCACTGATGGGGCGGTTAGACGAGCTTGACAATATTTTTTGTTTTATGAAGCATTGAATATATAGTTAACAAATTTTAAATTAGCCATAAGGAAGGTTGTGACTCAGGTTTCATGGGGCTGCTTTATGTAACTGGAGTTAGGTCCATTCAAATCCAACGCTGAATTTATGTTTCATATATTTGGCTCCCTAGGATGAAGACCCCAACTATCTCGGCCCCTACCACTTGCAAATTGCACCAGTTTCCCCTTCCAACGATCGTTTCCAAGCTTGGCGTCACTCACTCTCTACTAAGCATATGTCGGGACTTCAAAACGTAGAGGTGCTCTCAATCTCTCCGGCTGCGGGTGGACTTCTTCCTCGATCATCGCAGTGGATACCTTTAAGAACAGATCAAGTTAAAGAGACCCAGAAGCAATATAGCTCAATTGAGCATCACAACAGGACAGCATTAATCCAAGATTCTAATTGAGCATCACAACAAGAATAATCATAGCTCAATTGAGCATCACAACAGGACAGCATTAATCCAAGATTCCAATGTTGCAGGCTTGAAGAGAAAAGGAAAACTTTTACATCACTAAACAAATCGACCTGACTAAATAGCGTACTGACATGACAGAAAACACATAATTCCAAGAGACAGAGCATTCAGTGAAACAAATGAAATGCCTAATTTAGCTAAATGAAGAACATTCCATTACTTGAGATATGAATGATCACCCAAAAGGATTTCCATGGAGCATCAGAGTTCGTCACTCCACGTTTTAGATAGCACACACAAGTACTCATCTCATGAAAACATCGATCCACAGGACCACAGATAATCGGGCTAGAGAAGAAAATGGCTAACTCAGAGCTACTCAAACACCCAAATTCTTCATTATTACATATTACGCCCATGACCGGAGGGCAGCTTCTCTGATGTCCCTGCCCCACTGCTCCTTCATACGCGGCTTCCAAATTGTGGCTCCTGCATCTGTCCCTCATGGAACTTGAAGCTCCAGCTATGTGACAAAGTCCAGCAGGAGATAACCTCCCAAGAATGGATTCAGGACCAATTCAGGCATCTCAAGTACCGATGTCTCCTCCATGGTCTCCTCAATGTGTTTGGTCCTTGCAGAGATCTTTTTCTTTGACACATCATTGGATATAGTTTGATACCATAAAGGAAAATGCAAGATAGAATGGGAAGAGTGATCAATGAAGGAGGATTCTATTCTTCTTCTTCCTCAACGCAATTCAATGCTATACAAGAGAACTATACAGTTGAAGTTAACCACAGTGGTTGAGGGTTAATCAACAACTAATAGGATGTGTTAAAAGAGAACGAGAATCATGCGGTTAGGGGATTCTGATTTTAGAAAAAAAAATTATTTCAGAAACTTTTACACAAAATATCTCATTGTCTGGAACCTTCAATTAGTGGTTCCACCACTTGATCTTCATGAAGGTGCGTATCGGGGCCTTTTCTCGGATTCTCCTCCCAGTGGAAACACCCGATCTGGCCTACCAACCCTATTTTCCAATGGACCCGACCGTGATCCCTGTTATCTAACACAAAGAGATGCCGTTTCTCCATGACTGATGACGCAAATGCAAAAATGCTTGGCAGAAGAGCACCAGTAAAGGTTCATCTGATTCCAGATAGGCATGTGAATGCAGGAACTGCAGAGGCAGAGGTCTGAAGAGCAACAAGAAAGGCGGGCAGGTTATCAAGAAGAAAAGCATCGCGTAAAGGAGATTTCTAGAGATGCTGATGATTTTCATAATAGGCTGTCTCACAAGTGAAAATATCAAGTACAAATAGTGGTATTACACAAGGTTACTTGATCAAAAAAAGAAGGAAAAGTAGGAAGACACTGTAATACAACCGAGCTCTTTGGTGCAAAACTAAATCCTCGATCATGGGGATTGAATAGAGGTAAAGGGCAAGATAATGGTGATTGAACAAAGTAAACCTCTCCACAGTGGACCTGGTGATTAATAAAGGGAGAAATATTTGGTCTCTTGTCTATGAAACCTCTACACTAAAATATTCCAATGGCTCAAGTGGCAAAGCTAGTCACAAACATATCTACAATTCGGGACCTGGTCTATGGACCAGTTAAAGTGAGAAACAAAAAGAAATGGCGCACTATTTGGAGAATTTGGCTGTTTACGTTTTTGGTGGGTCATTTGGAACTCCAAAAATGATATTATTTATAAAAATGAGGCAGTCTTAGTTGAACGTATGACTTCCTCCATTTTGTATGATATTTGGTTAATTTTTCGTAACCCATGAGAAAATTCTGATACCTTCAACTTCATACAAGAATTAAGAGTTGATTTGTAGATGTAATCTTTTTTCAAGTTCAACATAAAATCCATATAGTGACACAAAAAACAAATAAAATATATAAAATCAGACTGAACCAATAAAAATACACACACACACTTTCTCTTTCTAAATAGTCGGCCTTAAAAAAATACCTTCCCTAATGACCTCCATCGGTGGATTAGCAACCACCTACTACAGTGGAATAGTACAGTGGAAAACCTTGCACACTAGAGGGAAGGGTGGGTAGGCGGGTCTAGATCATAACCCTCTCTCTAATGAAAGCTCTCACCCCACACACATTGACATACAAACACAAGTGTATGCATACATATATATGGGCCTGAAAATCGAGCCAGCCCGACCCGACAGTTATAAGCACAGATATATAAATAACAGATGAAACTAAGTTGACAAGTCTTATTCATTAAAATAAATTTCATGCTACATGTATCAAATTGGATGTTTGATACAATATAGATGAATTGAACAGTGTGTGATATCAAATTTTCTGCATGGTTTAATTTTCAGAATAATTGAATTTGGCCTCCCATACAAGAAGATCCTTGCTTTGCCATTGTACGTGCTGTTAGAAACACAAAGTAGGCTGCTAAAATAAAAATATTGGAATATAAAAACATTTTTTTTCAAGTTTTTAACTGTGCCCACACCTGGACCAAAATGACCAAAAATACCTGAGACCTTGGTATACTGCCTTGCTGACATCGTGGAGGAAGTAGATACCCTGACTAATAAAAAGAGGAGCCCGGTTATAATTTTCAAAAGTACACTTTTTTTATAAAAGATTCTTAAAATCCTCTACTTCCTTCTTCCATTTTTTCTTGGGTGCATCATATATGCTCACAACTGGATCTTGTTCTTCTAACAAACACTGGCAAAGCTGGTGGATAAAAAGGTAGAAAAATCGGCAAGGTTGCCACACGAGATTATCACAATGACGATGTTTTGTTAAGTTATAACTTAAATTTCAGGTACCCTATGACACTCTTTGCTGGTCGTCAGTTATGTTAAGTTATAAGGACGTTATCACTTTCACTCCCAATACGTTGTATTGGCAGATCGAAAAAAGTTGAGAAAGCATGATTCGATTAGGGTACCTGAAATTTAAAGGTTTGCAAGTATAGGGGTTTATGTGCTCCAATTATATTATATAATTTTTTTTTTTTTTCAGAGGAGTTCCAATTGAACTTTCAGTTCCATAGTTTTCTCGCTGCCGTTGAATTTTAGCCAAAGAATATACATTTTGTGTGGCAGAAGCCAATGTTTATCGAGAGTTGCGAATTTTTTATCTTTTGAACTCCTACAATATTAAAATTTGAACATCCACAAACGTTATCAATATTAAAATTTGAACTCCCTTTTCATACTCAGTGGAGAAAAGGGAGTGATGGTGGCTAGTAAACACAAGAATGTGATTTGATTCTCATGTGCACCGTGACCTAGTGATAAACAAAGAGAGAAATCTTTGGTCTCTTGTTGCTATCAAATTTGACTTGGGAATACCTCCAATCTTCGCATAGAATGAATTGGAGCAACCAGCACTACAACCGCCACAAGTATAATACTATAAAGGAAGGGTGTCAAAGATGTCAATCAACTGAGCAACACTAAGGAGTGGATGGTTAATGAATACGCACTTCCTACATAAATGAATCTTTTCTTTCTATTATGACAATGCTCAGGAACAGGACGACCTATTCTCTCTTAAAACAAGGAGTGGCTAGAGTCCGAATGGTTAATGTCTGCTGCCTATTCACAGCAAACGTGTTTTTTCCTCCTTTTTTTTTCGTCTTCTTCTTGCACACACAACTCACTTCATATATATATATATATATATATATATATATATATATAGATGAGAGAGAGAATCCAGCCTTATAGGTCATGAAGATACATTAGTGACCTCAACCATGAAAAGAAAAGGAGCCATCATGTCAGCTTCACAAAATTCCAATCCCAAGCGAATTCCGTTGTGTGAGGGAGAGATTAGTTGCGAGTGTGGTGGTTCCTTGCCTTCACTTTGCTGTCAACTCATAGGTGGTCACAATTCCGGTGAAGCAATTGCAATCCATGCTTTAGAATGATTAAGGTTGGATTAAGAAGTCATTCATAAAACATTAATGAAATTCTCGAGGAAAACATTGGGAAATCTCAGCACACTATGCAGAACCAGGGGCGGAGGGAGACCCGGGCCCGCCTGGGCCATGGCCCGGGTGAGCTTCTGAGAAAAAAAAAATCATATTAAAAAAAATAAAATTTTTGGATCGAGATTTGAATAAGCCGATTCAAGCGGCTTCCGATGACACTGAATTCTGACATTGCTTGAAAAATAAACTAAAAGCTGAAAGCTGGCTACCAGTTTCATGCATTTACTTTTTTCAGAGTTAACTATTTCAAATAAGTAAGAGACGGCCAAAAAGGTCAGTGGAAAGAGTGGGAAAGCATAGTTTGCAGGCACGTCATTCCTCTCTTATTAACTAAAGTACCTAGCCAATTCGGTTCCCCATTCTATATATCCTTAGTTCTGATCAGCTGATTCACCAAATCAACAGCTTCACCAATTTCATCAGTAAAAACACCTTCAATCTCTCCAAAAATTAATAATATCTATAAGCAATGTGGCTGATGTGGGCAGTTGCATACACCAGCTTTTTATTACACATAGAGGCTATCAAATATTTATTTATGTAGTGCCCTTAGAACTCCTTTGACAGCAATAACAATTTGCGAAGGCATACGTATCTACCCTAAAAATTGGAATAGTTTGATAAAACACATGTTTTAGTGTTTTATGCATGCAATGTTTTTCGAAACTCAACTCATCCCTTCTTGCACTCCCCCGCTGCTCCGGTTGGCTTTTCTTCTCGGTCGGATGGCTTACCTGAGAAAGAAACATGGCCGATAAAATCAAATTGCATAACAAAATTTGGGGACAAGAAATCCCCTAGATACAAGGAGAGAGAAAAAGAGAAAATGATGAAATGAAATAGTAAAAACAAACACAACTTCTTTAATATTAGATTTTAAAAACTTCAGATCTTAGATCCAATGATCTGAAATCTACCCTTGGATCTTAAAACCGAGGGCATCAAGTAAGACCTCATCGTCATCCCTCAGATAATAAGTTACTTTTATTCCAATTAATGATTTGCCGAGCCTTTTATCCATACAAATAAAATTTAATATAGGTTTATTTATTTTTTGCTTGTTATCTTATTAAATTAAAGAAAAAATAAATATGATAATAGGCACCGATACGTAACAATATCACTTAGGTCCTAAGTAAACCAAATCGAGAGCCAAGCCATCAACAACATTTACAACGTTGATATTGAGATTTGATGCTTTCCTTTGCAGGGGCTGGTACATAATGCACCATAAATTGGGTCCAAATCCAACCACCTTGCCGGGGCCCGAATTTGCCATTTGACAGCAAAACGAGGGTGGCCATTTAATTTAACTGAAGGTGTCATATTTGCTATTTTTATAATTATTCTAATATGTTTTTGAGAAAATTGCCTGTTAGATGCAGCTAGTGAGGTAGAAGAGAAGTGTGCCAATTGCTGGTTGAAACCTACCTCGAGTGGCGGATTGTTGTAATTTTTAAAAATTAGGTACCTGTTTGTTATTCTTCTAAACTTTGAGCGGTCTTTCATAATTTTTTCAAAATAGTATTTGTTAAAAAAATCAAAGACAATTCCAATGTTAGTTTTTAAAAGGAAAACGGAACCCATTGTTGCTCGCTGCGACAAGTCCTACGGCTTCTTCTCTTCTGCTACAAATTCTAGTGATGGCTTCTGTCCCAGCAGTGTGTACAAATTTCACCTCAAACTGGAATCGGA
The DNA here is from genome assembly GCA_011799765.1 of Nymphaea thermarum. Lineage (NCBI taxonomy): Eukaryota > Viridiplantae > Streptophyta > Magnoliopsida > Nymphaeales > Nymphaeaceae > Nymphaea > Nymphaea thermarum. The sequence goes on along the minus strand of JAANDH010000081.1, from coordinate 502,437 downwards.
TTGAAAATTTTAGTTTTAGTTTGATAGTTTGAAATTTTGATTCTAGAGTAAAAAACGATTTGTTTGATAAAACGTGAATTAGAAGTGATGAATTAAAGGCATCATGACATATGTCTTAAAAGTTAAAAGTGAGAAGAAAAATTATAAAATTCTGGATGAGCTTATCAAATTTTTTATCTAATAACACAATTTTCATTTCGTTAAATTAAAACTGAAAATTTTAATTTTAAAATTTTACAATTCCGGCCCTCCATTATTCTCTCCCACAATATAAACGGTTGGTGATCAATTTATATCCCATTCATGATTCAATCATGATCTCTCTTCTCTCTCTCATATTGTTGCTCTCATCGATTCTAGCAAATTGCATCAGAACATACCAAGATTTTTAACTACTTGTTCAAGTTGTGGTAAGCTCGACAAGACCATCGATGCAGCTCCTAGTTTCGTTGTCCTCCGATACATTAATTTTAAACACCCCATCTCTTGCTTTTAGGAATTAATTACTAAGCTTCCTTCAAATAGAGAAGTTTTGCATGGCTTTAGGTTAAAGCATGGTGACAAATATTATTTCCACATCCCCACGTCTTTATTTGAACTTCTTCCTCTCTTTTTTTTAACGTTTGTGGAATCTTCTTGCACCGTGTTGCCCATCCACATCTCTCGACCATTTTCCAGTGTTCATTTGCTTCACTACTATATATAAGCGCTTCTCGATCTGTTTAGTCTTACAGAGTAAAAAATTAATCAGATAACCATTGAAAGACGATTATTGGAAGACGTATCTCTACTTAACCTTTTAACCAAGGAGCAAATAAAGCTATTGTACCCACATTTTGAAATTGAATTGGTGTGATGGCATCCTATACATTTTTAAATTTCATACGAATTGGCTCTTAATTGGGACATAGAATGAATTCCACGCTTGACTTAATTTCATATATATGGATAGTGAAAGGGGCCTTGTACGATCCGGGGAAGCATAACAATAGAGCACAAAGCACAGACAGAGTGTAATTTTATAAATACTAAACTTTTATTTAGTAAACTTATAAGGCCCTCAGTTGGCAAAAGGAGAGAACGAGAATGCAAGAGACCAGAAGCTTGAACCTCTCGTGAAGGACAGCATAATGTTTACCGCCACGTCTCTGATGAGTTCGCTATCTCCCACGCTGACAGAAAGAAGAGGGCGATCGGAACTTAGACGCCTGAGCAAGAGGAAGGGGACCTGACGAATGGTTGCAAAGATAGAAGCTGCTGCAGATGTTCGACACCAAGCCATCGCCGTTTTTGCGAGCAAGCAGCTTAGGATCCGGGAAACAAGGAGAGTGGGACCTTCCGGCCTTTTTCTGACGGTGGATTAACACCGTTCCCGCTCACCCGAAAGCTGTGTTTTGAGCGGGAAGCTCATCCTCGGCTATTGCCGAGGTGGGTCCCACTTAATATCCGTCGGAACCTATGTTTTATAAGCCGAGATGTGCCCCAGTTAAAACGCAGCTTTCGGCGGTTTGTAGTAGTAAGGTGGAGGAGGAGATGGGGAAGGTGGTGGAGGGGACTTGTAAATTGTAATAGTACGGTTGCGGCGGTGAAGGAGAAGGTGGTGATGGAGACTTGTAGCAGTATGGTTGTGGAGGAGAGGGGGACGGAGGCGGCGGTGATTTGTAATAGTAAGGAGGTGGCGACGACGGCAAAGGAGGTGGTGGTGGTGGCGACGAGTAGGTATACTGGTCAGAGACTACCGCATTGCTAGCAGAGAACCATACCACAGCAGCAAAGAGCACATGAGGCAATAGGCGACCCCATTTGGTGGAGGACCATTCCACCGGAAAATCACCAACTCAGGCAACTTTGCCTTTTCCCCCTTGTTTCCAGGTATCTGGAAACGGTGACAGGAAAATAATGTGGAGGGGGAAGAAGAGACCTGAGTGTGTGATGCTGGGAAAAAAACAATCTTCAGATCCAAATTTTATTATTCATGCCCAAATCCAGATTTTATTATTCAAGATGGGATGATGGGAACATGTCACTCTCTATATTGGGTTTTAGATTTTTTTTTTTCCTTTTCTTTTATACAGAGAGGAATGGGACATTTGAATCCCAAGGGGGCGTTTGACAGGCGGCTGATTTTTTCTTGTTTTGTTTTTGAATCCTTTTTTTGGTTAGAAATTTTAGACAGCATTGCAAAATAGTTTATGAACAAACCCTTTCTCATTTGTTAAATGAGACGAATTCAAGTCGGTAGTTCAACTTGAGCAATCTAACAAGTAAAAATAACGCAGTTTGATTGCTTTTTGGCATAGAGAGAAGAAAGAAATGAACTGTAGAGAGAATAAAGAAATTAACTAGCGGTATTTTTTCTTAGTTGGCATCCATTTTGTGCATCATTTAAGTATCAACGAACTTTTTG
>JAANDH010000081.1:471242-498570 GCA_011799765.1 Nymphaea thermarum | reverse complement strand
CAAAAAGTTCGTTGATACTTAAATGATGCACAAAATGGATGCCAACTAAGAAAAAATACCGCTAGTTAATTTCTTTATTCTCTCTACAGTTCATTTCTTTCTTCTCTCTATGCCAAAAAGCAATCAAACTGCGTTATTTTTACTTGTTAGATTGCTCAAGTTGAACTACCGACTTGAATTCGTCTCATTTAACAAATGACTTGAGTTAACAAATGACTTGTGAGCTCCAGCGGAGTCCTCCAACCATCGGGCCACTATAAGTACAAAGATTTTTCCACTCATGTAGCCATCTGGCTTATTATACACACAACCCGAGGCTGAGGATGGAGGAATCCATATTTTCTATAGAAGATACGGATTCTTCTACACTCTGGCTTTATTATACATAGAAAATAAAGATTCCTCCACCCTCAAGTTGCTTGTCCAAAAGGCCTCGAGTTGTAAAACAACATTTGAATAATTAATTTTAATAGATCTAATTTTTCTCTTTTATCGAAGTGGCTTGTATATATATATATATGGTTGGAACAAGCAAAAGGCCAATGACATCGTGCCCTTACTCAAACTCTACAATACAAGCAACTCAATCTCCATGGTGTTAGTGTATGATGGACAATCATTAATTCAATATTAATTATTTTAATGCAATAACAATATCTACTATATGGGGCACCTTTGAAATTAGTAGGTCTAGATGACTTAAAGATAGCCGATTGTAAGATGAGCAAATCTGTGCTTGTAATATTTGAGTTAATGACAGATATAGAGATGTGCTCTTAAAAGAAGTTTCATGGCATGTAATATTTGTTCCATATAATTTTTTTTTAAAAGACAATTTACCATCAATAAAAAAATCGGCCCATGATTTGCCCAGAATTCATTTCGTCTACATTATGTCTTGAATACTATTATTTCCAATGTAAAGTTCCGGTTTCATTTTTTGGGAAAAAAAAAGAGCCGATCTTGTCTATAAGATGACGACGCTCTCTAAATATATAATAGGCCATCCTAATACAATCAGTCTGACTGGCTAAAAGACAAATTATGTTCCACCATAATAAGTCTTGAAAACAAGGATGCAAATGGGCTGATGGATGCGACTGTCAAGCTAAGGGCTGTTCAACAAATCGAGGGAACTTGAGCTCAACACGAACTCACACATAATTTGACTAGAACTAGATACCTAAACAAGTCGAGCTCCAGCTAAGTGGGTTCGGCTTGTTAAAGTTGGTAAAGCTTGTGAAAGAAATTATATAAAATACGTTTCATAAAATTATCTAAAAAGTAGATTTCTCAAATAGGTATGCAAGTGATTAGATTGCTAAAATTATCTAAAACACTTGTTGAATTAAATGTTTGGCTCGGCGAACCTCGAGCTCGAATAGAGAAGACTTCGAGTTTTATGAACATGAGCCGAGTCGAGCTCGAGCTAATGAAATCATACTTGAATCAAGATGGAGTTTCATTGAAGACACTTGAGCCGATTTGAAACTGACTACACGAGCTCAAACTCGCTCATGAACAGTAATATATTAAGTTGATACTGAACCATTTAGTTGGATCAGGTTGATGTTGTCAGGAGAACGGTATCAGGTGGGAGAGTTTTGAGGACCTGAGGTCTCATAAGCATATGTCAGGACTTCAAAACGTTGAGGCGCTCTCAATCTCCGGCTGCGGGTGGACTTCCTCCTCGATCATCGCAGTGGATACGTTTAAGAACAGATCAAGTTAAAAGAGACCCAGAAGCAATATAGTAACTTCATTTCACGCAGCAGGAGGTTCCTATCGTAAGTTTTAGCATTATTAATATTAGGGCCTCGCTTCAATTGCCCAATTCCGATTTAGGACGAACCTGCTACAGCTGAAGATAAGAAAGCAGGTGCTAGTGGTAACTGGATTATATGAAAACTCAAAACATCGAATGTATCAGTGCGGCAATCATAGCTCAGTTCAGCATCATAACAGGACACCAAAAATCCAACAACATGCCCATGTTTTAGGTAAAAGCACATAAAAAAGAGTAAAACTTCTACATCAGTGAACAAATAAACATTACCGAATGCCATATTGATAGGGCATAAGAAGCAGAGCCTTCAGACAAACCAATGAAATGCGTAAATTAGAGCATTCCATCCAACGCGTGCCTAAGCTGGTTCTATTCCCTGGTGATCTATTCTAAGAAGGAAAGAAGAAGTGTTTTTGGTTTGCCTAAGTTGGTTCTCATCTCCCACATGCTTCCAAATCCCTTTTTCGTTTCTAAAAGCGGCAAGGAATCAACAGATCGAGTGTCTTCTTAACTGGAGCTGTTAATGGCCAACGCATTGTCATTAAACGTCGTTTATAATCTTTATTTTCTTTTTTATCAGAGGGTGTTTCTGGTGTGATGATTGCTATGATGAGGCTGCAAAGAATTAGCAGATTGCATCATAGTCGCAATAGTATTAATTGGCCGCAGCTCGTTAATCATTTCAACCAGAAGAACTCAAGAACACATCTATTGATTGGAATTTGGAAGGCCAGCTTGCAAATAGAGACGAAAAAGAAATTGGGTAAAAGAAACAACCAAGCCAATTGTGTCTGGGAAGCGCACGGGCCGCATCCTCGACTTTATTTCGCATGTCTGATAAAATATTTGGGTTTAAGTTGATTAGGGTAAACATGTCTATGATAGATGATACTATTGCCTTGCCCCTGCCCTTGCTGCTATATGATTCAAGGAGTTCAGACGACATGCCACCTTTTTAAATATTAGATATTCTTTCCTAGAACATGCTACACATGAAGGCACAACTTTCTTGGCTACTTTCAACTGAAGAACAAAAGCAAATGTCCCTATAATACGTCAGCATGTTGCTTTTACAGGGTAGCTTGCAGCAAATGAGAAGGTTCTGAAATTCAGCCAAGCTCTTCCCTGTCCTGTCTGTTGACACGCTAATCCGGGTATCGATATTTGAGTTTTTAGACATATTGATCGTTTTGTTATTTTTCTGACGCACCATTAAGAGAAATTATAAGCTCCAAAAAAGAAATTTCAAAGAACCAATCCAATTTGCTATACCTTAGAGTTTATCCCTCAGAATGCGTTTGCAAGGAGCATCTCACTAGATAAGTCGTCCATACTCCCGAATTTTCCCAGAGCAATAAACGAAATTTGCTTTGTAAGACTCTGCAATATACGAGACCGAATTTTCTTTACATGAACCCATGCAACTGAAGTGAAAAGGTTGCAAGATCATCGTTATTACGAGAAAGTAGACATAATATTATTAACATGCCGTTATGCTCATGATTAGATGCGAAGATGTACAAGTGTTTCTTCAGCATTTTGCACAACCACCTATAAGATATGCATGCCGAACAATGACTTGACAACAATATTTTGGTGGACTAACTCCAGAATTTACCAACACGATCCTGCATTACTTTTATTGATAAGCTTGGTAGCTTCGGCAAGAAGGTTCGGACGCCAAATTATTCCTATGCAAACTTTTTAGAAGTAAATTCTGCCACTAGTTCCATAGATCAAGGTGTGACAAACATCCATGACCAGTACAACTGAACAAGAGTCAGCAGGCTTTTCTCAGCTAATGTGTGCAACAAATTCATGCAAGCTTTGACATTTCTACAAACACTTCTTGCAACGTCTTAAGTGATAAACCTATAGGACATGTTGAACGATCCTCAAGAAGGGACACGCTGCAGATTTACAAGAGCTACCACTTCATATGAAACAGAGAACTTCAGCATATCTTACTCTAACTGAACCTTCAATTACAATATCCCAAAACTTCAGGACTATTTGATCACCTATGGCAATAATTACATCGGCCACTAGGAATATTCAATTTGATAAATATAGTACACACAAATTTGCAGTATATTCCAAAAGAGAGCAAACAAATCTACATACAAGTTTGCAGTATATTCCACAAGAGAGCAGACAATTCCGCTCAAGTATTGAAGGAAACACTAATTTCACGAACTCTTAAAGAATGATGTAATGCTCCCTTTGGAAATTGCTACTGTTTCTCCTGAATCTGATCTTAATTTTACCTACTCATGCATAGTAAATATAGACATGGGATATATAAACTTCAACCAAGTTGGCTTCTCCAATTGCAAGTTTGGGGGGACTCCTGTTTCCCTGACAGCAGTGCAGCCACTTGTGACGAAAGATAAGTAACTAATAATGCAGTTACAGGCTGAAAACTGTCATCTATTCTAACACCTCATTTGGCCATAGCCGCTTCCAAGTGGATATTTCTTCCTTGCTCTGCAGCTTCCTGATCCCACCATAGAACCCATCTGCCTCATTCCCTTCTTCCCTGTGTTCTTTCCTATTGATGGCTGCTCGTCGCCACCGTGAACCAGGTGTATACTGGTTGAACTCCAATATCACAGTATCTGCCAGCATGGTTCCAGAATGCAAATTGTCACACAGATGCTCTATGGATAGTATTAAGAAGGAGTGCTGCCCGATTGCATGCAGGTCTTTCTATTTTGCAACTAGAACATGAAAAGTGTAATCCAGATGCAAAAATTTATGCTGTGACCAATGCCAAATTCATGGATTTCTATGTATTGACGTCAAGCCAGTGAATGGTTAACCTGGCTCATAACTTGAGAAGAGCAATACAGAATCTTCTTACCATTTACATGGCAACGGCAATTGTATTCATTTCCATCGCATGACTCCACGTGACCAACAATCCCATACCACCAGCCTGTGAAGAAACAATCCAAAAGAGACCATAAGTCTTATACAAATAAAACAACAAAGAAAATTGTAGTACGATACTAACAAAGCTTCACTTCAACCGGAACCATTTCATTACGGGGAGGGCACCATACATTCATGAATCATTTGTAAGGTTCTTAACAACTAGTACCAATCAGCCGAAGAAACTCACAGGACACCATAGTTGGAAAAGTCGCCTGAGTCTCATGCCACACTTCCAATAACAGCGGGGGCTGCATTTGGCCTAGCACTATCGGTGTTTAGCCTGCCAGCTTTATGATCATTTAACTGGTCTCTCTTTTTGCTACCAAGATTATGATCATTAAATATATGAAAAGTGGTCCCAAGTGCCTAAATGGATGGAACCAATACCACGTCTCATCCTATAATAGGAAACAATCAAATCCACAGCAATTAAAAGTACATGTATCAAGGTACAGCAGATACTTAAGCATCCCTTTCATGTTCAGAAACAAACAGGACACATACCATAAGGAAATTCTTTGTTTCTTCTCCACTGAATCTCAACATGATCGCCAGGCTGCAGATCATTTAGACAGTCTGATATGTGAAGATCATGGGCAGGAGTGTCAACAGGAGGTGCTCTTAATCTCTCCCACTGGACTCCTTCCTCAATCACAATTGTTCTACGCCCATGAGGTGGGTACCTACAAGAAGAGCAGATTAAATTAACAAAATCTGGCACCAATATAGTAATTTTATGCAGCAAGAAATTCCTAGGATATGCTTTAGCATTATTAGGGCCTTGGTTCAATTACTATCTTCCAATTTAGGCAAACTAACCGATTCATGCAAAAGACAAAGACAAGAAATCAAGTACTAAGACCAGGTGAGGTTAGTTGGTCATAGCCTGACACAATGCATGCCGCAGGTAGAGACTCATATCAGGAACCGGTTCCATAAATCATTTGGTTAATGTCCTTTCGTCATTTTTATAAAGAAAAAAACGACTCTCAAGACATTAGTGCTGAAACGCCCGAAGTAGAAAGTCAATCATGCAAACTTGAAATATAGTACCAGATCAGGCTAGTAAAAGTACCTTGCGTGGAATGTATCAGTGTGACAATCGTAGCTGAGTTCGGCATCATAACAGGACAGCATGAATCCAACATGCCCATGCTGTAGGTGCAAACGCATAAAAAAGGAAAACCTTCACGTGAGTAAACAATTAATATTACAGAATACCATATTGATATGAGAAAAAAAAACATAATTCCAAGAAACAGAGCGTTCGGCCAAATTAATGTAACCCCAATTTAGAACATCTTATCAAAAGCGTGCCAGCAATTGCCAGCTAAATGGAGAAAACTCCATCACCTAGTAAATGCATGACCACTAAAAAGACTTCCAAGAAGCATTGGAGCACGTCCACGTTTTAGCACACACAAATACATGTTTCGTTTTCGTCTCATGAAAACATTGATCAACAGATAATCCAAATATTGAAAAAAAAAGGGCCAATAACTCAGACCCCATATGAATTAGGAAATGTAACAACAGAGTTCCAGACAGCAAATCCAAAAGATCACCTCTCGATTATAGACTTGGGCGGGGAACCAGAACTTCCCATTTTCAAGAGACAGATACCACGACTTAATCGAGTCGACCGGCAAGGAATTCTTCAGTCTGCCACCGCCACCATCAATCTTTGATCTGAGCCATGATAAAGGCCAAAGACAGGAAAGACTGCCCATCCATCCTTTCGACCTCCCATCGTCCAGAACACCCAAACTCTTCCTTGCTGTGACATAGTACTGCCATTCCCTGAAGGCAGCTTCTCCGATCACCTTGCCCCACTTGTCCTTCATATGCCTCTCCCACAAATGATCGCTCCTGCATCTGTCCCTCATGGAACTACAAACTGCAGCCATGTTACACAGCCCAGCAGGAGACAACCTCCCCAGAATGGATTCGAGAACCAATTCAGGCAGATCAAGGACCGATGGTTCCTCCATGATCTCCTCGACGCGTTCGGTCCTTGCGGAGATCTTTTTCCTCGTTGATATCTTTGAAAAGAGTACGAAGGGAAAGGCAAAAAGAAGACTGTTGATCAACAACTGACCGCACAACCCAAACAATGCTTGGCAGAACAGCATCAGCAAAGGTTTCATCTCATCCTTGATGCAGACATGTGAACGCAGGAAGCGCAGGGCCAGAGGTCTGAAGAGCAACAAGAAAGGCAGGTAGGATATCAAGAAGAAAAGTATCACATAAAGGAGATTCCTAGAGATGCTGATGATTTCAATGACGGGTTGTCCCAAAAGTAAAAGATAGAGCAAAGAGTGCTATTACACCAGGGTACTTGAACAAAAAAAGAGAAGGAAGAAAAAGTAGGAAGCCACTGTCAAAACAGTGGAAGAATCAAGGCCTTCAGTGTAAAGGTAGATCTTCGTTTATTGGGATTGAATCGTGGTAGAGGGAAAGATAATGCTGATTGAACAAAGCAACTCTCACTAAAAGGTCAATCTTTTTAAAATACTACCATTCAGTGTGGACCTCGTCATTAACAAAGAGAAAGGAATATTTGGTCTCTCCCCGCCACTAAATTTGATTTGGGAATACTTTCAATTTTATCATGCAATGAATCGGGGAACCTTTAGATCCAGCAGCACTATAACCCCCACAAATGCTGGCCACGATAGACACAGGCGGGCGAATTCTTTAATCCCCAGAACCTTGGGTTTAAAGAGGCAAAAAAGGGCTTCCACAAGCAAACAATGGGTCGATTCTAAAAGAGAAAAATGATAAGAGAGAGAGAGAGATGAATTCCAACAGACAGGGGGTTGATCGGGGTGATGCTCCACTGACAGAGAAAACCGGATACCTTTTTAAGGACCAACCTTTTGTCTCTCCCAGAAGGACTTTGATCAGAGTTGCTTCCAAATTGTCGAAGGAGAAGGCCCTGAGATTTTGTGGAAGTTCCTCCTTTTCCCTTCCGGAAGCTATTTCGCAAGAACGGCACCACAGATTTAACAAATAGATGGAGATCCTGGTGGTTGGAATCGTATCTGGATTCGGTATGAAACCATGAACAAATCTGGCAGGGAAGCCTGTGATGAAGAAAAGAAAGGGAGGAGTGGGGTCCTGCCGTCCAGACCCTCACTGCTCCCACCTGATCTTCACCACAGTCAGGCGAACCTTCCTCCCCCTCCCTCCTCTCTTTTTATCTCTTTTCTACCAAACTAGGCCAAACCAGAATTCCCCAACGCCTTTTTATCATCAAGCCAAATTTTGTGGGCTCGTTTAGGCGAACCAGAGCCACTCAAACCTGGTCCCTTCTCCAGCCATCACCATTCACCACCAAAACCTGTCCACAGCCACAGGTGCTGAATGGTTACCCTCAATTCTGGTGTTGAGCGCAGCTTAACCGTTCGATACAATTTACTCAATGATTGGCCATCCAACACCCTGCCCATCTTCTTTTCATGCCCTTTCCCCACCAATAGAAAAGAATATGAGACGATAGACTTGGAAAGAAGCTTTCGCTCTTTTCGCTTATTCGGTAGCTTCTACATCCCCACTTCTATTAATGAGAACATTCTTTGCCGGCCATGTATCTATTTTAGATTTCTATTTCTGAATTTCCCCTCCCCCGAAGGGGGAGATCAATTTAGGCTGTGTGCATAAATTCACAACCTTTCATATTTCTAAATTTCCTTTCAACAAGTTCAGAAGAATTTTAATGTGAGTTCTTCGACACAGCAAAGGTTAAACTTGGCTTGAATTCTTAAGATACGGTAAAAATTAAACTCTGCTCGGCGCTTTCCTTCACAGAACACTGTATCATTTCCTAATAAAAGGAACACTATGTCTTTATCTGGAACTCAATTTTGTGGCCCGATAAAGACATAGTCCGATAAGGAGTTGGGTTCCGGACAGGTCGCAGAAGAGGGAGAAGAAAAAATTATCCGGTACAGAATACCTCCACCCTGCAAAACACTATAAAGAACGAGCATCTTTGTCATCGTCTCTGTGTCGACACCTCATTGGAGTCTGACACGAACCAACAAGAAAAACAGAATAGGTAAACGAAGGATGCTTAAATAAGTAAACAAAGACAAGAACATTTTAGTGGAAAAGGACATGGAAACAAAGTAATATTCCCTAAATCTTTATTTGGAACCTTGGTCAAGGCTGTTTTTGGATCCTCCAAATCTTTGGTGACGCTTTTGTAAGGGGTGAATGATGCCATAACAACGTGGTCCTCCAGTATATTATATCTTAGTCTTAGAAACAAGAGACCCACTCTCAAGGGGGCTCAGATATGCATGGTGTCAATTTCTTGAAATTCTGCATGAAGCCGCAAAAAATAATATAAGACGAAGACGGGTTAGGTTAAGATAAGAGTTATAATATGGGCTACAATTTTAGGTCACGTTGTGTGCAGTTTCCTTTTCGCTTTCTTTGTTGGCAGTTAACAAGTGGAACATATCAGTTCTCTTTTTCAAATGGGAGGGGGCTTAGGTCATACAGATATTTTCAATCTTAACTGATGGTAAATACCCAAAATTGGATGCTTGCCAAAGAATTCCAATAAAACTTATTTGTTTTATCAACAACCAAAGTCTTCAATTTTATTGAAATAGATAATAGGAGATCAGGGAGAATTTGAAACTCTTAGAAGTCATCTACCTAAAGATTGGGTTAGATTCATAGAACATTAGTTCTAGTGTTTCGTGAATCTGCCTCAATCAGTGAGGCATTTACAAAGTATGTTTACTAATAAAACAACTCCTTACACCATCTTCCAAGGCAGGTGGAATGGAGCCACTTGTTCAGCATAAAGATGTTCAGTCCAAAAAGAGCACAAATCTGCTACCAGATTTGCATCCAGTAGTGGCCTTAAAGCCTGTGATGGTAGTTGGTCTGGCTGGGACAAGTGTCATTACAATCTTGGTGCCCATGAAGCGATGATGTTGGCAGGAGTTACTTTTTTTGAGTGGTGTTGATGGATTTATAGTTGCATCCAAGTTGGTGAATGCTGTTCATGAAAGTGGAACCAATTGTATGGGAATTATTAATGGATTGAGGTAAGTGTGGGGCAGAGAAAGACGGACTCTTGTGGACCTAGCAATGTCTTGATAAGGGCAGACACCAAGCAAAGTAAAGGTGAATCTGCCTTGGCTCCATGTAGTGGATTTATGTAGTAATATGTGGCTTGACTTGAGTCACTCGTTGAACAAGCCCCTACACTAGGCAACAACTGTCTTATTCTAAAGGCACCGTCCCCTTATCTCTCAATTAGCCCATATGACTGTGACTGGCATTCTTTTTGATATTCAGCTCATAAAGTTTTTGCTTTTGTGAGTTTTTAGCAATCGGCACATGGATTTTGAAAAGATTGAGCTTCCTGGGGATCTCTGCCCATTGGGCCTCCTAACTTGTTCATATTTATTCATATGGTTTTATATTAAATTTTTGGTGACTCCCAACTGATTTGTTCCCACTTCCAACCATCAAAAAGTTTCTTATTGAGTGTTGAATCTTATAAGCATAAAAGGTTTGTTGACCACTGCAATCTAGAATTTATGGGGGCGGCAGAAGAATATAATTTAGCTAATCCTTATGCTTACTTTTAATGGCAAATTAGATCATGCTAAGTCATGCATGTAAAGTTTGTTCTTCATAAAGTCCACTTTAGACTTTGAATCATGATTCATGTGAACACCCATCACTAATAAAAAGCTCGAGGTGGAAACCATCACAAAAAATTCGAAGAAAAAGCTTACAATCACGTAGATACGATAAGTAGTCAAAGGTGTGATCAACCGGAATCTGCAGGCCACCATTAAATTAACATCGAGTTCATTGAACCGGACTGACCAGCACGGGAGAAAGCAGCTCAGTGAACATGGGGACGGTTCTATGTATGTTCATTATCTTATTATATAAGTTAAATTTTAAACGGATCCGTATAATCCCTTGATTTGCATGTGCCTGATATGTAGACTCGGCTCGGGCCCATAATTAGGTCAGATGCCATTCATCAAAGGCAAAAGGGGGTCCTAAGCATTTTCCATGTGGGCTGAAAGGAAACATAGAAAATAAGAAGGTGGCTGTAGGAAATAAGAAAAGTAGGTGCCGGTCCAAGCAAAAGAATATGAAATTCAGAAACGCGTCACACGACGGACGGCATTATCCAATTTCATCTTAGTGATTGAGCAGCTTTGCCTCTTTTTCTTGTCAATTAATTGGCGCACTAAATTCACATCATCTTTTGTAAGCAAGTATGAGAAAATAAATAATGTTTCTGGCTGAAATGTTTTGCTCTGCTGTGTGACTCCTAGATTCAAGAAGAAACATGTCTTTGTGAAAACTTCTTTAAAAAGGGTAGTTTCTGGTGTATGTAAAATGCCCATTTCCTGTCTTTTTTGTTATTTTAAAAGAAATTGTTAGTTAGGATTTTTTCCCAAAAACTTGTGTTCAATATCCTAGGTGTTCAGATCTTTACACCCATTGAATTCGAATACGTGAAACCTTTTTACCCGAATTTGAAATAAAAAAAAAAACCTGATCTTCAGCAATAAAATCGCGTAAGATATTTGCAATTGCGATTTGTACAGGAACTAGACATGTCAAGGATTCCGATATGTTATATTATTTAAGGGAAATGAAATTTTAAATAAGAGTATCTGTGCTGTGCCCTTTTGTCCCTGTCCTTCTGGCCACGCTTCTAAAACTGAGTAAAAAGTGAACCGTACAAGATATGTCTCCCAAATATAATACATGGATAAGCAAGACCCCATGTTTTCAGGATTTCATAGTTTGGATAAATGTCACAAAAATTATCTGGATTTTGAGGCTCGATCTTCTGACACCATCATCTGAAAACTGAGTTAGAAATGTGCACATATGCAGATCGCACCTCATTGATACTCAATATCACAAAAGGTGGTTTACAGACCGTTGATCTCTTCCAAAAGGTGGTTTACAGATTATATACTCTGCTCGTCTTATTAGATTCCCCCCATGTTCCAAAGATGCCATCTGTGCCTGAACTGGATCGGATTTCATTATAAGTCCTTGCTTTTTCATCAAACTCTCTTCCGTCTCTCCTTATATATATAAAACCACAAATATTGTTTTCAATGACCAGATTTTGCATGGCTATAAAACTGCGAAGTTGTTGTTATGAGAAAAACTGGAAAAATTCAGCAAATTTTAAAGCAATTAACCTTTCAGTGAGAAAAATAAAAGTATCCAAAGTCTTAAAAATAAGATTTAAAAGTACGAAAATAAAAATTTGGCACCTACAAACTGTAAAAAATGATAAAAAAGAAAAAGGTGAAAAACATGAAAACTAAAAAGGAGGAAAATGTAAAAAAAATGGACAAACGAGAAAAACACACATGTTTCTTGTTTTGTATGTTTTATTTCAAAAAACAAGTTTGTTTTCATTTTATTCGGTTGACCAGGTTTTAACATTTTAAAGGTGGTTTATATATAATGTTTAATTTGTACATAATTGTTTTCTGTTAAGTCATGAAGAGTTGGGTAAGTCCAGGACTGTGGTTTTTCTGAAACCAGTTTCATGGAGATCTGTGAGCATCGCACTTTACCACAAAAATTATACTAATCCGAGAAAGACTCCCAAAGTGGTGCGCACTTTCACTCCAAAGATTTAAGTAAAAGAAAGAAAAAGAAGATGGTGATTAAAAAAGGATGAAGGAAGAAGAGAGAGGTGATAAGCAAAACGTGAGGAACAATACGCACCATCTTTCCACCTCATTCCTTATTTTAAAATCAACCATTGCTGCCATTTTCCTTCTTCCTCACAAGGTTGCAGTGCTTAGGTCAGGCCACAATAGAATAGCGTGCACATGGCAGAGGAGCAACACGTCCATGGCTGTCCAGACTGAAGAATCGACACCAGCGAACACTGAGATGGCATCTCAAGGACTGAGGCAGGGGCCATCTATTCTCTGAAGTCTGAAGGAATGGAAGACTTGAACGAATCTGTATTTGGGAACTGTGGTGGATCTTTCCGATCACCACCTGAATCTAACCCCCCAGTTAGTCAAATGTCATGATTTTGCATTTGAATCCAGCAGAAATGTCTAACTATGATGGATATCCAGTTATTCGGCAACTGGTCACATCTGTCTAATTGGGCCAAGTATGGGTAGCAGCAATGCCCGATCGGAACCCCAACTAGTTACACATCTCTATATGTCGGCAATCATCAGGGACGCCCTTCATTTCCAATGAAGCAGTTTATCTTTCACCCACCAGCCTTGATATCTTCAGAACATGCATCATCGCCACATTGCTGCTTTGCAGAATCACCACGCAATTTGACAATTGACCAGAGATCTCTCTCTCTCTCTCTCTCTCTCTCTCTCTCTCTCTCTCTCTCTCTCTATGTGAACAACCTCTTGTTATAATCAATTAGGCCATGCTGCAAAGATTTGCAAATGAATGCACGTGCTTTTCATGGATGTGGCATGGCAAGTACTCATAAGGATTTGTGCAGGTGGTTGTGGGGAAATTAACCTCAGATGGTGGACTCTGCTGCAGTTGGTGGCAGATAGATTTGATCCACCGGATGATTTACAAATGCTATCTGCCACATTTATTTTTACCGTACCATCTTCTATATTTAAAATTATTTTTTATAATATTAATTTATATAATAATATTTTAAATTCATGGTTGATTTAGCTGAATTAGTAAATCAAAATCACACCTGATTAAATTTCCATTTTAACAAACCGGTTATGGGCCACCCCAAGACCGAAGTAAGATGCAACACTTCGGTCGAGCGCCCAGCTGTACAGTGAAACACACCTCAACTGCTACACGAACATGCAAATTGATCAGATTCAAGACAACTAAATACTCCAAATAACACTAGTTAAGAAGGATATTATGTTTTTGGAATATATGTTATTAATATACATAACCTAAAAACTGCTTCTTGTTTCAAAAACCATCATCTGGTTGTAAACATTTACCTTTTCAATTTAAGGCTTAATATTGCTGACAGCGCCAAAAATGGTAATTAGAATTCAAAGATCAAATACTTTACATGCCAATTTTTAGGAAAAAAAAAAACGAGGCCCATCTAAAAATATCAAAATGTGAAAGTCACCCTGACCTAGTCGTCATAAAAGTTTTTACGACATAGCCAACCTTCTGTAGTATAATGAAAACACGTTCACGTCAAGTTAATTTTCTTTATTTTAATACCCTAGTTTATATCCATCCATCAGTAAAACTTGCAAAATTTAAGTAAGTTATGAAACGTCTGAAAGAACGAACTAGCACACGACGGGGCTCTAGTGGCTCCAAATTATACCATTTTAATTTATTAAACCATTTACTGTTGTACTTGGTATAAACCATGCACTAAGTCAATCAAACGAATCGGACAAAACTGCTTCTTAATTCCCTTCTTCTTTCATAATTTTATCTACAGCCAAAACCAAAAGCAGCGTTGGCTAGGATCCTGTGTGCGTCTTGAAGAACACAAACCCAGCCCCGTGCAGCTTCCCAGCTCGCAGAGATCAAACCTTTGCTTCGACCTAAGCTCCTTGGAGCCGTCCTGAATCCGGCCCTCTCAATCCCACGTGTTCGGTTTTGTAGAGCCCTTCAAACTGTTAGGCTGCCTGACACTGCCATCAGCCGTTAGTAGCCAACAAAGTCTAAGCTTTGGCCCAGCGCAAAGAACCACTAGCTTTGCTGTTACGACCAGTATCCTGATTTCTTAGTCATGCTACAGGGTGAAAGAAACATGAAGCCATTGCTTGCCCACATGAGTGGTCGAGAAAGGCGAAGGAGACCACAGCTCATCACCAGCTTTGATATAAACCAACTTCCAAAGTGCAGAGACAACAAACAGGACCCGAGGCCAGAAGTTAAAGATACAGACGCGGTAATCCCAAATATCTCTAACAGTATGAAAAAGATAAGGTGTTACAGACCGAGGCCAACAGTTCTGCCATCCCTCCGCCTCAGGCCTGCGGTGTATTGCTTCTCTAGATCGAGTTGGAGTTCTTTCTGCTTCTCTGCACGAAGAGCACTGTCCGCACCATCTTTGTCTTCCCCTGCGTGGTCCAGCTTTGGCTCGCCCTTCACACCCTACAATTGGCCATACGTACCAAGGCAAACTCAGGCTCTAAAAATGTGTTAGTAGGGGTCAAAATGAACTAGCGAGAATCCAGTACGAAACATAATATATATTACAATTGGTATAACCTAAAAGATAGGATAGGAAATTCAAAAATTACCATGAGTTTGTTGAATTTCTCTTGGCGTTCCTTATCAGAAAACAAAGCCATGTCCCAGCGGTTGCCAGACTACAACATAAAAAGGGAATCTTACAGGTAAGAACAGCTCCAAAGGGAGAGCTATAGGTAAGAACAGCTCCAATTTCAATTGTAGAAAGCATGCAAGAAGTTTACCTCTTCCACCGTAGCATTCTTCTTATTCCCCCATAATAATTTTTTCTTCTGTTCTGTAGACAGGTAACCAACCCCTACGAGATTTTTGTTCACTGCCAATGGGTAGCCGATCCTCTTTCAGTAACAAGAAAGCCTCGGTCTTGACCAAGAATACGATACTAAAACCATGCGATTGTTTACTGGTAATTGACCACCCACTTATGTTGTCAAAAAAACAGCAGTGCCAAACCCTTGAACCGGACTAGCTGGAGACTAATTGGTTCAAGTTGATATGCAACAATGACAGAGGATAAATTGAGCAAGAATCAACAAGGAAGGTGAATTTCAAAAATTACAATACCAACAAAACGTAGATCAAAAAGAAAATAGGTATAAAAAACCTTTCAAAATTGTTCTCCGTTTGGGCTGGCTCAGATGCCTATGCTGCTGCTCTCTTACTGGGGCACCTAAGCCAACTTATGCTAAACAGCCAGCAGCCTGCTTACTGATGTGAAAATACCACCAAGGTTATACCATTTGGACCATTATTTAAATTTTAGTTTATCAAGTAGATTTGGGCCCTGTTTGTATGACAAGGGAGCGAAATTTGGTTTAAAGGAAACCAACTTTGAACCCCAAACCAGGTTCTAGCAAACATGTAACAGAATTTTGGTTTTAAAAACAAAAGAAAACTAGGAAAATAAACTCCAATCAAATTCCTAAATTTACAGACGACCCTGTGAACATAAATTCCAGATGGTAGGTGGCTGGAAAATATACCAACAACATATAAAAAAATACAATTTTCTTTCCTGGCCATTTCCAACTGGTGATCAACCAGACAGTGCCAGGGTCCAAACATTGATACCAGCCTCCAGCCAGAGATGGCTAAAAAGCTTTGCATCCTCACTAATGGTTATAGAGATAGAGTTGTGAATTAGAGAAGGTGATTATGGTTAATGGGAAGGCATAAGTGAGAAAAAAGCCACTATGGTGAGGTTTCAATAGCGGCGCACATTTTCATTACTATGGATATAGTGAAGGGAATAAATGTTTTGGAGTAGCTTGATTCCAAGCCTACAGATCATTTAACAAAATTTCTGTAGACATGAAAAACATAATCTTTCAGGAACAAAGCTTTCATGAAATTCAAAACAAGGATATGCACAAGTCTGACAGAAGGAATAAAGCACCTAGAATTTTGTTTAATGATGTGGATCAAAATCATGGAACAAGTTCAGAACTTGATGGCAAGATGCCATCCAACAAACAGCATAAGCGGGTATGGAACAAACCAAGATTCACCTGCCAAAAAAAAATCCAAAGGGACCTGCTTACCTAATTCAGCAGCTTTCATTGCTGCAACTTTTGCAGCATTTAGATCATTTGTAGCCTCAGCAATGCTTGCAGAAGAACTGGGAGGCTCTAGAATCCCTTTGGAAGGTGGGTTTTCCAACTGCTTTGAACTAGATGAGGACTTCTCTTCAGTTCCATGTGTCGATGACCTTGAGGATTCCAGATCTGAAATAAGAGATATTAATTGCAGACCCATGGAAATGTACGTAAACATATAAACTACTAAGTATTTTCATTCATGAGATGTACCATTTGCAGCATCTCCAATAGCCTTTTCTGATTGGGATAGTTTAATCTTCTTGTCGAATGAATCGTGCACATCCGTGTCAATATCTTTCTCATGACTTTTGCCAGTCTTCTCTTCATGGTCTCTGTACCTAGAAGTTTTGGATGCATCTTGCAAGTGTTCTTCCCTGCTAAAATGTTCCTTTACATCATCCATCTTCCTCCTTGACACCCTTTCTTCCTTTTGTCCATCCAATTCCATCTTGCTTCCATAACCAGCTTCTTTTAAATGATCTTCATTGCCATTTCTAAGAGCATTTGAGCTTCTTTTATGCTCCCTATGTATCTCATGGCTTGAAGAATGGTCATTCCTGTCATCTCTTGAGCTCCTTCTGTTATCAGTTCTATCCTCATCTCTTCCATTCCTATCTCTATGTCTATTCCTATCCCCTGATCTGTCCTTGTCCATCATGCTCCTCTGCTTGCTTCTGGAGTAATCTTCATCCCTTCGGTGCTCTCGGTCACTATTTCTACTTGATAGCGCTCCATCATCAGCATTTTTATCTCGAGAGAATCTGTCTGCCCAATATCTGTCATCCTTAGACCGATCACGATCACCATCATATCTTGTATAATCACCACGACTACTACCTTTTGAATCCTTTCCATACCGAGAAGATGACCTCCCATAGTCCCTATCTTCGTCAGCCCGCCTATGAGATCTTCCATATACATCATACCTGCGGTCAACATGTGAACTCTCAAATGAGTTTCGTCCCGAAGACCTGTAAGAACTGCTCAGTTTGCTTGAGTGATTATGACCATAACCCTTGTCAAAAATTCCATCATCCTTCCTTTTCCGCCTATCATCTGCATCCTTTACGTCCCTGGAGTAAATTGGACTCTGACCACGCCCTCGAGTTGGACTTCCTAACGAATGCCCCAAAAGGAAAACAAAGATTGTAAACAATAATACCATCATATACAGACAATATTTGAGATTTTGGTAGATCAAGCTAGCAAAGAAAAACACAAAAAATAATGAACATGAAAGGGATTTACTAGCTAATCAGAAAATGTTGTAATTAGATGCACAGTGAAACAATAGCCAAGAGTTTCACAAAACAGTTGGGCTTCTTTTGAAGCTGAAATTTTTAGGAGAAAAGAAGCCAAGCTTGAATGAATCTGAATCCAAGTTCCTTCGCATGCTAAAGATAAGCCTAAGATTGACCTTGAACTAGTTACAGACATGTCTACAGAAGATAATAAACATAATGTTAATCAGAGTGATCCATAGGAAGGAATATGAAAAATTTAAGTGGCTGAAGCTGAAGCAGCTACTTTCGAAGTAACAGAAAGAACAGCAACAATTGGAATAGGAGAGTCAAAGTTGGAAAGAGGACTTCTCACTTCTTTCTCTCATTCAAAACCGGGCATGAGACTTTCATCTCTCATGGATCCTAAGTGATTAAAGAAAGAAGAACTCATTTTCTTATCATTGTACGAGCTTCATCTTAGAAAATGGCTAAAGTAGAAGTTTAGTCATGCTGAGATGTTTAGACAGGTATCGGAGAAAACATTGTACTTTAATTGTTTTTCCTCTTTCCTCAACCTTGGTGCTCCCTCTTGGTGACTGTCCAGATATAACAATAATCCCACACCCCTTCTTCAATGCTTTCCTGTCCTTACTAAAACGTGGATCCATCTCACTGAGTATTTCCATCTTCTAACACGCTGAGTTTCGATGTGGTTGATCAGACCAGACAAAGAGTGAATAATGCACAATAAGTCATCCTAAGCTCAAAAACGTAAGGTTTGACTAAGCCTGCCCTGCTGTCCATGTGAAGATCCAGCCAATCATGAATACATGACAACGACCAAGTTTGTCATCTACAAGAGAACAGCAGTTATAGATACCAAGCAGCAGGCAATTGATCAATGAGGTCGACCCTTACCATGAACCATATCCTAGCCGAAAATTTGAGAAAATTAAAAAATTGAACCAGAAAATCTACAGACCTTGCTCTTACAAACAAAGTGCAAAGATTCCTAGAGGCAGTCAGCAATATCATTTCCACGTGATCTACTTTTAATTCAAAAAACAAATGGAATTTAATTTGTTAGTCTCCACATGTCCAAATTTTAACAAAAGTTCGAGGTTTAAGCTTTTAAAAGTTAAAACTATGCCTCCTAAAACATATCATAGCACATATCAGTGAAAATAAAAGAAACAGCAACATGGAGAACTTGTCAAACTGACAAATTAAAAGACTTTCACGCCTATTGATTGGACCTTCCAATACAACACAAAGAAAAATGGAGCATAATCACACCACTTGAGGAAGGTGACGCAGATCCAGAGGCAGGTGAGTGCCGCCTATATCTCCGATTCACTGCATCACTGGCTGGCTTCCGAAATGATGGTTTAGCATCCGAACTATCAGGAGATTGAGATGCCAAAGTTGAATCCATCGTGAAAGAGACCTAGACAAAAATCATATTCTCCGTTAACTTTGCAAATAAATGTAGCATACTGTAGGAGAAGGACCCCAAAAGAAATTATGTATCAGCTTCTAGAAGCAGTTAAAGATTCTAGACACCATAAGTTCTTCTCTTGTTCACCGGTAGAAATACAGGTGGGATCCGAAATTCAGCAGGAAATACCGCTAGAAAATAAAACAATTCTGAGAAACAAAATTTACAACGCAGCATTGACATGGATGCAGTGCTAACAAGACCTTCTTGACAAGATCGGCAGAAGCAACTCTAGGATGAAAATAGACGAATACAAACAATGCAAAGGAGAGGCAGTCTTCGGATTCGATGCTCTATGTACTTCCACGAAAATCTCAAACAACAAATAGAGGAAAGCAATCTAGCCAACGTAAATTTTCTTCATCATTATGTCTGGCATCCTTTACTCAGGCCATTCGACTTGGCTTATGAAACAGCCTACGAACTTCTTCCCAACAGACCTGCTTTATCTAAACGCGATCCACAACAAACTTCGCACTGAGAAGCTAGTTATTCCAAAAACCCTAGCTCACAAATTCATCACGAATGGCTCGAAATAATCAACGTACTGAACCCAAACCAAACAAGACAACCAGTGACGGTGTTTACCCTAGGAAGAAGAAAAATAATTCCCGAATTTCATCATGTCAACCCCTATAGAAAGCGCCGAGAAGGGCCGGGACCCTAGGAGAGGCAGAAGCGATAACGGGAAAAGGAAAAGAAGAACCCATGTCTTACCGAAACAGAAATTCAGAGATAGACAAGATTGTCCCCCTCGCTCCTTGCCCCCAGGAACGAGTTCGCCAACAACAAGAGGCCGGAATGCATCAGCAGAGAGGAGATGAAGAGACGCGGGGAACGAACAGGACCATCTCATTTATAAAACAAGATGAGAACGGGTCGGGATTAGAGGGGAAAAGCCCGGATACGGACCTCCTCGTAAATCCGAACCTTTTAACCTTGTCCAAAACTAGGTTTTGGAGGTACAACTTGGTTTTGCTTGTAAAACCAAGCTTTGGGACTGTTTGAGTCTTTAAATCTGGTTTTAAAAAGAAAAAGAAACCTTGAACTCCCTTTGATTATCACAAACAACCAGATCTTTTGTGTGTCACCCAAACAGAAAAACTAACTTTTTTAAAATTCATTAAGTAAAACCAAGTTTTCACAAAACGGGTTAGATGAGATTGTCATCCATATGCCCTCTAAAACTCTTTTGGATTATTTAATTTATGCTTGTTGTGTTCTTCTCAGGTATGCCACTAACATGAAATGAGATAAGAATACTTGCTAGTACCAGAGATAGGAAGCAAAACAAAGGTGGGGGAAAGACTAGAGGTGGTAACATGAAGATTTGAAGAGTAGATCTTTATGTCTAATCTAAGACGTTTAGTTTGATGAATCATAAGCTTTAAAGAGTCTAAAACTAACTATTTAACGCAAGTTTTTGAAATGCATTTGTCCCAGCAAATCGACAATTGAGATGGAGATGTTAACCATAGGTTTTGAGATGCTCCAACCACTCTTACGCGGATAATGAAGTCGTGTTAGCATGCCCATTACTTTTGCTCTCAATAGATAATGTTATAAACGAGCTTGTTCAGCTTTGAAGTGATCTCACATTTTTTAAATGTTTACTTAGGGGAATCACTTTTGACGTAAAAAAGTCATACTATTCTGCCTCCAAAGTTCTGGTTTGCTTCAGGGTTTCAATGAACGCGCACGGTACATTTTTCAACTTAAGTGTCATGCTTGCCACCGTTTGGAACTCAAAATAATGATACAATGATGTGTAATAACGACTAAGGGATTCAAACCTTGAACCTAAGGCTGGGCATCGGGCTAGGCCAACCTAGCCCGATGGCCAACAAAGTCAGACTCAGGTTGAACCAACGCTTTTGTCAATGGCCCATGCCTAGCCCGCTTAGTTATTGGGCCAAGCCTGAGCATCAGCTTTATATTTGTCAAGTACTTGGTTCGTCCACCTATATTTGAAACCTTTCATATTTCATATTTTAATATCTCAAAAACATAAACCTTTCATATTTCATATTTTAATATCTCAAAAACCTTTAACGATGTACTCAGAGCTTCTAAGAGTGCCATCAATGACATTTAAGAATGCAATTGGCGACATGAAGGGGTTGTAAGAGAGCAATCGTAGACGCATCAAAAGTTTTTAAGTAAACAGATTGCTAGTATCATATGCCGATGAATATATATATATATATGTGTGTGTGTAAAGGAAAAAAAATGAAGAGATGAGTTCTAAGTATATCGGACCAAATCAAGGCCCTAATATTCAATTGGGGCCAGCCCAGCTTGGCAATTTTTTTTAATCATGCCGGCCCAAGAGTCAAACAAGCAGCCTAAGCTCAACCCATCATGGACTGGGTATCCATCTACCCATTTAAGTACCGGACCTGTTGCCCACCTTTGAATGTGAGCCACCTTACGGTTTGTGCTAGACGCGGTTGAGCCGTTGAGCCAATCTTCTAAGCTGCAGTTGAGGCATAAAATGATAACTGAGAAAAATGAGAAACCCTTTTTAAGTCCAAACATTTTCTTTCTTTTCCTCAGCTCAAACTTTCACCATTAAGAAATTACCTTGTTATGTTTGACGGCCTATGAGAATTAAAAGTCTTCCTTCATCAAAATGAAAATTGTCCAACCAGACAAAACACAACATGCACAAAAACCTGCTGGCCATTTACTGAGGTTTGATCGTTTAGCACTCCAACAGACCATGCACAGCTTCTCTTTTTAGTGACACGATCTGACACAATCCATCTGTCAAGCGCACTGATGAGCAATGGGTATTACTCCAATATTATTTTATGCAATCTTATTGGTCTTGAGTTAATTTTATGAACAACAAAAAAGTTTTTATTATTAAATATCACTATGCTAATGTTCATCAACTATTTTTTCCAAAAAAATAAAATAGTGCTCTTTTTACACATTAAGCTAAAAAAAAAAAAAGAACTTGCTAGTTCAACTTGAGTCAAAGGACATATCATTCACGCACAGGTTTGAACCCATACCAATTTTTACAGAGAAGTGACCGTAGGCATTCAAGTTTTCAGCCCCGAGAATGGCATTTCAATAGTTTTTTCCTTTTTTTTGGAAAAAAAAAAACATCCGCAACTTTACCTAAATGTACCAAAGGTGAAGGTAATTGTCCCCGTTCAACAGAACTTGTTAAACTGGTTAGGCCCATGATGGAGAAATTGTTAGTCTCCAACACTCTGATAATAAAATACTTGAAGACCCTATTATGCATATTCTTGTAGGTTCAAAAGAACCATGCTACAGAAAAGTCTGTTGTTTCTACTAAAATTGAACAACCCAGTATTATAAGCAGCTTTAATTTAACACGCTGCTACAAGCTACATGAATATAGTGAGTGTCGCATAAAAAAAACCTGCACTTCCACTCACTGATTCTGCAACACACAATGCTGAAACCTTGAATGGGAGTAGGCTCCTGTATCTCGAAGAGACCTTCCTTTCCCACTTGAAATACAACCTATTGTATTATCAACATTCGTGAACGGAAAGTACAAAACATTACACGGCAGAATTCTGATGCTCTTAGCGAGCAAAGACTTTCACCTCCTCCAGTTCAAGAACAGTGGCATCCTTGTCATCGTTTTGAACAGCACTAAAGACTAAGGTTGCACTTCCATCAACCATGGCTGCAAAGGATAAATCAGAAAACTGCACTCACGGCAGTTTTCTATGTCAGACATGTTAGCAAGTTGGGTTACAAAAGCAACAGGAGTTGCAATACGCAGCACCCCACTTAGTCCTGTTTACAAGTACCCAAAAAAAAAAAAAGTATCCAAAGCTCTTCAAGCCTATCCTATTGCTGAAAACAAGCTGTCAAAGAAGACAATATGGAAAGAGAATATCGCAGATTTCCCAAAAAAAAATGGGGAAAGTTGCTCAGATTAGTGCTTTAATCTTTACCATTTTCAGCAACTCCAGGTATGGAATTAGTACTCTTCTCCAGTTCTCCAAAATCTTGAATACCTCCAGAAATTGTGGTACATTATGCAGACAATGTCAGTCACAAAGTAGACAATCTTTTTTTATGTGAAAACATACAAATGGAACATCAAGGAGGAGAGAAAAACGTTTAATGTTTAGTTTCATTTTATAAAATCATATACAATTAAGACCTGCAAAGTTCCCTTAAACAAGACCATATGAAGTGTAGGCATTACGTTGCTTTGGTGGGGCAGGGGTGCAGCCATGGGGTTTGCCAAGTGGTGGAGAATATTCATCCAGTGAAATGTGCTCATATTCTTGGGGAACATCTTGAAATAATGAAGAACAGGAATTAGCAACACCTGATGTCCTTACCCACCAACAGCACCAACCTTAATCTTCAGTCTTCAGTGGGGCAGGGATCATGAGACAGGAGGATCTCATCCTCCAGAGCAGGCATACATGTGCCTGTGCATATGCATTTCAAACTCTTCTCAAAACAAAAGGTTCTGGTTTTACTCCAACCCTTACTGCCCAACCAGAGAGTGGACAGCTATTGCGTTCCACTTATTGAACAGGGTATATGGTCGGTTTGTGACCCCTGGATGCCAAGGCGTCCTTAGGGTGATCTCATAGTTCCTATGGGGTGGAGACAATGGGGTCAGTCCAGCAGGTACACATATATCTGTTCACAACTTCGCATACATTCATGTGCTCAGTACTTTTTGCGGATCTGATCTTAGAGCAAAAGAAACCCAGCATGACTTTGTTGCACAAGTTGAACAGTCCAGCCATGTTAGTTTCCAGTCTTGCCAACAACGAAGTCACAAGAAACAAATAAGAATCAGAATTCTAAATGTTTTGAAAAGGTTTCGCATCCTTTATAGTAATCAACAAAGTAAGAGAAAGGCAAAAGGAATTCTTTTGTCTCTTTAAAAATTTTAGAAACTGTACTGAGTGTTTGTCAATATTTTTCTGTAAGACAATCAATAGAAAAGTTATAATTTCATAAAATCATTTATTATTTTCCATATAGCGTTTGCTAATTGAATTACAAAAGATTCTCGAGAAAAACAAAACTTTAAAGAACTTGCAAGAAAAAACCTTCCCCAAAAATTCCTCAAAGTGATATTTGTGACTGTGTATCCCTAAAGGAGAAGGAAGAACATGGTTTTACATAAAGTCTGAGAACTCGCAGTTTTTACACCAAACCGCCTGGCCACAACTCTGGACTGGCAATTTTTCCCCCAGCAACATCCTCCAACTGAATAGACAAAAGAAAAGATGTAGGGAACAAAATCATTTCAATATTGCAAAATTAAAAGTACAAAACTATTTTCATGTACTAATATTAAATTCAAATTGTTAACTTCTTAAAAGCATGAAGCTTGCGACTTCCCTTGGTTTTGTATGTTCTGAATTCCTGAACGAATCATCTCGCTCTAATGATAAAAAAGAAATGAAGGTAGTCAACAAAGACACCCAGTGGCCAAAGTTTCCTAAGCCATCCCGCAGTACAGCTGGATTTGCGCTTAGGTGCACAGGATTCACATATCTTAATCACAATCACTTTTGCACTTCATAAAGTTTAATTGCCAAGTCAGGCACTTGAACTTGAAGCGATGCTGACAAACCTTTCTTTGCTTGATAAGGCTTCCCAACTCTTCGACTGCAAGTGTACTCCCAGTTCCTAGTCCAATTACCATTCCAGATTTTACATGTTCCAAAACATTCCTTGCAACGGCACGCTTGAAAGGGCCTTGTCCTTCAGGTGCTGTTGCTGCTCATGTTTCGGCTCATTTGCATGATTAACCTGAGAAAGAGCAGGCTACAGTTTTAGCCCATAAGGGAAATGAATTGCATCATGTATTATAACTTCAAATATCTAAAACCTTTACATTTAACAAATGTATACTTGAATCCTTCGTTTTATGAGAGTGAATGCTCACTCCAATAATTGAGATTCAAGTTCTCAGCATATTGATGACATGATGTCCAGTATCTGGCGTAGTGCTCACGTTTCACATGAATCGCATAACATTCTTATCGAACGCAAACTATCATCTTCAAACATTTCTTGAGCCAAAAGACCTTTGAGTTTCATATAATATGCAAAATGAAAATATCAAGCCCAAGAAAATAGGTTAACAAATCACAAATTCTATGCATCAAACATGAGAGTTACAGTTTACGACCAATACATAACCGACATGGCAAAAGGAGAGCGTTGGTGCGAATCATTTCATGAATGGAACAAAATTCTTGATTCAGTGAAATTTGGTAAGAGACACCATATTCTTAGGAGCAGAGACGGCAGTAGGAACTCGATCACAGTGTCACCTCAAACAGAAAAGAGTAAAAAGCAAATGCCAAATGATCCCAAAAAAAAGAAAATAGATTAAGGAATCCTGGAATGAGTGCAGTGAGGCCTCACCACCTTGCAAATTCTGGGAGGCGACAATTCTTTATCCTGGAAACCGAACAAGTTAACAACAGGATAATTTCTCCTTCTTCTCCTAGTTTGATCGATACTGGCGCAAAGAAGCGCAGAATCGCCGATCGCGGCCTGTCTGAATGAACGATTCCCTGCATTTGGAAGGACGATAACGAGACAGAGAAGGGCAGTTGTCCTAGTGCAGGAGGAGCGTCGATTTTTTTGCGTAAGCCCGGATTTCATTCGAAGCAGGCAAAAAAGGAAAACTCTAGCGGGTAATCACGGGATCCAACGGCTCAGACCCGAAAGGGTTTAAACGGCCGAATTAGGGGCTTGGGAGTTGGGAGGGCGCTAGGGTTGTGGCCTCGCGCGATTTTTATTTGTGAGGGCGGATCATGTTCATGTTCCACTGATAGATGGTTCTGGATCTGTTCGGATCTAGCATTTATCAATCCGACTTGACCGGACTTTTGAAAAACCGTCGGGAGTAAAAATTGTAATTGGCTCGGGTCAGGTTACAATCCTGCTTTAAGTTTATTTTCCACAAATCTAATTATATAATAAAACAACGAATTAAAATTCGTAATTTTTAGAACTTTTAAATTTTA
Organism: Nymphaea thermarum; assembly: GCA_011799765.1. Classification (NCBI taxonomy): domain Eukaryota; kingdom Viridiplantae; phylum Streptophyta; class Magnoliopsida; order Nymphaeales; family Nymphaeaceae; genus Nymphaea; species Nymphaea thermarum. Next base: position 472,303 of record JAANDH010000081.1, on the reverse strand, counting down.
ATATTTTTCAGTTATCTAATATATTAATTTGACCAAAATTTGGCATCATAAGGGAACTCTTTTGTTGACATCACAAATTGGAGTTTCACAACCTGAGTATGTTTGGTTACTTTCTCATCTAAGATCTTAAAACTTGGATTGTAATATCTCATATAATTGATTACTAACAACAATATGAAATTACATGCATATATAATTTTAGGATGTCAAATTAGATTCTCTGGGGTCCGGGTACTGGACAAATATTAAGGATCAAGGATTTGAAATCTACAATTTGCTGAAGCCATAGGTTTGATGAGAACGTCGTGCAAGATCAAACCTGTGAATCTGAAAGCGGAACTAATCAACGATTTAGTGATGACGTAGCATACAACGTTCGATTGTAGTCTCTCTCTCTTTGAAAAGATTAGGTACAAGACAAAAGAATGATTTACAAAAAGCTGAGCACCAGCACGAGATCAAAAAAAATAAAAATCCAGGCACGCATAACCCTGCCCCAAAACCGCCACCAGAAGGCCAAGAAACCACGAGCGTAGCTGCTCCTGACTAAAGGCAAAAAACTTGCAGTAACAGTATTAGTAAATCATATTTAACATTAACCACCATCATCTCTCTCATCTCTTTTCTCATACTGACTTATCTGCTCCCCCAACCTCTAAAGTAAGCAGTTGGCAAAGTACCCTTAGAGGTTGGATGAGCGCCTTAATGTATTGTCATTTCTCATTAATCGGCCTCCTGCCTTCCAACAACGCTCTAAGTCTACGCTTTCATCCTTCATTGGTTGATATGATCCCAAAACTGTCATTGACTTTCGTCATAGATTCTCATATGTAATTCAGGTGCATTTGAGACTGGTATATATATATATATATCAATGTTACATAACCCCCAATCCGAGATTGTAGTCTCTCTCTTTCGGTGAAAAGATTAGCTTATTTGAGACTGGTATATATATATATATATATATATATATATATATATATATATATATATATATATATATATATATATATATATATATATATATATATATATATATATATATATATATATATATATAT
>JAANDH010000081.1:383745-471142 GCA_011799765.1 Nymphaea thermarum | reverse complement strand
ATACACTTTTGCGGTACTTTTAATTGATACAAAATAGAAAAGTAACCATCCGCCCATAGAAAATCTACTGTACACTCAAATCATAACTCATAACGCCTGATTTTTGCAATATTGGGTAAGGATGTTTGGATATAAACCCGAAGGTTGAACTGGACATGCATGGACCTGAGAAAATTTATTCAAGTACATACAATTCATATTTTCGATCTGATGGTGCCCATTCTCCGACCGTATGTTCATGTAAAATCCCATTCGGATATGAATCTTGTGTCCAACCCGGTTGTCGTCCGGACGAGAACATCTTTTCGATATTCAGCTCCTCTCCACAAATGCTTCGGTCGGTCATTTATCTAATTCAGTGACATTCCGAAGGAGCAACCTCAAAAAAAGAAAAAAAGAAAAAAATCAGACCATGACCAACGATGGCACGACTGGTGTGGTAAGCAACTGCCGTCTTAGAAAAGACCCTAACGTCTCTAGTTCCTCTTTCTTTGGAAGTTGTTATATTTGCAATTCCACATTGTACGCTCTATTGGAGTAGCACTCATAGGAATCAATAGGCGATGTGTCTTTTATGCGTTCACATGCTGGATCAACTATGTTATACCCCTTAAATAAAAAATGACACGACCAACTATGTTATACCCTTAAACAGAAAATGACACGACTGGTCATCCATTTATACATTGTTAATGAAGTTTATTCATTCATTCATACATGTTATTAAGTTTGTCATGGGTTGGTTAATAAACAGTTGCATAGTATTTGCCAATAAGCTAAACACAAAACTGCTGGGAATCTCTGTCTTCTTTTTCTTTTGTCACAAAGCTTTTTAAGTGCCTTTGGGACCTAATAAAATTAGTAAACTTAAAGCAAAAACATGTTGGGGGAGCCTTAATTTTGGAATCTCCACATCCAAAGTCCACACAGCCTTTGTTAGCCCTATGGCAATTAGCTCATACAATACATTCAGTTGCTTCTCTCAGATCTTTTATAACACACATGAAACACGAAGCGAAGTTTTTGCAGTGCGGCCATGCTCTCTGAAACTCCATAGGCGCAGCTTCAGTTAGCCCCTAGAAATGGCTGCGTGGATAATAGACCAGCCTTAGGTTGACCCAATGAGCCAGACACGACCCAGTTGAGTTGAGACTCTGTCCTGTTTGGGGGTTTAAACATGGTCGATGATCAACCAGTTGCAGCTGAGTGCGTTCTCTTCTTGCCATGGAGAGGAACCCCAAAGAGCTTGACGTCGTCTTCTGCTTCTTCTTCTATAGTGAGTGAGTTGGTGCTGGTCAGACTGTTGTTCCTTGTAGTTCCTTCGGGGGAGAGCCTAAACTCTATGAGTCTCTGATGGTGAAGTGGCAGTGGAGGGTAGGCTGGTAAATTTGGTGGCGATGCTGGTTTCACATGGTTCTGAACAAAGTAGATGATGTCTTTGTAGAGCTTTCTCATGTGGGACAACTCTGCCAGCAGCAGGGAGTTGGTTTTCCTCAGCCTCTGGTTATCCTCTGTGAGAGATGACAGAAGGTCAGTGTTGCCTTTTGGAACTGAAGTGTCCCTTGGAGATGGTGATGGCGAATCCCACCAGTTAGCTTGACCGTCCGAGCTTAATCTGATCCATGGGTAGGGTGCCGGTGAATTTGGATGCTCGTGGATCATGTGAGGATGGTGGTCATGCCGGTGACCCGAGAGTTGAGCTGCCTTCCTTCTGTGGATTTCACAAAGCAAATGCTTCTTTCCTTTCCTGAAAAATTCATTGGCAAACTCCCATCTGTCTGGAACTATCTTCCTGAATCTCTGAAACAACAGAAACAAGGCCAAATGACAAGATGAATCAGTTTTACACAGCACAAAATGCCATTATCATGGTCCAAAGCATGTAACATCTTTCTAAAGTGAAAAGCGTATAAGCCCCATTCCGAAAACCCATGATGATGAAGAAGAACAGAAGTTGAGATCGCAACTTTGCTCAATGGGACTTGATATAGAACAAAGAAATACTGTGTATCCATCAAACCATGGTTGATCTGGTAGTACACGAATCAGTTTTGAATGAGAACAGATATCTGCACAGCTGGCTGGCAGATCGAACCTAAAAATGTTGAGGACATTTAGATTTGATCAAACCGGCAGGGTCTGCTATATTAGGCAGATCACTTTTAGATCAGAAACGGACAGTCTTTGAAGTGATTGGCAGGAGACTAAAAATGTTGAAGATCACAGTTGGATTTGCTTAAATCATGTGAAAGTGACACAGGTTTGCACATTTTGCACCAAAATCTGCTTATTCTACTAACTTTTGCAGATGAACTCATAAGGTCCTTATCTGGGAGAGGCGGCTCCGTGAAATCGCCATTATAATGGGATCCCATGTTCAAAGTCAGTATGTCCATTTCTCTTGCCAAGAAGGTAAAACTCGCGGTATTTTCTGGCGGACAGCTCAGGACTTGACGTTTTACAAGCGCAGATCATCTCCAAACAGTGAGCATGATCAAGATGTTTTATCAAGATGCTATTTTTTATTACCTTTGCTTGAAATGGATTAACAGATGTAAATCATAAAGGTCGCCCAGCCATGATCACAGATTCCATTTTTCATAAAAGATCTGCTTTTGGCCGTCTCTAGAACTTGGGGAAGAAAACGCTGTTGATGCAATTTACAGCAAAAAGAAAAGCTAAAGAATTATTGTTTTAAGATGAACTATACATTATCATGAAAAATGGATTCTATTTGTTAAAGAGGTTCAGCTATAAAAGAAAAATATAGAAAGAGATCAGAAGAAAAAGAAGTGAAGAAGATGAGGAAAAAGAAAGAACAGAAGATGGGAGTGCTTACATATGTGTTAAGCTGCCTAACAAAACTTGAGAAATTGTTGTGCTTGAAGTAGTTGGGGAGGAGGTCTCTAGCGAACTCAGGCGGCCTCCAGACGACGAAGGTGGATCCATCTTCACCCCATGAAACAATGTCGTCGGTAGAGCTGTCGTCAACAAGTTGGTAGGTCTTTATCAGGAAGGGTGCTGGCACTGTTTGGTTTGACTCCATTGTCACCAGCATCCCTTCACAGCTGCTCACCAACACACCCATGTTACAGATACCCACACAAGCACACCTCTACTTTATCCCCCCAGCAATAAGAACATTCACCTCCCTCCCTCCCTCTCTCTCTCCCTCTCTCTCTCCCTCTCCCTGTGCCATCATCCTCTATAAAGTTCATATACTCATTTCACTCTCCCTTTTCCTGTCATCATCCTCAATAAAGTTCTTATACCTCTCTCTCTCTTTCTCTTTCTATCTCTCTCTCTCTTTCCCTCCCTTTCTCTCTCTCTCTCTCTCTTTCTCTCTCTATCTCCCTCCCTTTCTCTCTCTCTCTCTCTCTAAGTTTGGATTGTGGCCATCATGTGTTAGCTTGCGACAAAGATTGAGAAAAGGAAGCATAATAGTTAAATTACTGAGCAGCCATCAACCTTATCATTTCTACAAAGTGTGCCATACGCAATGATAATCTGGTATCCCAAGGCTTCAACACTGTATAAGATGTTCATTCCACGCACTATGGTGAAGCATCATTTATTGCAGGCGGCGTTCCAGCCAAGGATCGATCTTTCCATGATATCACATTGAAAATTTGGAAAGACACAGGTATATTCCGTGCCCTAAAACATCTACAAGACCAAAGCATCTAATACTTATCTGGAAGAAATAACTTGCAGAACCCTAAGTATCTAAGGAATAAAAGCCTATAGATATTTCAAAAGTTAGTTATTTAATCTTGTAGACCGATCATCTATTTATAAATGAGAAATTCATCAGTTTTACTTGGTTTGCGTCCCTCTTTTTGGATGATCCATCCTACATGTGAGGATGATGATTTTAAGCGTAATTTGGATTTTTCTTACAGTTCATTCTACTTACACGAGCTAATAGAAATATTGAAATCAAGGGGTCTTTAAGCAGATTCAAATAAATCAGTTCTGCTTGTAACTTGCCGGGCTTCCACCATTGTCACACAGTAACATTTCAACAAATTTTGATCCTAGTTACCAAATCACATCCAGTCCATATATATGCAGCTCTTAAATACGTGAACTGGGTGAATGTGAGAAGTGTATATGGAGAGAAGACTAGTTATGCGTCATTTGATTGACTTTATTATGGTCTACAAGGTACCATAAGTGAAGTTGTTTTCACAAGAAAAATCTGTACTTTGCAACTATGTCATAGGAGTAAAGAGTTGTCTTCTGCATGGTTTCATCCTAAAGCAATTCGACTGCCATGCAACAATCCAAATTAGGACTCCATTCATATGTTAGCGTCAACGTCACAATTAATGGCATTCATGAGTTCATGCTTGCATGCATGATATCACTTCAGGTACTACTTCTAGATGAAAATTACACATAAAACAGATCTAATAATGCATTTTAGTAAGGCCAACATAACTAAACTCATGACTGGACTCATGCTGGAAGGTTTTGGAATATCAGAAACAAATCTCGGGAGTGACTGCCCGTTTTTGTTCTCCCTCTCCCCCTACTGGTTGTAGCAACAATGGCCTAAGACGCAGAGTCATATCATTCACAGTCCAGAATCTTGGAAAAGAAATATGTTGACAGGAGGGCCATGCCTGTGTTCAGGAGAATGAACCCATGATGCCGACACTAGGAATCCTTATGGTCCACATTTATTACTTTCATGTTGGTCATGTTCCAATGAATAAATGTACCGTATATAAGTTTTGAATCCTCCAAATTCAAGATTTTAGAGGCTCATGCAAGATACATGATGCCCAAAAGGAAGATGGGGACCATGAGAATCCCCTCTTGTGAAGAGGGCCATGAGCATATTGGTCTTTTTGGAAGACTCTAGGGCCTTCGTTTCATTCCATAAGGACATGCTAATTAGGTAGATATAGGAAGTGGGTCCATTTTTCATGGTAAAAATTGTGTGTATCTTTCTTGGGGTGGTGACTTCAATGTGCACCCGTGAGTGAGAAATGAGAGGGAAAAGGAGGAATAAATTTACTTATGTTACTGTTGCCATGCTGCTTCTGTGAACCTTCAATTTTTTAAGTCTGTTTGACGTTGAGTTACATGATAAGATTTAAAGGCGAACGCCATTGCTTTCCCTTTCGATATTAAACGGAAAGAAACAGCAGACGTGCTTTTTGCTCTTCTTCTTTCTTCCTTTTCCCTTGCTTTTTTTTTTTTCTCTTTTGTATCACAGCCCGATCGTTTTCTGCGTTTTTATTCTGTAGTCAAAAATAAAGGTCCATGATGGGCATAAAAGATTTTCTTCAATATCTTAGTGAAGAGCAGAAAAGGGTCTTTACTTTCGAACGTGGGTAGTCTCGCGCGCGTTAAAATCTAAAATAGGTTTTCTTCTTTGCGTTTTTCTTTATTCGGCATTTTCCTTTTTGCGAACTTTGATGGGAGAGAGAGGAAAAAAGAAGCTGGATGAAGCATCCATGGGCCAAGAGAGAACATGGTGCACTTTGTAATCTCATGGAAAGCAGAGGCTTCCTGCAGAAACGCGTTTCTGTACTGCCACAGAAAGCAGAATCCTTCAGAAATGCACCGAACACGAGGGATTTCAACAGACTCCACTATAGCTTACTTTTAAGTGTCGCTGCGTTAGGCGGTTTAGTCAAGATTGGATCATGCAGGATCCACATCGCTGAGTTGATAATAGTTCAACTCTAAATTATGGATTTTTTGACACTTTTCTGTGTTTAAGTGGTTTCATCAAAGCTGGACAATGTAGGATCCACATGTCTGAGTTGATCAGAGTTCAACTCTAAATCATGCATTTCTGAAACCCTTTTTTTTTTTTCAGTAGCAGTGCAACTACTTTTGAAGCGGGAGACATGGTCGCTCATTTACTCTGCTGTGCCCATGGTCCCATCTACAGTTGTGAGGTGAAGGCCCTTTGATTCTTTTGTACCTGCAGTAATTAAAATTTATCGTTTTTCATGAACAGTGTTTTCTTGTGTCATAAATTCTTGAATGAATGTCATATTCTCGACATTCTTGATTGTCATGAACAACCCATCTAAATTAAAAGATCTTGCATTAGATGGCCCTTAGTTGGTAAAAGCAAAGCTGGTCAGAGTTGGTCAATAAGGAACCGATGACCGCATTGGGAGGAGCCAAACAGCTTCAAACATCGGGATTGTAAGAGGTCATTGATTGGTGGAACGAAACACCAGCTACAGAATGGTTTGTTTCGTTTCGTGCATCTCATTGTCCTGCCCAACTAAATGGCTCTAAGAATATCTCCATACAAGAGACAAATGCTTTTCACTAGATCTCAGCTACTGCGGCAGCACGAATCTGCACCCTTTACGAAAATAGGGCTAGAGGAGAACAGGGTGCGAAATCTGCTTTGTGGAAGAAAAGAGACTCCTTAGTTTATTTTACTTTCTAAAGTCCAAGTTAATGGAGCAGCTATGACCATGCATACTTGATCTTGTAAGTAAAGGAGATCTACTACTCCAACTGACTGCATAAAAGGTACACACATTGAGGCCATCCTAGCCCGAGTATCCTTATTATTAAAAAGGAAAAGAAAAGTTTCTGTAATATTCTGTTAAACCCTATCCTCTAAGAAGTCCCAAACCTCCATAGTCCAGCAGTACTGGACAATCACCGTTGTAGGCTCTAATGACGTACTTCAATTTCCCGTATAGACGGTCTGAGAAGGAAGGATGTCCGCGCCTTACAATACCCATTCAAACATAAACATAGAGGCTCTAAATATGTTCCTCAAGTTCAATCCTTGAATCTAATTTTTGTATTTTCAGCCTGACCAGTGGGGGAAAGGACAGGGAGGGAGCCGCAATTGAAACTCTGAACTTTTGCACCGAAAATGATTTTCCGGGCAATAAAGCACGCCGCAGGGAATATATAATGCGACGTGGATGAGTCCAATGGGTGGTGGGGATGTTAGATCTTTTGCGTATTCAATTACATACAAATTATGTTCAGAATTTAAAAGAGGAAAACAAACATTATGCTCCTGTATCCTCGATCTTTTTATCGAAAACTCTCAAAACCCTTCTTTGCATATTGGAATTATGAGTTCTCCTAAACAATAGCATTCATCTGAATACGCAATCAAGGCAAAGTTGAATCTGAATCTGAAACATGAGTGCAAATTCTGGATCCAACAAAAACTGGTTAAAGGTAAAACATGCCATTTAATTGAACGTGCAGATAGCATTGAGATGCAAGTTTTCTCCAATCCAGAATGGTAAGATCTGAATATTCGATAGATCCGAATCCGCTGTATATGCATGTTGTGTTTTTAGTTTAAGATCTGACAATGTAAGTGTAGAATACTTTCTGCTTTCGATGCTTTTACTTCTGATTATATCAGGAGAAAACATGCTATTGAAGAAGTCACAAGAATCTTGCTCCTTTGTCATCATTTTCCGCTTTCAAAACTTTTATTAAAGAACTGCACGCTATACGGTCCCCATATTAAGATAAAGGTTACAGGTGCGCACAGCTTTGTGCTATCGATAGGGTCAAGAAATATCATCAAAGTTCAACGAGACCGGCCTTCTAAACCTCTCTCTCTCTCTCTCTCAAACACACGTACACACACACACACACATAGACACACAGACATTCAAATTCAACAAGCAGAATGTAAGAGACAAGCAGATGAAGCTATATGACTATAGGCGAAGGAGCACCAGCTACTAACGATAGCTTCATCAATATCCTTGGTTACAAACTGTGGCAGAACAATCCAAATGCGATTTTAGCTATAGGCCCATTGTCCTTGAAAACAAACTATGGCAGAAAAATCCAAATGGAATCAGTTCTAGAAACTTGAGTCCCAACTAACTATTTCAAATTGGATAAACAAATAACTAAAAGACAATGTGTCACATAGAGAATAATTGCCCTTAGCAGAGAGCACAACATCCATGCCTTGGAGGCCCCCCACCCACTATCCCTTTCTAGTATATTCATGGGGCATGTGACTGGGTGTTCCCCCCCATAGAACCTTCTACAATTCCAATGCCATAAAATAATGGCGCCCATATATGCTCTTCTAAGACCGATTTATGTCATGCTGAAAGATACCCACTATGCATTATGAAAAGCAGAAACAGCAGAACCCCCAAAGGCTAGCTAGTGCAGTTTGCCAGGAAGCACATGGCATCTTTGAGACAATCAAACTTCCTTTTCTTTGAGCTTTTTCTTTGATCTCTCTCTCTCTCTCTCTCTCTCTCTCTCTCTCTCTCTCTCTCTCTCTCTCTTTTGAAGGATTCTGTTCCTCCTGACAGGAACCAAGTTGCACCTTTGTCACTTAGCATTCAGAAATTATTTGATGGATAATGTTGTATTAGGAAGCACTAACACGCGTATAACTGGTTGGATCAAGCTAATTTTTCAATTTTAAGTACAGTTTGATCCATTTCTTAATGTGCTCCCACCAAGACAAAAAGCCAACTCATTTTGGTGGGTGTGCATGGAGATGTGGGGCTTAACTGTGAGGATGTGACATCACATAAATTACTATTTACAGCTTGTTGCTTTGTTATTTTAAATCAAAGATATTGACAAGGCAAATATATTTTTGAAGTGGAAAGCGCTTTTCTTTTCCTTTTCAAATTAATCTTCAGAAACCACTTGGTACTCATAAGTGGGGATCCATGGGAGTGTCCCTTGCTGCAACATGACCAAAGTTCACTGTACTTTCCAGTTCCTCAGTGGGTTTACGGTTGGGAGAATTCCTACCTATCTATTTGCAGCCAGTGTTGCAGAAGAAGGAAAGGGGATCGGTTCCATCTGCGGCCAAAGCGAGTGAAATTATTTCTTTCTTCTACCTTTTTGAATTCATCTGGTATGTCATCAGTGGAAGTCCATGAGAGTGTTGCCTGCTGCAAAACCAAAGCTTAATGTACTTTCTGGTGGCTCGGCCGAGTGATCAAAGCTGGAAGTGTCTCTACCAGGCTTCCAATCGCGCTAGTAACTCGAAGGGCGTGAAGAGGATGATGGAAGTTCTACACGCTCGGCCTGGACAGTTGGGGTGCTCGCAAAGTCAGAAACACCTCTTTACAGAACGCAAAAACTGTGTTAAAGGCTGTGAAAAGACATTCTTTAAGAACAACACCTTAAAAAAATGAACAGAAATGCACCTTTGCTCACAGCTGATGGGCATCTCGTCAGGAAGTCCAAAAATATGAACAGTATGTTCAATCGCCAAGACTCAGCAAACCCTGAAAGAAGGTGGGGTTTCATACTTTCATTTCCCTATTCACAAAGGACTGAAAGAAAGAGAAAAAAGTGAGGGAAAAAAAAGGCAAAAGCTTGTTTGCATGGCATGGGACTGCACAACTTTAAATTTGGGTTGGCTTTGTTAATTATGCTTTATTGATTTAAGGAAGGTGATTAGATTAATTTGAAGTACTGGTAGATCCCTATCTCTCTTTCCCTCTCTAAGAAAAGTGGAGGTGGAAAGCTAGGCTAAAGTGCCCACTTGCTCAAATGCCGAGGTCAATGTACCCCAAAGTGTTCCAAAAAAGGTACAGTAGCTAAAAGAATGGGTCTGAGATGCTCTGTGGGAATGATAAGATCATCAGATAATCATTTACTCTCCGTTCTGCGCCCAAGTGGAATAGAATTTCAACCGGAGACCGTTGCAGATTTCGGATCTTCAAAATCTTTATGCACTAGACCAAATCATACAACGGATATATAGGTGACAGAAGAACTCTTTCTCTCTCTCCCTCTCATGTGCGTGTGCGCACACATCCACAAAGAGACACGAGCGAGGCAGATGCTATAAATTTCTGCTGATCGGTGCATCTCCTCAGTGTTTGTACAGTAAAAGCACAGCTAGATGAAGGGACAGCAAAGATTTTTATTTTATTGGCATACTGAGCAAGAGTGAGAGAGAGGGAACTTCCAAAGCAATAATGCATATTCCGCGTATATCTTAAAATACGGAGCTCAGAGCTCAGAGAAGTGAGATTGCTGAGCATGACATTGAGATGAGGGCATACGTTGGACGTATCTGTGTCATCTCCATGTGGACGCCACTAAATTCAGAAAACATGAAGTTTTTGGAACTTGGCATCATCATGCATGCACATGTGAACCCATCTATCTCTTTCCTCGGCTCTAAAGAATCTCTCTCTCTCTCTCCCTCACATGAGCCTATGAACACTGTTCAAAGCGTGGCTGTTCCTGCTCAAAATTTTGTTACTTCATGAGATCATGGATGATCGGGATCTCGAACTACAGGAAGACTGATCATGGTTCAAAATTATGATAAAATATTGATTTTCTACAGCAATTTTGCATGTGATCGGATTGGAAGCTTATACGTCGAATTCATGTACGCTGGCTTCTTCGGATTATAGTGACTACCCCTTCTGCAGCTTTCACTCAAGGGATCCAAACATGATATTTCTGTAAGTTCATTAGCGTGAAACAAACGAGGAAGCGCACAAAAGGCCTCCACTTATCTAATAGGGCCTATGAAAAGGACACAGTGGACTATATATATATATAACCAAATTAACTTTAGAAAAGGAATACACATACATACGTATAGCCAAATCAACTGTAGAAAAGGAATAACATGGGGAGGCAAAATTGAAGGTAGATTGGAAAAAGCTAGCCATTTGGCAGCTACATCTCTTCTCTTTTTCTTGTTTTCTAAAAGCCATGATGATGCCCACAAGTGACATGTGTCAATTCACATAAAGTGAAAATTTCTGACACGCTTAATCTTCTTGTAATTTCATGCTGATTCCCGTGTATCCTTAGTTTTCTGATGGACCCCATTAGTTACTTGTCCATATCTTTCGAGGTTCGTGTTCTCGTCTCTCGAGGATTCGTCTTCTCTTCGTTTCCATAAGCCACCAACTTCATAATCTTCAATTACTAATTGCATGACAGTTTTCTGGAAACTTATATAAGCGCATTTACTCAAGCCGGAAAACTGTGTTTTACATTGTTCAAGTTTCTCTGTTCCATTTCATCATGCTTTGCGTGTTTTACTGGTCGGTATTGAATCTGTTTAATTAGATGGTTCTCAGAAGTCAGAAATAATCTAAAAACTAAGAAGGAAAATTAAAAAACTAGAGACAACATCAATTTATGTGGTTCGGCTATTTCGAGCCTACTTCCAATCTGAAAAATCTGTAGAGCACAACTGGATTTGCTTTAAGGATATGAATTTGATAATCTAATTTTTTTTTTTTAAAGGGCGGTTGACGACCTTGAATTTTGTAGAATTAAAATTTTAGAAACAAAATTCCAACTCAAATTGGAATTGGAATGAAAATTCCAGTTTTAGTTTTATCTTGTGTTTGACAGTTTTAAATTTTGATTCTAAAATTGAAAATTAAGTGTTTGATAAGATATGAATTAAAATTCTAGAATTGATAAATTAAAACATGTGCCCTAAAAACAAGATAAAAAAATTATAAAAATTCTTGAATCAATTTTAACCTTTAAGGTGGAACCACAATTTTGGAGTTTTGATATAAGAATGACGGAATCGAAACTTTTTTGCAATTCTCACTTCATCCAAAATAAGAGTTCAGCATCTTCAAGCACCCCTTGTATAATGCAAAATGCTCTTTAAAAGCTAAAAATAATACTAAGTTGGAAGTATTGTAGTTGATGCATAAACTTAGGTATGGTTGACCGGAAGTTAAATATTAAAGACTCCCGGCCAGGGTCGGAGCCAAGGGGGCCTGCAGTGGCCTTGGCCCCCCTTTTTTTAAAAAAAAAAAAGATTACATGTAAATTTTAAAAACTTTGATTCAATCTTTTATGAAAAAAATCTAGTTTCGTCCCTGCTTCGGATGATACTGTAACAACCCGACCCACTTCTGGGCTCGGGCCCCCTGGTTCGGCGGATCGCAACCCGCCCCCTAGCAGTTTCGGTTCCAAACTTAAAAAGGCTAGGAACCAGGACAATCTTCTCATCAATGACCCCTTTTATAAACCCTTGAAGATTCCTCACAATCTTTAATATGGGACTAAACTTATGGGGTGTTACAATCCACCCCCCTTAAGGCACACGCGTCCACGCGTGTGGGACCCCAGGTTCGAGTGTTGAAACTGCTTTGATACCACTGTAACAACCCGACCCACTCCTGGGCTCGGGCCCCCTGGTTCGGCGGATCCCCCCCTAGCAGTTTCGGTTCCAAACCTAAAAAGGCTAGGGACCAGGACAATCTTTTCATCAATAACCCCTTTTATAAACCCTTAAAGATTCCTCACAATCTTCAATACGAAACTAAACTTATGGGGTGTTACAGATACTTTAAAATAGTCTAACCTTGTCAAAATATTGATCATTCGGCAGTGGTTGAGGCCGAGCAACCATGAGCATCCCAATAGGCTTGTAAACGGACATGTTTGTCTTCTCTCGATCATGCTGGTTTGATTAACAAACAATGTGGTGGATGGCGGAGTATGGTTGAACTTGCACGCGCCCAAATAGTGATGAATATGCCGCAGATAAATCTTTTAGGATGCTATGTGATTATTATTATGTCCTTCACATAGAGCAGTAGATAGTTCATTTCGTCATCAATTTTTCAAGTTATAAAAGCCGCAAATACGTCCAAGTTGAGAAAGGTCAAGCCACTTCCTCTCCTTGAGAATTAAAGTGCATTTTTAAGAAGACAAACACAGCCCATAACGCTTTTATTAGACATTGTTTAATGGGGGTAGAAACATTTTTTTTTAATCGAACACTAAATATATAATTAGCAAATTTTCAATTGACCTTATGGTAACGACCAGAGTCTCGGAGGACTGCCTCATATAACTAGACCCAGGTCCATCAAAATCCAACATGTAAAGTCAAAGTTTCAAATTAAGTTTTGTAGAGCATACGCCCCGTGGTGTCTCCGCCTATCTACGCCCATGTGTTGCCTATGCCAAACGTCCAAGTAGTTAATTGAACAAAAAAAAAGTTTACATTAAAAAATTAAAAATTTTTAGTTGAGTAATGTATTTTTTGGGCTCGAATTTAGTTTGGCCATATCCGGATAAGTTCGTTAAATCGTTTGACATGCGCTTGAAAAAAATCCTCGTTTCGCCCCTGCATCCAACTGCCCTGTCCGCTGCAAGAGAGAAAAGAACACCCTCATTAACTTGTTGTAAGACGTAAGGATCCCCTTGTTTATGCCCCATTCTACAGACTACAGTCGCCCGATTTTTCTTGTCCTTAATCACAAAATGGTCCACCGTAACGTTATTATCACCGTAAGTTGATTAATTTAAATAAGATTTCCTTTTTTTTTTGTATATCAGGAACCACAAGAACGCTTTGAACGTTTTAAAATTTAAACTTCAAGGAGCACCCATATATAAATAAGTAAATAATAATAAGATTCCAATATGTAAATAAGGTAATTTCTGTGAACCGGTGTAGATAATTTCCCCTGTATGAGCTCCGCCACTCCAACCGTGAGTTTTTTCGTGTCCGAATATGATGAAACAATTGAGAGAATCGCCAGATCTGAAGTTACCTGTCCGGAAACCACGAGTCATCTTGTGTGTCCGTAATGGTGGGAGCAGCAAGAGCCGAGGGACGTCGGGTCACTCGAACATCTTATCGTTGTGAACTATATATATATGTATCAAAATTATTCGGACTCATTGTGAACCATTCATTTAAGTTCAAAAGGTGCTGTACGAAAAGAAAAATATTGTCGTTCTTCTTTTTTTCTCTCTCTCTCTCTCTTTGGAATTTGGAAAAGTAAGTTGACACAATATACCTTGTAAATTGTCGACTACAGGACATTTTGTTCGGTTGAAAGCTTTAAATTCGTTCACGAGAGGGAAATTTCGAATCTCCTTATATCATTGCATACATCTGACCATTTTGTGTGGACCAAGTCTGATCGTATCACTGTTAATTCAGCAACCCATCATTCATCCCCGCATCCTAAACGGTCACTTAAAATTCAAAAATCCGTACTTAGTCATTGTCACAGTCAAATAATATCAGCCGAATTTATCCCTCTATGATTGAGAATCTTCAAATCATATTTTCAAACAAAAAATATAGCTTTCATTAAAAAAAAAAAACTGCCCTTTCTAGATCACCGAAATGTGGTTAATTGATGACAAAATGATTCACGTGATGAACCCGTCCATATCGTCTATATTTTCTTAGTTACATTGCATTTTTTATTCGTTGTCGGCATCCACAAATGGTTTTTTTCAACTGCTTGAACCTTATAAATCATTTTTACTTTCTTTGACAATTTTACCAAAATGAATTTACTATTGGCATCTGGATCGTTTAGATAATTTAAATTTTTGACATTTCCAAGCCAAAAGGCAGTCCTGACTCGATTTGGTTTAGCCACTTCTCCAATCTTTTAATGCACAAATGAAAGCATTCACTTGGAAACTGAAATCGATTTTTCTTTCTCCTGTGATCAAGCCTAGGAAAATCACACCCAGTTTTTTTTTCCTAAACTAGAACGAGGGTGACTTCCACTGCTAATCTTGTGAACTCGTCATAGGATACGATTTGGCCGGAAACTGTCTAGTTGAGCGCAGGAAGAAACGAGATGAACGATCCGGTTCTCAAGCCCGACGGCTTAGGCTCGCCCAAGTGGAAGTGGAGGGGGAGGGGGTTCAGCTCGGGTTCTACGCTGCCCTTCCCTAAAAGCGCAGACACTTCGGCGAACTCTACACTGTTCGTTTAAGGTCAAGCGGCGGGCGTGGACGTCTCCTCCATGTGGGCAGTTCGCAGAGCTACCAACACCAGCCTTCTCAGGTCTCGCACTCTCTCTCTGACTCACACACACGCACCCGCCGCGCGCGTACAGAACATGCTTCGGCTTCTATTATTCTAAAATTTCAATCTTTACGTTGAAATGATCTTAGTTGATTTCCTGTGTCTGCTCTTGTTTGTGTTCATTTGTTAGGATTTTTCTTCGTTGCTGTATATGATCAACTTGGCTTTTCCCGGTTGTTTCGCTAATTTGAATTGAGATTTGCGTGTCCCTTCGATCTCTCATCGTGCAGCAACAAATTATTCCGATACATTGTTTGCGGTGTAGAAGTGGTTTCTGTTAGTGGAGCTCCGC
The DNA here is from genome assembly GCA_011799765.1 of Nymphaea thermarum. Classification (NCBI taxonomy): domain Eukaryota; kingdom Viridiplantae; phylum Streptophyta; class Magnoliopsida; order Nymphaeales; family Nymphaeaceae; genus Nymphaea; species Nymphaea thermarum. The sequence goes on along the minus strand of JAANDH010000081.1, from coordinate 456,050 downwards.
ACAGTTTAGCACAAGCGATTTGTAAGATTGCTCAGACATCTGATGGTAGATGTTGGAAGGACAAACCCCTGGATTGGGGGCCGGACACCTAGCCATGTTGTTGACTGCACATAGGGTTATTTTTCTTTTATGAATGATGCTATATACTGTTTTGATCAACTAATGTGCAGTAAGGGTCTACCCGACCCCGCTTATCGTTGAAGATGGTTATACCTTATATATGTTGTCTTTTTATCTTTGTCCGTTTTTCTGTTTAATTCTTCATGTTTACATATTTTCTATATGATTTTGTTGTCATTCTAGACATACTGGTGCGGTTCTTGGACTTTTTTATTTGTGTAGCAGAAATAATTAAAGAATTTATACTGATTAATTTGCTCATCTTTGTGCCAGGGGACTTGGGTATCAAATACTTGCTGCTAGAAGCGTTTCTGTTAAATGGGAGTGTTTAAGCAATGCCACTGTTCTGTGCCTAAGTAGGCATGAAAATGGTCACTTCGTGGTTGCTGATAGCCTCTTTCCGAAGAGGTTATCTGATTGCCTTTTGTACCCCAGATTCTTGGTGGGTCATAGATGGCTTTCTTCCCAGACAAGGTCAGAGGCTGATGGAAATGAAGAAGGCCAAGAGGACGCATTTTCTGAGCTCGAGTCTCCTGGGAATGTGGAGGGGACTAAAAGTGTGGTAGCGAACGAAGCTGACGATTTGGTATCTGAGCCTGAGCTATCAGAAGAAGATGATTCAGCTGAGGACATGATACAGGCCAACCTTCAACTTGGCCTAGAGCGGCCACGGATGTGGCCGAGAGCAGCCATAGAGGGCGGAAAAGGGCCGCCCATCACTCGGTCAGGGCTGAGCCCAGCTCCATTAACCCAGGCGCGGGTCAAGGGGATGAAGAAGAAGGTGTGTCGCAGCTCGGTTCAGTCGAAATTGACATGCTTGGAGTTGGTGCANGAGCAGCCCTTGTTTCAACGGTTGAAAGTGATTTTAAAAGCCCCCTTTCGAGTCACAAGGCTCGCCGAAGTCCGGTGGGCGTTTCCTCAAAGTTTGGTGTTGTTTTGCCGGTAAAGTGTTCTTAAAAGTCCTCCAAATCATAACCGGCAACTTGCTGGAATTCTCGCCGGAAAATCAGAAATATAAAAGTGAAAAAGGCGTGAAAAGAGAGAGGTCTGCCCGGAGTCACAGCCCGTGCAGCCCTCTTTCGTGAAGAAAAGACGTCCAAAAGAAAAGAAAGAAAGAAATCCGGCGAGAGAGGCAAGTTCCGGACGTTTGGGGAAGTTGGCCGGAATTTCCGATTTCCGGCCACCGCTGCGCTTTTTCAGGCGACTTTTGGCAATTCCGGCTGTGGACCAGAAATTCAAAAAGGTCCCGTGTGAGCTACGTTTGGCGAATTGGGGTTGCGCTTGAAAATCCGGCGATCATTTGGGGGAAAACCGGCAAAGATTTGAGTATTTCTCTTCTCGCCGGCCACATTTGGGAACTTCCGGCCAATCCTTCAATCCCGAGGTGAGTCGTCGATCTTGTCCTTGATTTTCGTCCTTGCTTTCTACATTTGTCCACGTGGCAGCCGTCGAGAGGGTGGAGGAGCCAACTCGCCCCATTTGCCTCACCTTTGGTGGAGCTGCCCGATCTCTAAGGAGAGATTTTAGGCTTTTATCTTGCTTAGCTAGGGTGTATTCCTCGTATTTAGGAGATAGAGACTTCTCCACGCGCCACCTAGCCAGCCTCCTTAGAATTCTCCTACATTAGCTCGCCATCTCCTCAACCAAGCCGCCACCTAGTCACATTTGTCGCCCCTTAGCTCGCCAACCCTTGGCCACCGCGCGCCATTGGGTGCCACCTCACCATTAGGCCCACGTCCCTCTCCCATTTGCTTAAGCCTTAGCGTGCCACCTCGTCCTAGACTCTAGGAGCCTTGTCCTAGCTCGAGCCCTAATCATTAGCCACCTACCACTCTAGCTAGCTCACCTTGAGTCAACCCTGGTCCTACCCGCCCTACTTAGTAGGAGCTTTCATTTGGTCAAGATTCCTTGGTCAAATCTCAACCAAGTTTGACTCACGTGTCCTACCTAGCCTAGTCAACCATACCCTAGCCTTCATCCCAGACCTAGCGCAGAACCACTTGGATACATATGGTCCGAGCCCAGTCCCATCCAACCTACCCAGGTCAAGACGCACCGAGTTGACTCCTACCCTAGCCCACAAGGGAGACCGCACTTGTGCACCCTTGGAGTCTAGGAGTCGGCGCCTTGACTTGTCCGTTTCCGCTGACCTCCGGCGTCCTCCGGCGGCCGCTGCCAACTTTCCGGCCACTTTTTCCGGCGGGTATTCCAGCCAGCCCGTCCATCACCGGCGTCAATCCTCGGAGCTTCTAGCCTAGCGCCGGCGAGCTTTCTTCCACCCGGGCGCGACACAGGCGCAACCTCCCACCGGCGGACTTCTTCCGGCCAACTCCGGCCGCCGCTGCTATTTTCCGGCGAGATTTTCCGGCGAAGAATCCAGCAAGCACTTCTTCCTCCCGCGACCCTAGGGGGAGCTTATACACCAACCGGCGAGGCATCTTCAACGTCCGGCAAGCTTCCTTTCACTTGGAATTCGAGGACTTCATTGGCTTAGGCTTGGAAAGGTTAGTTTCTTGATTAAAGTTTGAAATTGTGCAACATCGTTGAGTTGATTTATCTAGAGAATATAATTGTTAAGATCTTGATAATTTAGGGCTACCCGAGAATTACTTGTTTCTTAGTTATATTCTCTTCCTAAATCGGCTCTTACAAGTCGCAAGGGATAACTTTAGTCAAGTGCTTTCCTTCTAAGTTGTAAGTTAGTGTAGTTTGAGATTCTTAGTGTGACTTATTGATTTGTTAAGTTCTGGATTTCTCATTTGGTTTTGGGGTAATTGTTTTAAGTATCTAGTTTAATTCGCTTCCGCAATGGTTTTTAAGTCGGGGTTGTTTGTCCGACTTGGGTAGTTAGATTGTATTTGCTTTATTTAGGGATATTCTAGGTGTACTCTGAGGGGATCTTGGGGGTAGGCACGGCCTTGGGCTTAGAACTTGACCGGCCACGGGCGAGACCCTACCAGGACATCACCGGGGAACATGCAGAAATTGACATCTCGGATCATGAGGTTGATTTTAGTGACAAAGTGAAGGAGTCTTCAGAAAAGACTAATTTCCCACTGACTCAGATTATCATTCAGGCTCCAAATCAATCAGTTAAGGGCGCAATTAGTAAGTGGGTTGAAGGAGGTAATGCTGTGACCCGAGATGTTCTTTTAATGGTCATGACATATCTTCGCAATCGCAAATTTTATAGAAAGGCCTTGCAGGTAACTCTTCTTTCACTAGAAGTACCACTTTTCTTATCTTCACTTTTATTCTGTGGTCTGAAACGTAGACTTCTGCATCAATGTGTCTTATTCTTTCCTCTTTCCTTTGAATAATGGAACGAAGATATGGTTTTCAGTTGTCCTTCTCCTTAATTTTCACAAAACATCATTTGGATTGTCCGTGGGACCTGTTATTTGTTAAAGATCTTCAAGAGAGCGCCTTCTGGGGGTTTGCCCCTAATTTATTCAAACACAATAGTACTTACGACTTGTTAACATTTTTAATGTGCTCATTTTTAAGACAACATGCTCGAAATAGTTGGATTTGTAGTTGTGAACAAACGGAGGATTAATGATTTCTATGTCATAGGGCCTTCCTGAGGAGCCCTTCAGTCACTATTGCGATCATATCTACTAGAAGGTTTATTGAGGGAAAAGTATAAAAAAAAGAGAGAAAATATTACAGCATGTGGTAAGGTGTTTAAAGGAGAGCCATATGGTGCAACAGTGAGCACACACTGGAGAAGGCATGTGGACGTTCATGATGATTGTCCTTGGTTATGCAAGCAATCTCTTGTATGTTCTTCCTGAGAAGCGTTATTGCATCTAATTCTTAATTGAATGATCTCATACTTGAATACCTTCGTAGAAGTGGTACCACTTGTTATCTTCTAGGCTTTCATTTTCTGTATGTGCTACTTCTAAGTACTGAACCAATATCAGAACTAGATATACAAGTTGTTTGGGCCCCAGGTTGGTAATTTCCCTTAATATATTCTTGAGATTGTATCGAACTATTGAACTCTCACTTGAATACCTTCAAGCAGAGCTATACGGTGGCACATGAAACTGATTACAACAAGCCAAACTGCAGAAGGCATGTGGATATTCATGTTAGTTTTCCTGGGTTATGCAAGTGATCTCTTGTAGGCTCCTCCTAACAAATGCTATTGCATCGTTGCAATCCAGCAATCTCAATACCGTAATAGACTACCACTTGCTTTAATCTTCTAGCTTTGACGTTCTATAGCACTACTTGTAAATACGAAACCAATATTAGAAACAGGTATACTTTGGCCCAGGTTGATAATTTCTTTTAATAAATTCTTGAATGTCAATGAAGCAACTTTTTTGTCCTTGTCCTCTCAGCTTATGAGCGGAGACACGTGGTGTTTTTGGTTTGTTGTGAAACCAATTTAATGAAACCCTAGAAGGATATTCAAAGATAGTTTATTTTAATTTTAGCTTTATATTAGAAAGACCAATAGTATTTGATCTGGTTGGCCGAACCCATTGAGTGAGAGCTGATGGTAGCAATGATGATAATTTGGTGTCCAAGACAGATAAGTTGATAGGTAAGGCATTAGATTAATATCCAGATTTTGCCGTTGAAGCTTAATAAGAACTCACTGCTTGCAGTGTGCTGGCAGTAGACTAGTAGGTTTAGGGTGAACAGTTTTCATGGTTACGTTTTTGTCAAGTGGCCTGAGTGAGCGTGTTAACATTTGGACATAAATAACTTGCTGTTACATTCACTGTAGAAGCTACCGATCAACTAGCTCTTTTCTCTGGCAATTATATGCTCATGATCTTTTTAAGTTGTTACCTGAGATCAATAAATACATTAATAAGTCCCTCAAATATTGTACATTGGACACTGATCAGCTGAAAGAGTCAAGGATGAGAACAGGTATATTAGAAAGTGCAGACAAAAGGCAGGGACTAGGGAGTGATTTGATGGTTATCCTTGTTCAGTTCTTTTCCTTTCCAATATCAGGAAGCCGCGCCTGGCATGTCAGGCTTAGTTGCACACCTGTCAGGGTAAAACCGCATGGCTGGTATCCTGGCCCCCAGGACATATTGCATCTGTCTGCTTAGGCTCGCATAGAAGGTGGTGCCCATGAGATTAGATTATGTTTCTCTGATAGCCAAAGCCCAACCCACTCCATCAACCACCTTGGTCTCTCCTTGTCCAGTTATTTGATTCTTTATGGACGTACGTTGAAGTTAGAATACCTGTTCTACTGCTACAGATTAATAAAAAGTTACCTATTCATTACTTCACCAGCGAGGGAATTGTTCATATGAGGTGTCTAAAACTTGGCAGTAGGATTCTATTCTAGTGGATGAAGACAGAAGGTGAGAGACTTTTATGTGGCCAAAAATAAAATCATACTTGCTTTCAATTGTTTGTACATGAATTTACATATGTTTTGAGAGACACTTAATTAATCATAGCAGATGGTGCTTAATTCTGTTTCTCAAATTCTTTTCTTTTCCCTTTTCCTTTTTCTCTTTTTTTATCCACTCGCCAAGCTTTGACAAATTTAACCATTCGAATACCAGCAAGGAAAGGCTTGTCGTTTGATTTTAAAAGACGAAAGGAAGAAATAGAAAAAGATAACATACAAGTACCTTCTCTTTGTGAAAAGTCAGTGAATCATCGCCAACCTTTTCTTTTATTCAATTTAATTGCCTAAGAATTGTTGAATTTGTTCTATATTGTTCCTCTATATTGGCTTCAGAAAATGAGTTTTCTTTGTCATTGGCTTGCTGCAGCGAAAATGAAAGTCAAGTTTAGTGTTTGCTCCACTTACCTTTGATCTCATGGTTTTGCAGCTTTCAGAATGGTTGGAAGCGAGCGGCACCTTACCTTTGACTGACCGAGATTATGCTTCTCGCATGGATTTGGTTGCCAAACTTTATGGCATTCATGCTGCTGAACGTTTTCTGAAAAGCATTCCACCAACCATGCAAACTGAATTAGTTTACAGGACTCTCTTGGCCAATTACTCTAGCATGCAAATGTTAAGGAAAGCGGAGGCATTGTTTAAATTAATGCAGAAGAAAGGCTTTCCCCTGACTGCATTTTCATGTAACCAACTACTTGTGCTGTACAAAATACTTGACAGGGAGAAACTTGCTGATGTCCTACTGCTGATGGAGAAGGAAAATGTCAAGCCTACACTGGTCACTTACAGGATCTTGATCGATGCAAAAGGAAGGGTTGGTGATTATGAGGGGATGGAACAGGTTGTGGAGAAAATGAAATCTGATGGAATAGTTCCTGATGGATATACCCAATATCTGATAGCTAGCTACTACATCAGAGGCCGGTTCCACGAGAAGGTAGATTCAATCCTAAAGGAAATGGAAGGAGATTCGTCAAAGGTTGGGGGTGGTGTGCGTATAGGTTTGCTTTCTCTCTATGCCGACCTTGGCAGATCAGATGATGTTAGCCGTATCTGGGAACTGTGTGGGCCAAATCCACAAGCGGCAGAGTCTATCTTTGCCATTGAAGCCTGGGGAAAGCTGGGTAAGATAGAGAATGCGGAGGCAGTGTTTGAGAAGAGGACCGAGCATGGAGGCAAGCTTCCCCAGAAATTCTGCACCGCTTTACTGAAGGTTTATACAAATCACAAGCTGCTGGATAAAGCCAAAAATTTGGTGAAGCGCATGTTGGATGAGGGTGGCGGATTGGCGCCCTTGACGCTGAATGCAATTGTGAAGCTTTATTTGCGGTCAGGTGAGGTGCAGAAGGCTGATTCTGTCCTGCAGATGGCTGTGCCGCAAAAGTATGCAAGGCCCATGTACGTCACTTACTTGGCCATCTTGGATAGATATGCAGAGAAAGGCGATATTCACAACGCTGAGAAAATCTTTGAGCAGTCAAGGCGGGCTGGATACACGAGCAATGTTGGAGCATATCGGCGGCTCCTCATTGCTTATGTTAATGCAAAGGAACCTGCATACGGATTTGCAGAAAGACTGAAGGCCGATAATATACTTCCACAGGGAGCAATGGCATCTCAGCTGGCGCTACTTAACAGCTGCCACAAGTTTGCGGTAGCAGAATTGCTGGAATGAGAACTGTATGATCAGCGCCTTAAGGCAGTTTAAAGCTGGTTCTTATGATTAATGCTTGAATGCCTTTTTTTTGTTTTTAATTTCCATCGTAATTTTGGAAACACGTTGCATTTTTCCATTGACGTTTTAGGGCTCCCATTAACTTCTGCTTCCATGATGTGTACCTGTTTGAGATTTTTAACTGACCTCGGAACAGGTGAGATGATAGGGTCTCTTTCTCTCTCGTATCGAAGGCACTGTGCACTTGTTATGGTGGTTTGGGATCCACGGTAAACCATATGACCATCGATTAGCTCGTCAAAAGGATTCGACGCTAATGGCTCAGTAAGAAAACCTCCAGTACTTCAACTACCGGCAATTATCAGATTCATAGTTTCAAGATGGTATAATGAATTCGTCAAGGGATAAGATGAGTTATAATGAAACGTTGGAAAAACGAATGTGTAGCATCCTTGCTTGTCGCGACAACTACAGAACTATTCTCAAAGACCGGCGTATGTTTGCCTCAAGGGGCATAGCATAGCTGGTCGGGTTAGGGGCCTGAAACAAAGCAGGTTTCTAGTTCAATTTTTGTGGGCGCTATGTTTATGTGTTTTAAGGTGGCAGGGCGCGACATCTAAGTTGGAGGGTTTTCCGTTTTATCATTGACACCGATGTAGTTCAGGACCCCGGAGCAGTGGCGGAACCAGCGTGGGGCAGGTGTGGGCGCCTGCCCACGCCAGCCCAAAATAACATATAGCGGTGACCGAAATCAAATAGCGGTGACGAAAACCATTCCTATAGGTGTTAGATGGGGTGCCCACGCCAGCCAGCCAATTTTTCAAGGTACTGCCCACGCCAACCAATTTTTCTGGCTCCGCCACTGCCCCGGAGGCATGAGAAATGAGGGGACTTTCGGGCTTCACTCGGGCGGTGGGATTGACCCTCTCTCACCGGACGTGTGCTCATTTTTCCACAAGAAAAGTTAGAGAGAGAGAGGGGAGGGTGTACTGAATTCTTATCACCGAAAGCACCGGTTTTGTTCTCTACCTATGCCGAACGGCCCTACAGCAGGCTCTTACTCTTGAGTCAATTAACTTAAAAAATGGAGCAGTACAGCATAACAATTTTGTGCTCTACCTATGATTGGAAGTTATCTGATATTCTTCCTCAAAATACTATCAGAATGCAACAAATCATTCCAAAATGATCAAGGTGCCAGCATCGTATTTACAAAGGTCCATTCCCAGAATTCGAAAGCATTGGCAACCAAGAGGATAAAACTTGACACAATAAAGCAGTTTGCTTTCGTTTCAAACTCGGAAGTAGTTGGTGCTGTAGAACTTTTTCACGAACCTTGACGTCCCCTGGTCTTTGGCGCTTGTATCTTTGACGAGGCCCTTTTGCCCAGTTACATACTAACCATCACTCTTATTTAGATGTTCCTAATTATCTTAGATTTTCTTCTTACTTACATGCATTTACGAATGATCTTTTTCCATGTAATTGAACCTTATAAATCATCTTTTAATTTCTTCGGCAACTGTTTCGATTTTTTTTAAAATAATTTTCTGGGATTGTTTTGTGAACATTTGAACTTTGAACTTGCCAAATTGAAAGACTGCTGATTCTACTCTTTTCAGCCAATTCTCCAATTTCTTTTTGAAAACTATTGGGTTCAGTTTTTCTACTCTTCGACATAAAAGGGAATCCATGTTGTTAGAATCACCTTATCATTACCATGTCACTTGAGTGCGGGTGTCAGAGTGGCACATCCCAAAAAGTTTAGGTGCGGCGATGGTATTTTATTATTATTATTATTATTTTAATTTAATATATATATATATATATATAACATAATAAACATGTATATATTATTATTACAATTTAGTTATTAATATATATATATATATATATCATACGTAAATAACTGTATTGGATAGAAAAATATTAGAACAACATATATTATATAAGTAATTTAGTAATATGACATTTTAACTGGGCTCAAATGAAATTCGGAGCCGTACCCATGTCTAATTCTCTCCCGATTTGCACCCATGTCTAATTCTCTCCCGATTCGATGCAACTCGGGTGCGATAGTAAAATAAAAGAATCCGAATGACTTAGCTTATCAAATAAACCATTCACTTCTTTTCACAAACCGGTAAAAGCATTCATTTGGAAACCGAAACCTATACTGATTTTTGTTCGTATAATCAGGCACAGGAAAATGACGATTAGTCCCTTTTTCCTTTTTTAGCTGCGAAGACTGTGAGTGTGAATCCCATTGCTCATCGTATGAACTCGTTAGTCGTTTGTAGGAAGCGATTTGGTCGAAATACCATTTTATTGAGCATAGCCTAGGAAGAAAGAGCGTTTTGGGGTTATCCGGTTCCCAGACACGGAGGCTTAGGCTCGCCCAAGTGGAATTGGAGCGAAACGCGGTTCAGCTCCCTTCACAACAGCACCACTCTGTGGGTTCGAGGTCGAGAGGTTGTTGTGGGCATTTCCTCCATGTGGGCAGTTCGCAGAGCTACCAACGGCAACCCTCTCAGGTCTCTCTCTCTCTCTCTTTCTCTCTCTCTCTCACACACACACAAACGCGCAAAAGATGTTCCGGCTTCTAAAAGTTTCAATCTATACGTTGAAATGATCTTAGTTGATTTCCTGTTTCTGCTCTGGGGTGCGTTCATTTGTTTGGTTTTCCTTCATTGCTGTAAGCATCTGATCACATTGGCTTTTCCTGGTTGCTTCGCTAAGTTGAATCGAGATTTTCATGTCCGTTCAATGTCTCGTCGTGAATCAACAAATTATTTTGATGAATTGTTTGCAGTGTAGAAGTGGTTTCTGTTAGAGGAGCTCAGCACGGTTTAGCACAAGCGATTTTGTAGGTTCATTAATCCGTAGTAAGGGTCTGAACCCCCAGCTTATCGTTCGATGAAGGTTGTACCTTAGATATATCTTTTTATCCTTTGTTTGTCTCTGTTTAATTTTTCATATTTAAATATGCTTCATATGATTTTATTTTCATAGACGTGCCGGTGTGATTATTGGACTTTTTATTCGAGCAGAGAATCAGAGATAACTGTAAACTTTATACTAACTAGTTTACTTTGCTCGTCCTTGTGCCAGGGGACTGAGGTATCAGATGCTTGCTGCTAGAAACTTTTTTGTTAAACGGGACGGTTTAAGCAATGGCACTGTTCGGTGCCTAAATAAGCATGAAAACGGTCATTTCGTTGTTGCTGGTAACCCCTTGCCGAAGAGATTCTCTGATCGCCTTGTATATACCAAATACTTTATGGGTGGTAGGTGCCTTTCTTCACAAGCAGGGCCAGAGGCGAATGGAGATGAAGAAGGCCAAGAGGATACATTCTCAAAGCTTGAGACTCCTGAGAATGTGGAGGGTAATAAAAGTGAGGCCCCGGAGGAGGCTGACTATTTGATGTCTGAGCCTGAGCTATCAGAAGAAGATGATTCAGCTGAGGACTTGACCAGGGAACATGCAGAAATTGACACCTCAGATCCTGAAGTTGGTTTTAGCGCCAAAGTGAAGGACTTCCAGGAGAAGACTAGTTCCTCATTGAGTCAGGTTATCATTCAGACTCGGCCTCAATCTGTTAAGGATGCAATTGATAATTGGGTTGAAGGAGGTAATGCTGTGACCCGAGATATTGTTTCAATAGTCATGGCTACTCTTCGCAGTCACAAATTTTATAAAAAGGCTTTGCAGGTAGCTCTTCTTTCAGTAGAAGTAGCAGTTTTCTATTTTATGGTTAGTTTTGTCACGTGTTCTGAAAAGGTGGACTTCCGCATCAATGTGTCTGATTGTTCCCTCTTTCCTGTGAATAATAGAATGAAATAAGGCCTTTCAGTTGACCTTCTCCTTAATTTTCCTAGAACATCATTTGCATCATTCTTGGTATTTCTTGAAGATTTTAATATGCTCAATTTCCACAAAATACAAATGAAATATTTAGTTTGTCATTGCAGATATACGGAGGTCTAATTACTTCTATATCATAATGATTTGGTGAATAGCATCAATTGCTCACCCTCCAATCTCCAAATTTAGCTATATGGTGATCATATCCTATTGGAAGGCTTCCTGACGGAAGAAGTTTTCTTAAAAAAAAAAAAGCGAGAAAATGTTATAGCACGTTAATTTAGGACCATGTTTACTATGTGCTTTCTGCTTTCCTTTAATTCAATAGCAACACCCTCCTGTATGATATGAAGCGTAATGGAGAGCTGAATGCTGGCACATGAAACTGATTACGGTGAGCACACATTGGAAAAAGCACATGGATGTTCATGTTAATTTTCCTGGTTGTGCGAGCAATCGTTTGTAGGCTCCACTTGAGAAATGTTATTGCATCTAATTGGTAATGAAACAATCACACTTGAATACCTTCGTGGACTACCAACTTGTTTTTATCTTTTTGGCTTTGATGTTCTGTATGTACAAGTGCTAAACCAATAATGGAAACAGATAGGATAACTATGAAGCAACTTTTTTGTTCTTGTCCTCTCAGGTCATGGTGTTTTGATTTTGCTGCCAAACCGATTTAATGAAACTGTAGAAGGACACGGATTGATTGTAGATTTATTTTTAGCTTTATATTAGGCAGAACAAGAGGACTTGAATCGTGAGCCCTACCCCATTTGATGAGAGCAATAATTTGGTGATCAATATAGATATTATTAGGTAAGGAATAAATTGTTTTCCAGATTTGTCATTTTCTTGCATTCCATATCTTAAGCTTAATAAAAATGCTGTGCTTGCTTGCGGGTAGACTGGTCGTAGACAAGTAATTTTATGATTGAACAGATTTAAGGTTATATTTTTGCTAAGTTGCCTCAATGAACATGTTGCTATATGGACACCAAGGACTTGCTGTTATCTTCATTGCAGAAACTACTGATCCATTGGTTGTTCTCTGGCAATTATATTCTCAAGATGTAGTTCAATGGTTAACTGAAATCAAGAAATACATTAACAAGTTCTGTTCAATTGTTAACTGAAATCAAGCAACACGTTAACAAATAACAAGTTCCTCTAATCTTGTACATTGGACACTAATCAACTCAAAGAGTTTTAAGGATGCAAATAGGTACAGTTGGGAAGTGCAGGCAAGAGGTTGGCATAAAACCCTGTGGCTTGTACCCTGGCCTCCGGATGAATACCTGTTTAGGCTTGGATTTAAACTCTGTTTCTTGACATCCAAAGCCCAACCAACTGCATCAACCCCCTTAGGAATCTCTCTGTTTGATTACTCGAGACTTTGTGCACCGAAGTTGAAGCTAAAGTGCATGCATTATTATCACTCTGCAGATTAAGAAAAAAGTTCCTATCAAGTGAGAGGAAATCAGGAAATTGTTCTATCAGTAGATTTTTTCTATTTTCTTGAGGATGAAGACAAAAGGTGAGACTGGCAAAAAACTAGCAAACATGAATTGTGTCTGTATGTGTGGTGACATATGTTTAAAGAGACATTGAACTAATGGCAGCAGATAGTGCTTGAATCTGATCCTCAAATCTCCGTCTTTCCCTTTTCTTCTGTTCTTTTTTACCTTTTTCTATAAGCTGGCCAAGCTTTGATAAATTCACCTATTTGAATAACAGTGAGGCAAGGCTTGTACTTTGATCTTAAAAGACAAAAAGGAGAAGCCAAACAAATTACGTACAACTACCTTCTCTTTAAGTTTGGTGTATCATCATCATGGACTTCAGAAAATGATTATCCTTTGTCATTGGCTTGCTGCAGCAAAAAAAGATGAAAGTTAACTTTAGCATTTGCTCTTTTTCTTACATTTGATCCATGGTTTTTCAGCTTTCAGAATGGTTGGAAGCAAGTGGTAGCCTACCTTTCACTGACCGAGACTATGCTTCACGTCTAGATTTGGTTGCCAAAGTTCGTGGCATTCATGCTGCTGAACTTTGCCTTGAAAAATTCCCACCAAACATGCAAACTGAATTGGTTTACAGGACTCTCTTGGCCAACTACACTAGCATGCAAATGTTAAGCAAAGCAGAGGCGTTGTTTAAATTAATGAAGAAGAAAGGCTTCGCCCTGACTGCATTTTCATGTAACCAACTGCTTGCACTGTACAAAATACTTGACAGAAAGAAACTTGCAGATGTTCTACTGCTGATGGAGAAGGAAAATGTTAAGCGAACAGGCTTCACTTATAAGATCTTGATTGATGCAAAAGGTAGAGTTGGTGATTATGAGGGGATGGAACAAGTTGTAGAGAAAATGAAATCTGACGGGATAGTTCCTGATGGATATACCCAATATCTGATAGCTAGCTACTACATCAAAGGCAGGTTTTATGAGAAGGCAGATGCAGTCTTAAAGGAAATGGAAGGAGATCCATCAAAGGTTAAACGTAGTGCTTGCATAGGTTTACTTTCTCTCTACGCTGCCCTTGGCAGAGCTGATGATGTTAGCCGCATCTGGAAACTCTGTGTGCGAAATCCACGACATGCTGAGTTTATATTCACCATTGAAGCATGGGGAAAGCTGGGTAAGATAGAGAATGCAGAGGCTGTGTTTCAAAAGAGGATTGAGTGTGGAGGGAAGCTGCCCCAGAGAATCTGTGCAGCGTTACTTAAGGTTTATACAAACCACAAGCTGCATGATAAGGCCAAACATTTGGTGAAGCGCATGTTGGAAGAGGGTGGCAGGCTGAGGCCCTTGACGCTGGACACAATTGTGAAGCTTTATTTGCAATCGGGTGAGGTGCGGAAGGCTGACTCAGTGACTCTATCCTGCAGATGGCTCTGCAGCAGCAACACCATGCAATGCCCAAGTACATCACTTATTTGGCCATCTTAGATAGATACGCAGAGGAAGGCGATATTCACAATGCCGAGAAAATCTTCGAGCAGTTCAGACAGGCTGGATACAGCAGGAAGGTTGGTACGTATCGGCGGCTACTCTTTGCATATATAAATGCAAAGCAACCTGCATATGGATTCGCAGAAAGACTGAAGGCAGACAATATACTTCTACAGGGAACAATGGCATCTCAGCTGGCGCAGCTTAACAGTTGCAACAAGTTTGCGGTAGCAGAATTGCTGGAATGATGAATATAGGACCAGCGCTTTAAGGCAGTTTCAATCTTGTTCTTATTATTGATGTTTGATGCCTTCAAATTTTCTTGCTTTCCATTGTAATTGTGAGTGCATCGTGATTGTGAGAAAACGACGCATTTTCCCGTTGCAAAGGCCGATTAGAGGTCTATTAAGTTTTGCTTGCCATAAACGTGTACCTGTTTAAAAATTTAAGTGACATCAGATGGATGATATTCCAAACAGTTTAGATGATAGACTCTCTCTCTCTCTCTCTCTCTCTCTCTCTCACACACACACACACGCACACACACGCTATTGGAGAAAAAGGCCATTATTTAACTACCGGATATTACAGGTTTCATTAGTTTCAAGATGGCATGGTAAAACGTCAGGGGCTGGGATGAGTTCTAAACGAAAACACTGGAAAGCTGAACGTTTAGCATCCTAGCTTGTATGAAGAACCACAGAAAGGCTAGTTTTCAAAGAGAGTACAGTTTTTCTTTGTCACAGAAAGCACCAGTTCTGTTCTCTTCCCTTTGACTGGAAGTTTTGTGCTCTTCTTCCACAAGACACTATGAGAGACATTCAGAAGGAATAAAAATTTTGCTCCAAAATGCTTAATGTGCCAGCATCTTATTTGCAAGGTCCATTCCCAGAACTCAAAAGGCATTGACTACCAAATGAAGATAGAATTGACGCAGTGCAGTTTGTTTTCTTTCGAAGCTCAGAAATAGTTGGTACTGTAGAACTTCTTAAGGAACTCTGATATCTCCTGGTCTTTGGTGCTTGTGTCCTGCACGAGCCCCCCACGCCCAATTACATACTGACCAATCACATGATGACGTTGCTTTGCATGTTCAACAATGTTGCTGAGTTCATCGACTCCTTTGAATAGAAGCATGTCAATTATCTGTTAAAGTGCCAGCAGCACAATGTTACCAAGGCTTGTGTAAAATATGAATTCATAGACAGAGAATGTAAAAAAAGTGGAACACAAAAAGTAAGAAAGGCGCTTAGCACCAAAAAAAGGTGCAACTTTCAGACATTTAATCTGGGAGTTTGAGATTTGGAAACTTATCCAGGGAATATGTAACGAATTATATTATATGCTACGAAAACCCAGTACTAGAAGCATATACTTCGAAGTTCATCATCCTAATCTATGGGAAAAAAAAAACATAGGCTCCAAATGCATAATGCAAACCTGAAATACATAAAAGTAGCAAGAAGCAGCACATCAGCACCGCATACAACCTTGCTTTCTGCCATCTCTCGGTCACTAAGCACACAGAGGAAACCAATTTCTGGCTGCTGGCTGCTTGATAACATGGCTTAGAACAATGGATTGTCCTAAGAAGCACAATTGTCAAACTCTCACAAATATTCTGATTATGCTGCACGAAAGGGAGATAAGGGACTTGATGTAGGATTAGTAAAGCAGGCACATTCAGACAAACGTTCTTGGCTTCAAAACCTCCACAACGTCTGAATTAGCATGGATTCAGAGGCAGCATACTCACAGATGCATTCCTGATCATTGTTACTTCTACGTTCATCTGCTTCAGACGTACAAATTGACCAACTCAAATGTTGCTTGACTTCAAGTCATAACTTCCCCGAAAGGAAATTACTGGAAGCATCATTTCCTCTACATCTTAAGTGACTTATGAGCATGTCAAGTGTCATTGAGCATATCCAGCTCATTGATTCTGGGTTGCTTGTTTTTTCATCTCTAATGGTGAATTCAAGAAAAACAGTCATAACCATAATTAGTCATGAATGATTTAGTGAATGGATACACTGAATAAACTAGATACTGTCCAGGCCAGACAAAAACAATTTGAACTGCCCAATTTTTTTTTATATCAACCGTTTGCATATTTCAAAATAGTCACATGACAATAGCAGATGAAAATGGTGGATTATAGTGCCACAACCTTATTATCAGGTAAACTTATGTGAGGACTTCACTAACCTTATTCACATGAAATTTTTTTCCTTCACCATCATAATGAAGACCATTTACGGGTTCTTGGGAACTCTTATCATGTGACCTTTCTATGAGATTGACAAAAAAACTATCATGGTATGGTATTTATTCACTCTTTCATAATGTTGTAAAAAGCGTATCGTAAGCCGTATCGGTTTGGCTTTAAGATACGTTGTATCGTAAAATATCGTAATGTATCGCAACCGTATCGTTTTTTTTAATAAATAAGACAAAATAGGAAAAAAATTCAAAAAATTCATGAAAAATCAGTAAAAAACAAGAATAATATGTTCTTCATAAAAAACACAGAGATTTATAAGTCATAAGGTCCATAAGTCTATGAGATACCACATCAAAAAACAAGTTTTACATGTTATGTATTACATCACAAGATGATAATGAAATTGTGAAAATGTTCAATGTCAATACATATAAAATGAAAGCACTCTCGACTCTCATTCATAATCTTCATCATATTCATTTTCATCCTCATCTTCATCTTCTTCTTCATTTTCATCCTCACGATTTAAAAAAACCTCTTTCCTCCCAACGAGAATCAACCACCCATGCACAAATTCATGGTTTAATCGATGATTTCATTTTGAAAATCAATGATTTAACTATGGAAAGCGATAATTTCCCTCCACGATGACACAATCTTTGAGTTAAAAATGAAGAAGGGCCGAGTTTTTATAAAAAAAACTCGAAAAGGGAGGTTCCAACCCCATTTTTTGAAATCAGCCCGTATCGTACGATACGGGGCGTGTATCGTATCGTATTTTGTAAAAGATACGTATCGTATCGTACGTATCGGCCCCATATCGTATCGTACGTATCGGCCTCGTATCGTACTTATCGTACAACACTGACTTTCAGGGTAGAGTTTTTTTCACATTGAACTTAAATGATTGCAATAGATGCACTTTGCCAAACAGATGGCAGTCATGGCCATCTGGTGACTAATGAAGCTCAGAGACATGAGCTTGAGCACCGTCCGTCTTCACGTAATTATTAGAACCCAAATGGAGCACTAACGCAAGACAGAAGCAATTTGGCTCGCACAATCTCCCACCGTGCAGAACGACAGAATGAGGTTTCCCTTTTTCATGCCGTAAGACATCAAAATTGAAAAATCAAAATATGACATTTCTCCTCTTTCGAAGAGACTCTTGTCTTTCTAGTGCACTACTTCCTTAGAACGTCACTATCGAGTCTCAAATGTTTGCAGTATATCCCTTTGCATTAGACATATGACAGGGGAGAAAAGGAAAGAAAGCTCAAATAGAAACTTTCAACCCTAACATGAAAAGAGGGTGAGAAACAGGTTTTGAATAGCAAAACCAATGGGCACTTATCACCAAGCAACTGATCGTGTAAGAAGACACCCACATACTGCACATCAGATCATCAATTGCAGAAGTGAATGATAAAGAAAAAGGAACTTAAAACCAATCACCATCACAATGAAAATCAACCCAACTCAAGTGTTAAGAAAATCCATGTGGAACGAAAAGAAAAAGAAGTAAAAATCCCCTACCCGCTACCAATCGACTATGGCCCTTTGCATAAAATTCAAGAGAAGACCATTTTCCCGTAACGATCTTCTATGATGCAGAAAGAAAAGGCAAGTGAGGGGAAAAGTGAGGGAGCGTGGATGGCAACAGAAACCTTGGGGCTGGTGATGTGGGCATTCTTCCTGATCTCCGCGGAGATGGTGGAGCGGAGCTGGGACGGTGTGACGACGTCGTATAGGTTGTGAATCTCCATGATGGTGGGGATGGATCTGCAGGCCTGTTTGAAGAACTCGATTGTCCTTGCCCTCGCCTCCTCGAGGCTCGCCGAGTTCGGCGGCACCTTCACCTGCCTCATCACGAACGCCATCCTTCTTCCTTCTTGCTTCCTTTCCCGGTGGAGTTGCAGAGAATGGATGACTCTCTCTCTCTCTCCTCCTTCCTCTCCCAGAGCTCGTAATTTGGCCGGACCGACCAAGCCAGGCGAGTCGTCTTTATTGCCTCGAGTCTTGAGGGAGTCCCGGCCAAGCGTGTGAGTGGAGTGAACCCTCACCACCAAAGCATGGGTCAAGTGGTGCAATGGACCACGGGCTGGCCGTTGGAAACCCCCCCGTGTGTTGTGTGTGTAGAGAGAGTGAGCATTGATACTGCCAATCTTCCCAATTCACATGTTCTGTTTTGAATTTTACTAATACTTGAAGAGCTAATCAAGAGCTTGAGCCTTGCTTAAACGTGATTTTAGTAGTCGATCATATTTTGAACTTCGAATGTTTAGACAAGGTCACACTAGAAAAGGATGGTTCATGCAACACTTTTAAATTCATCACAAAATATTCATTTTTCATGTTCTTAAACTATTTGCGAACATTTTTTTGTTAATCAAAGGCGGATGAGGGCAACTAGTTGCGAACATTAAAAAATGATTTTAAGGACACTTTTATTATGCAAACAATAAAGAGCGAAACTTCAAGAAACTTTTGATCAACTTAAATAATCAATATTTATGTCCACGAAAGTTTCATCCACATAAGTAGAGGGTCATACTTACGGCCTCCGAGTTGGATAGGTCACAGCAAATTGGTCATCTCGGACCATTTGTGTTCCAACCACTCTCACAGTTGATCCGGGGAATGATTCCGCATTATTATCACGCGTGGTTGAACTTACGTCCGTGGTTGTCACTGCTCCTGAAGGCATTGCTCGTTTCGCATTAACGTGAATGTGGTTCCCACTTCAAAGGCTCATGCATAATTTAGTTTTGCTAATGATCATAACATGCAGCAAACACACACCGTCATACGCACTGAGAGAGAGGCGAAGACAGTTAGTCAAACGACCTTGAGGGCACCATGAGAATGGTTCTCGTTTGGAAATGCTTCTACAAACTCTTTTTGCCTTGCGAATGAAATTGAACTTCAAATGGGATCCCATACTTAGTACTATTCAAGTGATGTCAGAAACTTATCATGATGTATATTTTTAAATAACAATCTCAAAATGTTAAACATTGTAAAACCGTCTAAATCATGACTTTTATGTGATCTAAATGAGAGAGAGATTCTGAGCACTTCTACAATAAGTAGCTTTTTCTGTGACAGATCTTCCCTTGCAAGATTTTGAGTTACAGCGCCTTAAACAGGAAAGAAATTGTGGAAGACAACACAAGCGGATTGGCGCAGGTAAGTTGCAAATGGTAAGAGAAACAGCGTTGACATAAAGACCCTGTGAATGAGAGTCCTAAGAATGCTGCCATTGAAACTGTTAGCGTTTTTTGCTTCTGTACTCATAAGCCTCAACCGATTGCTCCGGTCTTAAATTTCCTCATTGTTTAGGAAAAATATCTATTATCCGATTGATTTGGTAACCTCAGAATAAATACAGTTTAAGGAAAAATATCTACTATCCGATTGATTTGGTAACCTCAGAATAACTACAGTTTATTTTGGCCCTCATCTCTAGTCTTCAGTAGAGAAAAGAAATGCAGTTTCAGTTTTCAGTCCAATAATTTTTACAACTCTTGGCAAATTCACAAATATAAAAAGATCTCAGAAGTCTGTAGTCGCATGCATTTTATAAGGCCACTACTTTCTGGAAACTAGAAGGCTTTGTATCCGTACAGTAATCAGCTCCAACTTCTTATTGTAGTTTTCCTTTAATCAACCCAGTTGATCTCTACCTACATATACCAAAAGTAACGTGATCAGTCATTTGCTTCTCTTTTTTCGCATTCATCAGTTCAAGAGCTGTGATGGGGTCGCACCAAGTTTTGAATTTGAGCTCAGAGGTCGCTCCTTTGCAGGCAGCAGCTCTTGTTTGCAAGTTACGCGTTGCCGTGAATTTTTCATTAAGGTGCCATTGTTTCATTCCAGTGAAACGGAGGGAAGATGAGTAGGTGAAAAAAAAAAAAGCATATATGGCGCCTGATGCTCTCACTGTTCACAGGTGGAAAGGTGTCACTCTGTTCCAGGGGAATATAGGCACAGGAACGTTATGGTTTGCCCCTCTCTTCATGAGGACTTTAATGCAGTAGCCTTGGATAGAGAGTTCTAGTGAAAAGTGACTCAATCATGGGCGCAAACTGCGGCTTGATTTGTGTGAGAAGCTCTGGAATCCAATGCAGTAAAAGCTTCCTTGGTTTTGAAGGAAATAGGAAATCGTACTATGTCCAGTATGTCAGTTTCTCATCACCGTCTCTCTCATAAATTTCTCGTTTCCTTCAAACATTCCCTTGATTGATGAGGTATTTCTAAATCTTTGCATTTTTCTTCCCATGTTAGCCCTGTACATCCGCAATGGTAACCATAAAATGGAAAAGATACGATAATTAAGATGAGCGATGAGATTAAGAAAGGCATGGTAAAGCAAGAAGCAGACCAAAAGTGGAGAAGGGGATTTTACAAAAACTGATCTCCCTCCGGGCAACTGTAATACGTACGTACATGGGTACCATAGCCACTCTCCCTGTCAATCAACCAAGGGCTTTTGAACGATTGCCCTGGCGTTTGTCTCAGAACATCCTACCAACTTGGACCAAGATGATGAAATGGGAAGAGGAAGCCGGGAGAAAATGCGATCCCTCGAAGAGAAGATTCTAACCTTACTGGTTCGTTTCCTCGTGCAGGGAACCCATCTTCAGCAAAAAGGGTCTCTCTCACTGC
Source organism: Nymphaea thermarum (assembly GCA_011799765.1). Lineage (NCBI taxonomy): Eukaryota > Viridiplantae > Streptophyta > Magnoliopsida > Nymphaeales > Nymphaeaceae > Nymphaea > Nymphaea thermarum. Next base: position 435,138 of record JAANDH010000081.1, on the reverse strand, counting down.
TAGAAGATGGAATCCAGTTCTGTCTCTTCGCTTCCGAGCTCTTCTGTGCCACTGGAAGCTACAGAAGCTTGTGATTTTAGTCCTCTGATGGTGTCCGATGAGCTCGACTGCTTCAGCGATGAGGCTTCCGCATTTTCTGGATTCTGTAATCTTGGTGTTCCATTCGATAGATTTGCGGAAGGATCTACTCTTCCAACTGCATGCAGTATTAAAACTGCAAGCTGCCCATTAGAGCCTTCGCCTTCATCCGAGGATCTTGATGTCCTGGAGGCAGAGTTGAAGTCGATCCATGATGCTTTAATGGAGGATGTTAATGTTGGCAACGCTGATTTGGCAGAAATAGGGTTTGGACAGGACAACTCTTTCGGGAATACACCCAGAAGCGCCAAAAAACCATCTCTGGAGGAGGCCTCTGCTGAACAGAAATGTACCGACATAGCCATGGTTTCTCTTCATCTCATTCAAAACAAAAGGCCCTTCAAATGCTCTCATTCTGGGTGTGAGAAAACTTTCAAGAATCCTCAGACACTGAAAATGCATTCCAAGACTCACTGTTCCGATGAGGCTTCTCTTCAACTGAGCTCAGAACCAGTTCCTCATGCATGCAGGGCAGGACAGAACAAGAAGATTCCATGTAGATGCCCAGTCTGTGGAGGGACATTCGTCGGCCTTTACGAACTGAGGCGCCATTTCGGCAGGAAGCACTCAGAGGGGGAGAAGATGCATTGCTGCAAGAAATGTGGGAAGAAATTCTATGTTGAGGTGGATCTGAGGGACCACCTAAAGCTCTGCGGAGAGCCCATAGGATGCAAATGTGGGATGAAATTTGCATTCAGATGCAACCTTCTGGCTCATAAAAAAGCTCATCCAGAATGCATGTAGCCGCCTTCCAGTTGCCGACTCTAATTCTCTTGATGCAGAGGCAGCTGCCGAAATGTCTCAAGATCGGATTTCACGCCTTGAGCTAGCGTTAAGTGAGTGCGAGATGGAAGGTTTCAATAGCTTCCTTTCATTCTGAAAAGAAGAACATTAGTTTGGTTGTTTTGGCGTAGATCGTCACCTTGTCCAAGTTGACTTTGATCATGTCACAGTTCATGGCTATGCTTCTCAATTTGGGCGGTACCGTAGTGTTCAGAAATACAAGTAAAAAAGTTGGTTTTGAGGACTTAGTCGTCCTTTTGATGACTTGAACGCTCGCTTTTCTGTTAGATCTGCTGAAGCGAAGGACTTTGTTTAGTTATGATCAAGAAATGAGATTAGTTTTTCCACCGTCATTTTATATAGTCAGTGGATGCTCTGTTTCATGATCTTAGGCCGCCATATGCATTTGTTATTAAGGAAAAGCCTTGAGCAAATGTGCCTCTTAAGTGATCCATCAGTTTATTTTCTTCTCCTGGCTTTGAAGGCCATAGAACTTTTGTTGCATGAATATATTTTCCTATAAATTGATACCACGACCCTTTTATACATGCCCATTTTATATATTAGCAAAAGGTAAACGCTTGTGGCTCGTCGCGTGTGATCCTGAAACTGGAGAAAAGATGAGACGAGATAGCGACATATAATACCGCAGATGACGATCCTGAATCTGTCGTCCTATAACTTAGAAGACGCAATATACGCTGACCATTCAGTTCTGCAACTCCGCCTTTATTTTTGAACCGTTGCAGGAGGCCCACACATCTGAAATAATTGTGACCATTCAAATTTCCGAATCCCGGCCCCCTAAAAGTAACTTCATCCTTTCACTGTCGTGCCTCATTAGGAGACGAGGACTCCAGTTATTCCACTTGCTTATGTCCTGACGTAAGATGAACTTATACTTTATCAAATTACGTTTTCTTGTCTCAAAATTTTCATGATCGCGAATGAGAATTCTCTTATTTCCACAGTCGTGTGCATGTTTTGGCAACATTGCTGACTGATCTAAGGAACTCGTACCTTTCTCTTTCACCACATGTCCATTGTAACGTCTATCAATAATCCAAAGAGGCTTTCAAACTCTGCAGCAGAGAAAGGTTGTAAGAATCAAACTGTAGTCTTTTCAATAAGTTGCTACATGAAACATTAATTTTTTTTTTCTCGTTGCCAACTGCATAATATTTCTCTTAAAAGGGTTTTAAAACATTCACGGGTATCGCATATTCCTGAAACATCTACGAGCACCTTCAAACAGGCCTGTTGTAACCGCTGATACTAGCGCTGCATCAGTTTGATCACCGTCATACAGTATCACCCGATACACCCATACACATTGTTCCTCGTCGGCCTGCGTTTGTGAATTAAAAAAATGACTTAAACTGATCAAAATAATAAAAAAGATAAAACCACGGTCGGATACAGAAGGATACTCAACATTGTTGAACACAGATGACGCCCTCTTTTTTCTCTTCGCTGTTTCTTTCATAGATATTCTCATCCCAAGATCCTGCGACTAGGCCACAAGGTGCGTAACGGGCGAACTTGAGCCACCTGGATCTAATCGAATCTGATTTTACTAAAACCTATACTGAAGTTCAAACTCAAATCCACCTTTTTGAAATTACATCCTGTATGGGAAAGCCGCAAGATGACTTGTTCATATGAGTTGAGGTGTTTGGGAACTGTAAAATCATGTGAATCTAACCCAAAAATTGGTTAGGTTAATTGAACACTTTAAAAGATGTTTCATGAATCCACCACTTTTCGAGGTAGATGCATGGTAACAGTCATGTTCCAAAACAGCCCTAGGTGTCTTGAAAATTATAGATTAAATTTAAATACCACAGGTGGGAGCTAACACGTTTGTAAGGTTTTAAAAAGTAGCGCTGTTTGACCGATTTTTTAGCCTTCAAAGACGTAAGGAACATTCATTTTCTTTAGCTAAAAAAATTACAATTTCTAGAAACAAAAACTAACCTCATGCGCCTTGAAACTCCGATTTTCAACCAGTTATCACGAAGAATGGACCTGTGGACAAACAAATAAACATGCCCCATGACTGGATGCCTTGGTTAGACCACTCAATCTGCGAAAATGTATGCGAATCACAAGAGTTTTATGATCCATCCGTCTGCCTGCTGAAGTTGGCGACATGCTACACAAGTTCACGGCACAAGAAGCGCACTTTCAACTATTTCTATAATTTAGTACAACAAAGAAGCCTCTATTTTGCACAGCCTTCGCTTTTGGTGCAAGGCGGCTAAGCTGCAACATGAAACTCACAGGATCAGCCGCTTCCCTTTGGATGTTTGGAAACACCTTTAGATAAACAACTGAAGCCGCAGACCAACATAAATTAAAATAAATCAACAAGTACGTCATTAAGCTATGAAGACCATTTGAGATCACATAAATCAAGAGGGGGCAGCCTACCCGCGAAGCCCCCGCCCACAAACAAAAAAACTCAGCAAACTGGAGCTCCAATCCACCATGGCGATGGCCCATGCTCTTCAGATCAACACTGCTCTGTATCAGGAACCCCAACTCCTTTGTAAGGTTGTAAGTGTACACATTGTTCTAAAACTGGTCTCATATATCCAGGCTGCCTAGGTCAACTGAACCTGCATTGACCTGGATAAGCTCCTTCCGAGCATCCACCTGAAACATTAGCATGTAAATATTGTTGAGAGGCGGCAGTTCAACAAATTTGGGAATAAACCTAATCTGGCTCAACCAAAATCAAGAATTCCTTCTGAAAAGTTGAAAATCTTAGGACACAAGTCCCTTGAGCACCTTTGAAACACATGGTCAAGCCGTTTGACAGACTAACAAGCCAGAGACGAGGGAAAGCATTTTAGGCCTATATCCCCTGTAAGCTCACTACTTGTTCTTTGGGACGAATAGATTTGCTTGTTGCTAGAAACGATATTCACATACACTATGTTGTTAAGGCCTCCCCTAACCCTCGCTTAGGCATGGACTAAGCGTAAGTCCACACCCGTCGCCTAAGTCCACCACTTAGGCGACGAGATATGTGTTGGCACCTAAGTTCGCCTAGGCTGGCCTAGGCTCCAACATGCCTAGTCCATGGGAAAGTGAAAAGTCACATTCCCTTTCAATTAAAGTTTCTTAATTGAGTGTAAATTGTTATGTACTAAAACTGATTACATATATTTATTTATTGTTATGTTGATTATGTTGTTATATGTATTTATTGTTAATCACTTCGTCTATTATATAGCATTGGGATACCTCATACCTGTCATATGTATAGTATGGTTATGCCTTTCCTTAAGTACAAATTGGATTAACGCCTTCTTGTGAATTTACATTCCTTCTTCTAGAGATTAGATCTAGTCTTTTTTTTTTGTATTAGATTACATTTAATGAGTAATGTTAAACTCCTATTAATTTTGCAAGTTCAATCAAGTAAACAATTAAATTTTGATTGTTTAAGTTGATTATGCTTTGTTATATTACTACTCCATATACAAATAGTTAATTAAAATAGCTTGACATACTAACATAACAAAAAAAAATAAAAAATTGGTCGCCTTTTTTGCCTAAGCCTCGCCTAGGCGTCTAGGCAGCGCCCAGCCTGGGCGCCTTGACAACATAGCACATACATCATCTAAAAGAGAACATACACTGAAAGGCATTTGCTTACCTTATTACCCATAAGTGCAGAAAACACATGATTTGCCTCTGCAGCATCTTCAACAACCAACTGCTTTAGCATCCTTCTTTCCGGATCAAGAGTAGTTTCCCACAGTTGTGCTGGCATCATCTCCCCCAGACCTTTTTATAGAAGGAGAAATATTTCTGAGTGATACGAGTAAATTTACAATACAAGCCCAGAGTCAAAAGAAGATGATTAACACTCAACTAGCACAATTGGATGCAAATATATGGAAGTAATTATGCAAAACATCTTACCCTTGAACCTCTGAATAGTAAGAGGGGTATCAGGTGACAAAGAAGTTTGCAGCTTTCTTAACTCCCCTTCACTGTAACAGTAGTAAACTTGTTTGCGACGTTCCACCTGGTTTTTAGATGGAAGTAAGTTTTCAAATGAAAATTGAAGAATAATTCACGGGTGATGCAACCAGAAACCTCATAAAACAACTAACTAATTTTGTTGGCCACAGGAACCGCACCTTGTAAAGTGGTGGAACTCCAACGTAGATGCAACCTTCTTCAAAAAGAGCTTTCTTTAACCACACGAACAGGAAAAGCAATTAGGTAAAACGGTATAAATCAAACAAGCATTGACCCTAGTAGGAATCTCAATAATGGCTTCCTTAGTGCAGAGTTAAGTCTCAGCACTATACTACTAATGCCCTTTGAGAAAGTTCTTACAACCAAAGGGCAGACCAGCTCTACTACAGAAATAAGAACATTTTACAATTATGCTGAAACATACATAAACTTGTGCCCTCAACCTCATAATAGAAGCTCATAGCACAGAAGCTCAACTACAAGCATCCAAATAGCCTGTCTGCCAGCAGTTTGTAAATCTTGCAGTCAGTAATGAAACCAATATTTGGTTACCTGGTATCTGAAGAAAAAAGTCAGAAGAAGAGTACGGATGTGAGCTCCATCAACATCAGCATCAGTCAGAATAATGATCTTGTGGTAGCGAAGGGTGTCAATTTTAAATTCCTCTCCCTAATGTCACGAAAATGAAATGGGTCAGTTGAACAACTGAACAACTAAATTAGTTACAGAGGTAATGGAAAAATTCAAAACAAACAACCTTCACACCGAGGCCCAATGCAAGAATAAGATTCTGAATTTCTTCATTTTTATACATTGCTGCATCATCTTTGCGCTCAACATTCAAAATTTTACCTCGTAATGGCAGAACTGCCTGCCAAGAGAACATCTAGACAAATTATGGTAAAAAAGAAAGAATACAACCACATAATTTTGCCAGAGTGGACTATGATGGTTATGAAAGAAAAGGCTTCCTGTACATAACTCCTGAATCCTGATATAGTCACTGATCAACAAAATCTCCTCAACAAAAGAAAAAGAAAACAACTTTTAAAGTATCTGACCTGAAATCTTCTATCACGACCTTGCTTAGTACTTCCTCCAGCAGAATCACCCTCAACTATAAAGATCTCTGCAAATTTTTGTGTCATTTAGAAAAACTCAAGAACTAAATTATGAATCAACTTGGGCTTGAAAATGTTCCAGTACAAGCTGATGGCTGATCTTACAAGAAATGCAACATCCAATTCTACTGAAGCAATGAAAAAAGTACAGTGCAGACCAGTATATTATACAAATACTCGTAATCAAATGGTAGCACAATGCTCAACCCCTGGCTAGATATGCATTACATGAAGTAGCTACAAGCCTACAACCAATTAGTCCACTACATCCGTTACAGATAAAGTAAGGTCTAAGTGTCATAACGACTGTAGAGTTTATCATGTCCTATCACCTTATCTATTATTAATTGCTATATACATTGAGAATGGTCGAAGTAACAAAAAGGACAGATTTCCTTAAAAATTCAAGTACCAGTGAAGGATATGAAAATCACAACAGGTATGAACTTGGAAAAAAGGGAAAAAAAATTGTAGAATATGAACATGCATTACTTGAATCCAGAACAAGGAACCACCATCAATAATTTGGACTCAAAACCATACCACATTCTTCAGGATCTGTAGCAGAGCAATCTGCAAGCTTCCCAGGAAGAGAAGATGATTTCAGGACACTTTTTGTTCTCACTAATTCTCTTGCCTTTTTAGCTGCCAAAGCCGCCTAAATATAAAAAAGAAAAAGGCCTTCAGTTCACACAATAACCAGCATTAGAAAACATTAGCCACAATGACAACAACCGACAAAGACAGGTAAGACCAGTTTACAATGCAAGCTAAGAAAAAAAAATTCTTCAGGGGAAAAAAGACACTTGGAAATGCAAGTAGATAAACATCAGTCTCCTATCAATTCCTGATTTTGAAAATTTCTCAAGTGAAATACAGGACTGAAAATATGGCAAAGTTTTACCATGAGGCGAAAAATCTAGAGAGTACATTTTAAGAAAAGATGAGGATATACAAGCATAGACCATATGGCCTTTTGTATGATAGCTCTGCAATGATTGCAATTTATTATTTTAGCACAAGAATCTTTCTTGGCATTAAACATTTTCCTCAGCAAAAAATAATACACCAAGCAATGTCTAAGAGAGAGAGATCTGCCATCTCTATAACTCAGCATGTAATAGAAGAAGTAGAATACCTTCAAAGCATTGAGGGACTTTGAAAGAATCGAGTCCAGGACATCCGGATGCAACTCTAGGTACTCAGTCAGGTAGTCATGGACGGCTTGATCAACCACTTTTCGCACTTCGGGATTGCCTAACCTTGTCTTTAAAGTTTAAAGTAACATGTGGGCAAAAGCATAAGTATAATGCAACGGCTCTCAAAAACTTAAGCATATCATTTGAAAATTTGAACAATAATTAATAACTTGAAGCAAAAATCAGATAAAAATGGAAGCAACCTTAGTCTGGCCTTCAAATTCTGGACTCGGAACTTTGACAGCGATGACACAAGCTAATCCTTCTCGTACATGTTCACCACTTAGAGTCACATCCTTTTCCTGGACAGCAAGAGCCAAATGCAAATGAAAGTAAGGTGTTGAAACAACAGCTAGCAAGGTCATATATGTCAAATTTTACAAGATGTGCAATTATTTCTGCACATATTAATAAGATAAGTTCGACAGGAGGCTGCTTATACGCAACATTGTTACATCTAGAATCAATATCATCTACAATTATATGATTCAACAGATCCACAATTGAGCAGGGAATCACAATATATAAACAACACATATCCACTTTTTCTAGTGGAACTTTTTATAACCCAACTCCACGAATATTGCACTCTGGACAGCAAGAGCCAAATGCAAATGAAAATAAGGTGTTGAAACAACAGCTAGCAAGGTCATATATGTCAAATTTTACAAGATGTGCAATTATTTCTGTACATATTAATAAGATAAGTTCGACAGGAGGTTGCTTATACGCAACATTTGTTACATCTAGAATCAATATTATCTACAATTATATGATGCAACAGATCCACAATTGAGCAGGGAATCACAATATATAAACAACACATATCCACTTTTTCTAGTGGAACGTTTTATAACCCAACTCCACGAATATTGCACTCTTCTAGCTTCGTGTGCCACTTAACATCTTTTCAGTAAATATTTCCAAGCAATGATGGTTAAGGCTCATTAAGTAAAACATGAGCAGAGAAAGAGACTCCTACAGATTGAATCATCAAAGCCCACAGAACAACCAGAACATGCAACCATTAAAAAGAAATATCTATACAACAAAGAAACAATAACCAAGTGACAAGCATATCCCACTACTTTAATAAACATGCTTAATTGATAAGCACAGCAAGGTTGATTATTGATAATAGCTCTGCAGTCGCATACAAATGAGTGGAGAAAGGGTGTGAGGGAATAAGGCTACACAGATGCAATACCTTGATGACATTACAGTAACAAACTAATAATAGATTTAAAACATTTCATCTGGCAAACCAAATACTACTCACAAACTTTCTGCTTCTTATACCTGCCGTTACACCATAGGTTGTTGACTGTTTATATTACAAGGCTGAGAAATGCCAAAACTCATCAAAGTAATGGACCAAGCCATTTCCCACAATGTCTGGTAGTCAGAAGGCAATTAAAATGGAGAAAATGGAAAATACTCAATCCGCAAATTTTATGTTTACCATGGAAATGCACCCCCTAAAAGTACAGTTGGTTGGGTACTTAGGCCTTGGAAAATGTTAACCAAGCCAGCCTATGTATTTTAGGATAAAATGGAAAACACCATGAAAGCCCTAGAATACAAGTTTTTACTAAACCATTATTTAATGAGAGACAGAAATTTTGTAAATAATATCATTATAGTGGTTCATAAAAAAGGCAACAGACACCAATACACATAAAACTACTTCACATTTTAAATCAAGCTTAATAAACCGTAGGTCATTAACCATGTTTTCACTCACAATAGCAGAAGAATGTCACATCACAGAAATATATAAAATAGGTTTATAAAGTACCACTCCAAGCAACAGAACATTACAAATTAAAGGATGCACCTTAATGATCTTAGACTTTTTCCCAAGGTTATTGAGTGTTCTTGTCAATGAAGCCTTGAGACCATCTATATGGGTGCCACCATCAATTGTCCTGATACTATTTGCATAGCCCAACACGGTATCTGCATATGAGTCTGCACACCTGATTGAGAAATAGTAAGTAGCCAAAGCAAAACAAAAGACAGTCTTAACATATCCAATAAGAAAAAATCATAGGATAGTTTGAAACACAGCCAAATGTAATGGGTAAACACAATCCCAGTATGACATTTCTGGACAATCAACTGTCCTCTTATCACTTGGGGTTACCGACATTCCATGGCACTTCATTTTTATGTCCAAGACTTCAAAATAAAAAAAGGATAGTTGACGCCATGCGTCTAACACTTCCAAGTGCTTCATAGTCAAAAAGTTAAACATCAAAATGGACCATCAAATATATCATGTAAAAAAATACTTAAAGCCTATATTTCTCTGTTGTTTGAGCTGGGGAGATTAAAGTATACATTCTAGTCATAGAATATTCTAATCTTTTAAATAGTACTCTATTTCTCAATATCTATGAAATACTGTAAGGCACAAGTACTGTGACAGACAAGTGAGCGCTTGCATTTAAGATTATAAGAGATTAAAACACTTGGCTGAACCCAACAAGCACATAGCAGATGAGATGGAAATTTAACTTAAGTATTTTACATTTTTAAAATCACTCAATACCTCCGTGCTAAACTTGAAACTACAAACAACAACGCACAGAGGCATGTTCAAAAGACACTTCTTGGTAAATGATAAACTGAAAAAAAATATTGGCTGTTATTTCTAAAGGAGAAAATGGAAAAGGTACAAATATTTTACCACTGAAGAGCTACACTAATGGTAATTCCATCCACTTCTTTAGTGAAAGACACAATGTCATGAATAGGTTTCTGCAAAGAACAAAAAGGATGTCAAAACTATTGCACATGCAAGAAGAATGTCAACGATTTACTGAAAGCAGCAATAATGACAAAATAAGATAGCCGGTGATGCTTGTTTCTTTTCATTGCCAAAAAAACTATAAATTCATTCCAAGTGCTTTCTGCTGTAAGATGTATCATGGCTTTTGGTTCAAGTTTTTTGTTTTACTTTTTGGGATGTATAGGGTAGGTCAGATCTGGATAACTGCTAAGCCTAGTCACAAATATCGTTCTCAAGTTTTTATCGGCAAGGCTTTTCTTGGGTATTTTTCAACAAAATTGTTTTTTTCTTTTTTTGAGAAAATCTCAGAGTTTTTTTTTTTAATCAAAAATCAAAATGTTCAGTAAAAATACAAGAAATGAAAAACTAATAAGTATTGTATTGCATCTAGGAGATCATGTTAAATACCTAAAACAAGAGGAAATAACACAATGAAAAAAAAGTTGAAAAAAAATAAAAACAGAACATGAAATAAAAAATAAAATATAAAATCGTGATAAATTGATTTTTAACATTTTTTTAAATATCATGATATTTTCCCTTTTTTTCGTTTTTTTCATTTTTTGAGTAATATTACGATATTTTGAAAATATGGTGATGTTTGTGGCTGAGCTGCTAAGGTAAGTTGTCCTTTATTTTTAATAGGGCAATTGTGACTACGAGGTCAGGTCAAGGTACTCAGAGGTCTAACCCAAAATTAGGGTCCCACACCATAGTGTACTTAAATCTCAAAAGAGGCCATCAGGAAGGAAAGAAGCCTTGGAAACTTTCCACCGCAAAGCGGAACATTTTGCCCTAACCCTAGATTTCTTTTCCTTTCCTTATTTAAATTGAAGGCCACCAAGATCTTTGGAGGAGCCAGCCAGTGCCTTAGTTGCAGTTGCTGACAACAAATCATAGGCAGCTCCATAATTAAGGTTTGACTTCAACCACCAGATTTATTGCTTGCCTGGAGCTTACACCATCATATATTGAATGTACTGGTCACTAAGTTTTTGCACCTTCATTATACCTCAAAGAACTGTGATGGTTGGTAAGTATTATAATTAGTCAGCATTATAATTGAAAATTTAATGTCTTCAACAGTAACAGTCATTTTGCATTTACAAGTAATCAAACCTGTGTAGTAGTGATGCTTCTTCTGAGCTCTTGCCATTTTTCTCATTCCATTTTTGTTGGGCAAGGTCTTTGCTAGTATCCATATGTGATATGCACCTCTTGCATTATAGGAGAAGTAAAACATAAGTATTTATTATGTGTCCTTGCTATCAGGTGTACTGCATTCATTCATCCTTTTAAAGATCCCTTTTATAATAGACCATCATATCTGTGCTTTTGCTGCAAATAAACTAGCCACATGCGAGAACTGCAGAATGTCTACTAAAACAGTTCCACTACTAAGGTTAATTGTATGTGTGATAGGTCATGGCTTCATTGTGTCCATCACATCACCAATATACCATGCCAACCCATATTTAAAAACGGATAGATGCCTAGTCAGGTCACCTCTAGACCCAAAATTTTTTATCTAACACCATATATTGTAGCACAATCATCAGAATCCCTCTGACACACAGGTGCGCCTGAAGTGTCGGTGTCGACTCGCCTAGACACAGGTGCAAGTACAGACATGCCTCCAACACAGCATGAACACGGTGCCTGGTATGGTCAACGTACCCAGGGTTGCATCCGACCTTTTCTGGACACGGTCAGCACTGACCAACTCCTCTTTGACTTCTTTTTTTAAGCCAACTGCTCCTCTCCATTACCTTGTCCCTGCATCATCTTCATCTCCATCTTTCACGCCATTTTTTCCTTGCTTCTTTTTTCCACTTTTCACTGGCCAATGATATAAGTCCTTCCATTCTACAACACATTACAACTACCCTGTTCTCTTCCACTTTCGTGACTGCAACTGCAAACATGCTGTTATATATTGCTGTATCTGTAATTATATGTTCAATATACAACATAGAATTTATATATTCAATACATTACAATATAAGTATATGCATTGTATTGTAATCTTAATGAATGTATTTTTCCATATTTTGTGTGTGTGTGTGTGTGTGTGTATATATAATTTTGTCCGCACCCGTACCCATGTGACATAGCATCAGAGTCTTCAATTAGTTTCTGAACTCTGTAACAGGTTTACAAAGCTGAACAAGCAAGACTAACCCTCCTTTTAAAACAATGCAAAAACATAGAAATATAATACCTAAAAAAACATCACAAAAGAATTGCTTCATGGTCAGAAAATCATGTGAGAAAGTAAGACTGCACAAGCAACATGTGATGGTTGTCATTCCATGAAAAGAGTTTTTTTTAACTATCCACCTTCCAACCTAGAGGCCATTCCATGAAGAGAGGTCAATACCAAACCAAAATTAAGAAACAGAGATTGGAATTGGAGAGCAAACAAATCAGGAAAAGGAAACATACTAAAATCCTGGTAAAATTCAGGAACAAAAAGGGTGGGACCTCAAGGCAATCTAGAAGAGCACAAATAATTGATGGATCAGCATTACATGAAAAAATTATGCAAAAGGCAGGACAAAAGAACATACTTTGTCATTATTCAGCCACTTCACATACTCAACCAACCCACCAGCGTAGCAGTACTCGTTAGATTGTCCCTTTGTTGGATCAACGTCCTCTTTTGTCAATGTGATTCCCAGCTATAAGAAGAGGTGACATGTTCAGATCCTTTAGTCATAGTTACAGAACAAATTGTCAAAACCTAATCTGCTAATGCCACCTATGTGTGAAGCCCCTAGAAGGCCACACTGATTGGAACTGTGACTCCAGGAAAAAGAGAATCCAAGTTAATGTACAAGTAACACAAATTATTTAACCTAGCTAAAAAAAGTCAATATAATCTATCCTTGCATACTCTAATGTTTAAACCCATCTTACATCTTCTTTTCTACATCTGCAGAAAGAGATTAGAAGCGGTCAAATAGGTGTTTCCTGCAGCTAGGCTTGTGCATAGACAACATAGATGGACAGGTGAACCAAAAATCTCATTTTCTTTATATTTCATATGCTGAAATACTTATTGGGTTATTAACTTGTAAAGGACCATGACTGCAGAAAATAGAATAACAGAAAAACTGTACCCCAGGATTTAAGAAAGCAAGTTCTCTAATACGTCCAGCAATGGTGTTATAGTCAAACTGGATCTCTGTAGTAAACACTGAAAAAAAAAAAAAAGTATCAATGTTTACTTCACAGAATTCTAAAACAGAAAAAAAAAGACACACTATAGGCTCAGATATGTCAAATTGTCAACAAGATATCAAATATGTGAGACAAACATGAAAAACTATGGAAAGGAGGATATTTATATTATGTTGTTAATCACTTAGACTTGCCCACATATATGTACATACTGCTGTAGGTTACACCATGCCCTCGTTGAATAGAGACAAGCTTCATGCAATTCAAGATCAAGGTTGAAAACTGTAATTTGTTCAAATATCAGGGAGAGAAAACCAGCGTGATTGCCTCATGGGAGCAAGAGCATAAACAACTTTAGCTTGTGCAAGGAGTAACTGCCAAAGGGATCAAACCATAATGGCAGGTCTGACAGCAGTGGATCCTTCCCACTACCAAACCTTATGAGATAATTAAGCGACACAACTGCACCTATATTCATGACATATTCTCATAAATGCCCCAATGACATGTAATGAAGTTACCAATGTAAACTAGGCCTACCAATATGGTGATTATGCCATGCCAACACGAGCAACATATGCTAGTTGTCGACATGAAAAACCAACAAATTCACATGGAAAAAGCACACAAACCTTCTCTATCTGGCCAAAATCTTATTTGTGTTCCTTGACGAGTACTTGATTCAGGTGCAAGCTGGACGGTATCAAGAGCTGTTATTGGCTTTCCACGTGAATAAGTCTGTTGATATTGTTTTCCGTCACGCCAAACCGTAACCTCTAAAGCCTGGTAAAGGGAGCCCAAAATGGCATGCTGAAGTCAATGTATTCAGGCTTTGTGACATCTAAGCAATATAATTAGAAAAGTTGGTACTTGATAGTTGATAGGATCAGGTACATCCTTTTCAGTTACTAACAGTAAGTCAAAATTATTCATGCAATAATCCTGTACATGTATAGAACAGATAACCCAGAACTGGCATTAAAACCTAGCTGCCTGTTTAACAGAGTTTCACTCCAAAACCGCAAGATTATTCTACCGGTATAGTTTTGTTTCCAATGAGTTTACATCTAGTATGTACAAGACTTGGCATCAGTGCATAGTCACAAAAAATGTTCTCATCTTTTAAACGGCAAGGTTTTTCTCAGGTATAATATAGTGAGCTTGAAAAAAAAAAGGAAAAAATATGGTAAATTTTTAAAAATTTAAAAAAAATGCTAAAGTTTAGGAATAATAAAGTAAGTGAGAAACTAATAACACAAACATCAAAAAGTAAGTAAATAAGCAACAAATAAAAATTGGAAAATGAAAATGGTATTAAAAAAAGTAAAAAAAAAAAAACCTAAAATGAAAAAAAATGTTAAAAAAATGAAAAAGAACACATTTTTCACGTTTTTTTCTTTTTTGCATTTTTCTCCACAAAACTGTGTTTTCTTCTTAAGTCTTCAATGGCTGACTAAAAGACTGTTTTTTGTGACTATGCTTCAGCACCAGAAACTAAAGCTGGCAAGCTTAAAGCCTTAAACATACCCCACAAATATGGGAAATTAAACATTGCAATGGAAGGAAAAAGAGCCCTAAGCAATAAAGGAACTATGCTGCATTAAACAAAAAGAAAAGAAAAGAAAAAGGAGGACAATTTTCCTAGATGGACAACATTGTAATGAATTCAAAATTTTAAATGTCACCAATTCTATTTGTGGGACCACCATACTTATTGAATCAATGTGAATAAGGCAAAAAATTCTGGAAGACTGGAACAACAGCTACATGACAGACCTAAAGAGGTCATTTGTAGTTGACTTGATCCATCAGTATGTTTCCGTCTTTATTTTCCTTTGTGCATACATACACATGCTAGCTGAATGGTCTTGATGTAGTCTAAAAGGGAGGAGATCCACAACAAAGATTCTCACATTCAGGTTAAAGCTTTATGTGATGATAGAAGCTAAAGCATCAACCCTCAGTCATAACAACATGGCAAAGATGCAATTCAGCATCTCATGGGCATGAACAAGAAGTTTGACCAACAAAATCAAATCCAAGAGATAAATAATGAAATTAAAATATGAGACGGAAGAGCACCTCAGACAAGGCATTTACAACAGATAAGCCAACACCATGCAACCCCCCAGAAACACTATATCCACTACTTGAACCACCAAATTTGCCTCCAGCATGTAAGACCTGCCAAGTTTCAACTTTCAACATAAGGGAAATAATGGCTGCAGAAGTTCATTTATTAATAATACTAATAAAAAAGAAAGCAGTGTACAAAGTGCAATCAGAGCAGAACCTAACAAAAGAGGATATTTTGTCCCAATGAGGGGATGAAACCAGAACTCGGCCATTCCTACAGGCTTTAAGATATCTAATAAATTTCAGTTTTTTCTGGGAGTTCAACTGAATATTGATGCAAAAGTGTAAGAAAGATTAAGTGAAAAACAGATTCATGAAATGAAAAACAGATTCATGAGATGTTTACAGTGTTTCTCAAGCTTCAGTCATGAAACAATCTATGCATGATTGTCTTAGAAGAAGATTTTCTCTATGAAAGAAATCTCTTTATCATTTGATGGAGAAAACGATTTAGATTTTAGAGGCTGAAATGTGAAATAGAAGTTTCTGAACACATCAATCATTAGCAAAAAAAGTTCATTTAATGTATTTAATATGCAGTGACACACTTCTGCACTCAACACTTTCATATTAACAGGTTTATCTTGAGGCTGGATGTATAGAGATAAATTTCTACATGTAGATCATATCTAGATTGAAAAAATATCCAAAGCAGGAATAGATTAATGTTTATCTTGTTTGCTATACTCAAAAGTAATCCACTCTAGATTTATCTCTTCAATTATAGCTCTATTCTGAAAAGTCATAAAAAGAAGCTCCCCTGATAATTCAAAGCAAAACCCAGTTTCATCTTTTTCTTTTTGTCTAATGCATGCGGTGATACTGCTTACACACTAGTTACTATTTATTGTTGCAATTAAAAGAAAGACTAGTAGTAAAACTAAGAGAATGTTCCCACAATCTTACCGTCAAGACAGTCTCTAAGGAAGACTTCCTTGTAGTAGGATGTATTTCAGTAGGAATCTACATATAAACAAGAAATTTCAGCTCAACAAATGGCCAGCAGGATACAATAAATAGAGTTTGATCAGTAACTGAAATTACTCTGGAATACACAATACAGAAAAGTTTTGCTGCCACAGTTATGAAAGTTGCAACAGAGAAAACCATAACACAGAGATGCAAGAAATGTATTTAACTTGATGCTTATTCTATCTATCAATCTCTAGAATAAATGCATCAGTAACAAGAATGCCAGGAGATGGTTTTCACTTCAGTGACCAGGTAAAGAAAATGGCTGCCTAAATTTCCTGTTATACATTAGACCCTGCAGTAGAGTGAGTAACATGTAAATAAAGCAACTTTTTACATCAAATCATGTAAATCAATGACCTATAGAAGAATAATCTCATAGCAAAAAACAAAGATCATCATTATAGCATCTTCCAATTGATTATCATTCTTTCTAGCATTTTCAAATCTATATATTACCAGGGCTATCTTGTTGTTAACTTTAAGAAGCACTTGCTGGACATGGATAAAACAAAAAAATCAAGGAGCGAGCAGTCTAGGGACTGACAGAACCAAAATTCAGGCAACAGTTGACATGTCAAATACACAAAGGCAAAATAGTTTATTGTTTTCTATTTTGGCCTTAAGATAACATCCGTTCCATTACCAATTTTCATGTATACAAGATCACATGGCTCCAAATTTTTGCTCAAAATGTTGAACTCAACATCTATTTCTTAAGGCAACCATGTCAATGACTTCAAAGGTCATAAAAGTTTGGAAATTAAAGTATGTGCCTTCAGCATCAAGAGAACAGAAAAAGAAGGACCCTTCCATTTCATCTGGAATGCAGAATAGATATGAGAAGACGACGGCAAGGTGAACACATCATGCATAAATGACAGATATAATAGTCTGACACTCACGATATGGAGACAATCCTGCATAAAAGATGAGAGTCCAAATATTTGCCAAGGTATATGTCCTTGCACTATATCAAAAGCACTCTGCACCCAAGTCTGCAAAGATGGACATGGGTATGGGGGTGGTGTGGGATATGGATTGGACACAGCAAAAACATACTTTATACTTTTTGTGGTGTATTTTGGTTTTCTTCATTTAGCAATTTATGTGAATTGAATATAAATAAGGAATACATATTTTTTGCTTAACATCTAGGTTGCCATTCGTCCCTACATATATATAATTGTGTCCTCAAACCCAAGTTTTTTAAAAAGCATTGTCTGCACTTGCACCCCATGTGACGTACACCTTGAATCTAGTGTAATCTACCATAAACTAGCACGTGCTGAACCATAATTGAACTGGAAATCTGATTCTATTGAATAGGTAATATGAAAAGTTAAAAAATAAAATAAACTCTAATCATGAAATATCTATTTTGGTTGAGTTGAGAACGCTACAAGTGGCCAACCTTCAAGGTTCAATCATTGAAGTAGAAAAAGAATGAAATAGAAAAGTACACCAACTATCACTGTTTAAGCTTCCATTGGTTGCACCCAGATTCCAGAAAGTTTGGTGCTTACCCCACGCCCATCATCAGTGATGCTTACAGAATTATCTGCATGCAAAAGAACATCTATCTTTGATGCAAAACCTGCCTGGGCTTCATCAATGGCATTATCCAATATTTCATAAACCTATAAAAAATGTATACAATTGTAAGACTAAAGTCAAACAACCAAGCAGACTGATACACATGGGGAGGCAGGAGAGACCAAGTGATGCAACCCACGAGGACCAGTGCTTCCAATATACATTCCTGGCCGTTTCCGTACTGGCTCCAAGCCCTCCAGTACCTAAATAAGGCAACATTGAATTAGCAGAAATTTTTCCCACAAATCATGCAAAACATATTAGGTTCATAAGAGGAACGTAATGAATCCAGGAACACATAATTTCTTTACTATTTTGCCAACTTAAGGGATTATATAATATTAATGTTTTGCCACTGCTTGTGACAGTTTGTTATTAGCTCCAAGATAGTGAATATTGTGATGTATGGATACCCAAATATTAAAGTAATCTGAACGTAGATGGTGAATATCCTCCAGTTTGTGTAATGAAAATGAAATTGCTGAAGGGATAGGCCAAAAAAAAACATGACAAGATCAGGATATGAGAAAACTTATCACACTACAGACAATGATTCCATCTTAACAAAATAGATAGATATTATCTTGAAGGGCAGAAAATACAAGTATCCTTGAATAGAAATGGCACCCAGACAGCAGCTTCTGGATAAACCCTACTTTGCTGATGGAATAGAAAAACTGGCAAGAAGTTGAAAGCCACACTAGGCACAGAGGGGAAAATCGTATTGGTTTCTCTCATGTTTTCTGCCTTTCCTATAATTCCTCATTTTTTCAACTTTTCCACCTCTAGTTCCAGCTGTCACGGAAATTAGTTAACTATCACAAAAAATGTGTCTTATTGGAAAAAAACACGTATAATACGGCAAAACACAGTCAGCCGTATAATGTCCGTTTTATTCCCGTCTTCTTTTAAAAAACATCAGAAAATATAAAACGCATATAAAACGCGTATTATACCCTTTTTTGCATTTTGTTCATATATTTTATGATTTTTTATCTTTTTATAATTTTTAGGATTTATTAAATGTTTTAAACTTTAAAAAAATTTGCCGAGATTTCCCCGCTTTATTCCTGAGATATACAACTTTGCTGTATTATACCCGTCTTTTTTACCCGTACACGTTTTTTGTGTTTAAAAGTGATTCACAAATAAAGCATAAAACTCCGTCATATGTTCCTATATTGATAGATTAGATGGGCCAATGTTTGAACTATTTTACAAAATAATGGTGGTAATAACTAATAAACCAAGACAAGCGTCGCTGACCTGAATTTGCTCTGACCCATATGCTGTCGTGTTCCGCATCTCTTGAAAAGCTTCGGTAGATATACTTGAAGACAGGAAAGCTCTACTCGCATCGACACTTCTTGTCGTAAACAAACTCGGAACCCTTCCATATCTTAATCTAGTCCTGCAATAAAATATGAAGCAAGAAATATTTTATAAAAAATAAAAAAATAAAACGTCAAACCCATTGTTTTGCAACAGAAATACTCCAATTAATGCACAACTAAGATCTAATGCAGCACCACATGATAATTTTAACCATCAATGTCTGCAGAGGGGAACGGGAAACCAACCCGATTACCTACATCGTGCCCGTCAAATAAAAGGAGCTCAGAAACCAATGACAAACAAATAACAATTCAATGTCAAGAATCGCAAAACCCACGAGTAGGCTAATACATTTGATGCTTGGACGTCTGCTATGGTGCAGACCAACAGAATGCCCAAGAACGCCTTACATTCTTGAGTATTCATAATCCGACCAGATAAACAACGAGTATCGTGCAGGTTGAAACGAAAGACAAGACCCGCAAACTAATCCAACAATCGAAATTTTCTCAGAAAATAATCATCAAAGCCATGAAGCAGCCAACCTGATCAAGCAAAGTGACGAATATGAAAACGTGGTCTCGAGAAAAAGGATGAGATGATAAAAGGGAGGGAAGAGACTTCACCTGGTATTAAGGGTGGAGGCAATGATGCGCGACCGAAACGAGAGGGATGCAGGCCTCATGAAACGATAAGCGATAAGGCGAACCGGCAAAGGAGGCGGCCTCAGAAGCGACATCCTTCCCCCCTCACCCTGCCCCTCCCTATCTCTCTTGTCCCTGCGTCAGTTCCCAGCCCACGCTCGCTTCTACAGCTACGATTAGGCTTTCGATCCTTCGCGCTCTCCTTTCCGGACTCTCCGTCTCTCCTCCCCTACCTCTCCTCCCTCTCCTGGAGCGGCTGTTCTTTTTTCTATCTGATTACGGGAGGGAAATGCACGAAGCCCGTCGGAAGAAAGAATCAAGAAGTGCGCCAAGAACAAACGGAAAAGAAACCCCGCCCTATGTTGTATATCAGGTTCTAACGTCAGCATTTACTATAATACCCTTTATATCGCGAAACCCCGCCATTTCTTTTGAGTCGGAATCCGTTATTGTGAATTACGAAAATACCCTTGGTCCGCTTGGCCGGGCCGGGCCCGATTCAGTAAAACACGGACGGGACCAAAATATCGCGATATTTTTCTATTGTACCGTCTTCTAATCACAAGATAAATAAAGCCTCCCTATTAGGTGGAAATAAAAACACGAGCCAAGTTTTAGCTACTCAAAATATTTCTTACCCCTTTTTTTAGTACAGGACTAAATTTTTGAGAAAACTCCTTAGTTCATAATCGGTATGGCCCTTCAATGAGAAGTATGTGCACTGGATCCCTTCGTCAACGTCTGGGTGGCTATGCATTCCTTGAATTCGGACTTGCTTTGATGGTGGGAACAGTGATGTTCGTGACCTAAACGATGAAGGATTGATGCGTTTCATCCAATCTCATCCCGATCATCGTCCACATGGTTGATAATATGGTGATGATAACGGATATCAAAATGAAAAATGAAATCTTACTTTTTAGAGCAATAAAATCTGATGCGCCAGTTCCACTTGTATGCGATCATTTTCAAGAACAAAGTGGACGAACTAATGGAATTGGTTTGTGAAATTGTAAGATAGACTGTAATTGCTAACTAGCGACTTGAAATGGTTAGACTTATTTGCTAATATTTAAAAAAAGTGAAATTTTCAGAGATAACTAAGAGCGTTTATACAATTCATCGAAAGGTCTGGTGCCTTTCTAAGAATACTTTCACACAGCAACGACTATTGTGGAGCAGCTGAGAAGGCGAGAGAGAGAGAGCATGGCAGCAAGGGCAGCAATTCTCCGGCACCTGCGCGTGCCAATCAGTGCCGTCCATCGGCCGGAATGGCGCCTCTCTGTGGTACGATGGTCACACTCCGACGATCACCTGGACAAGCGGGAGGTCATCGATCGCGTGTTGGACGTCATCAAGTCCTTCCCCAAACTCGACCCGTCGAAGGTAATGTCTTTTCCCAAAACCCTAGTCCGACAAAAGATGAAGAAAGTGAAACCCCTAAATCCCTAATCTCAGTGGCGTGCGTCTCTGTTCTGGTTTCCGTTTCAGGTGACTCCGACGTCTCATTTCCAGAAGGACTTGGGGCTGGACAGCCTGGACAACGTTGAGATCGTGCTGGCATTAGAAGAGGAATTCAAGCTCGAGATCCCCGACAAGGAGGCCGATAAGATTGACTCATGCGAGCTCGCGATTGAATATATCGCCAGCCACCCCATGTCCAGTTAACGGGATCCTTCCCCTTGGTTATCCCTTTATTTCCTTGCTCATTTTCTTTTATTTTTCTAAGGGGTTGGTGTTCGACATGGAACTTTTCGTGAATTTGCACCATTCGTTGAATGGAGATGTTGAATTGGGATAGTTCGAGTTCGAAAAAGATTCAGAATAAGATGACATTTCTGTTTTGTAACCTGCGTTTGAAGACTCTTCGTATAATGGTTGGCTAATTTTGATGACAATCTTAGCTTGAACTGAATTGTAGTTGTAATCTCGCTGCAGTTTCGACTGCCGAGCTTTCCTGGTTCTTTTGTCTATCAAGGAAATGTCAACTTCGATGCAGACTTTGGCACATCTTCATCGATCTTGAGTGAGTTACATAGAAGGTCGATCGATCTCTTAAATGGTACTAATAGACCATTTTTTCTTTTGATGCTAAAACCTTGTTTGAGACTTGGTGTTGGCGTCAAAAGTTGGTTTGAGAATAACTTGTTTTAGCAGTAAACCAGGTTTCACAGGTTTTAGCGTCATCGAAACTGCTGCTA
This sequence comes from Nymphaea thermarum, assembly GCA_011799765.1. Lineage (NCBI taxonomy): Eukaryota > Viridiplantae > Streptophyta > Magnoliopsida > Nymphaeales > Nymphaeaceae > Nymphaea > Nymphaea thermarum. Next base: position 413,037 of record JAANDH010000081.1, on the reverse strand, counting down.
AAAAGCTATTCTTGTTTTTTTGGGTTTTTTTTTTTTCATTCTTCAATGGACATGTTGTGCGCCTGCTTTAAGATGCGAACTCTCGGCATGTGATTTTTGACAAGTAGCTTAAAGGTTTGATAGGATCCTTTCTTGCTGCTTCGTGATTCATCGTCAAATGTTGGAAGGATTGAAAACAAGATTCACTTATTTTTTGACTGGTAAATGTAAGCTAGATTGAAGACGAGATATGCTGCATGTAACCATTCTCCATTTCTCTGGGATGTTTGCATGCAATGGTTCACCAATTCCTCCTCCGTTCTCAAATGTCAAGAATGTAGATGCACACTATCACAGGCTAGCTGTACAAGTCTATCTCGACTAACAATGGACATGGCCCATGGTTAGTGTTTTACTTGGACTGCAGCATTTTTCAGGGTACCAAGTGCTCCTTTTTGCTTAAAACCACATGTCACGATAATTGGTATTGATTGGTGAATGTCAGGCATTAGTTGAAACGTTCTTCGGAAATGCTGGCAGTTGCCATGATGGTAGCCGATGCCAGTGTAGCCCTGAGCTGCGATAAGGAACATTTGACATACAGTATATTGATAACACCGCAGCCAACAAAAGATACAAATGTCGTAGTTACTTTCTGAAGCATGGCGTTGACATTCAGTTATTTATAGTTCCATCCTTACATTGATATATACAATTATATATTTCTGCCCGATCTTGCTCAGTTTCATGTGTCTGTTTAATTTATTATTGTGTCCACGATTTTTTTAGGACGCCCATTGAATCCATGTGCTTTATGCCATCTTTTCCATTAAAAGTCATGATTGTTAAATTTAAGGGACAAAAATTCACCCGTAATTTGATTCTTTTGCATTATATCTGGAACAGAAACACAGTGGACATGACATTGAAAAATGGAAAGCGCCTTATCTTCCATCTTCCTTTGGCATGTTCATTGGATTCAGGACGGTGAAGCACTAAGGCTGACTGTATTGAAAAATAGGTTTTATGTCTTTTCGCCCCTGAAAAATGAAAATAGTTAACTATTGAGTTTGTTGACTAGGTATGTATGCTTGGAACAGTCTAGGTAAGTTCTTTAACTGCGATATCCACTTATCTTCCATTTAGAGTACAAATTTACAAAATTCTACCTCATGGTCATGCTTGGCCAGCTAGTTTCATTTCACAGCACTGCTCCACAATTTCACTATTTCTTTCTGTCTGCAATCACTTGCAGATCTCTATCTTTCACTATGACAAGTTTGATTCAGATGGATCTTAAACTGATATTAACAAAAGGTTGATCTGCGAACACTTGCATTTTATAGTCATTTGTGCTTTTGTATATCAAATCACGATAGTTGGACTCCCAGGATGCATGCTTCAGAATCAGGGTTAGATATGTTTCCAACGAGGAAAGGAAGAACCATGAAACTCAAAATTGAGTTAAGAAAAGGTCTTTTCCTTTCGTGAGTGAATCAACTTAACTAGTTGTTTTAAGGATGTGATTTTTGTTGCTGCAGATTTATTCCTTTGTTCAAATGATTAAGCGATTGGAATCACCTCTGAGCTTCCAGAAGGTGAAGCTTTGTTGTTTCCAATGGTTTGTGTCGTTTTATCCTTGTTGTCGTTATCGTTAGTACTGGTTGCCACTTCTTTTTTTGCCTCTTGCTTTTGGTGAAAAGTTCACTGGACTATATATTATTTAAGCTTGGATAGGTTGAGTAGGTTTAATTCAGCTTATGGGATCATAACGTAATAACGTGTCTTAGTTCTCATTTATGTATGTCGGCCTTACTGCTCCTGCTACATAATCGCAAGTTGGGCAAGTTTGCTTCTGCGAATCTCCGTCGCTGCTTTGGTTCATTAGTGTACTTGTGAAATATAAGTTGCTTTTTATGCTTTTCTTCTAATAAATTCCCCCTCTGATCTGCTACCTGCTAATGCAATTGTCAAGGAAACCCGTTGGAAGCTTTTCATAGGCCTGTTCACAGCTCACTGCTACTAACATTAGTATATGTACGGATATCGTGAACTCAGATTGTAATCTAGTTATGCCTTCGTTTATTATCCACATCCTTCATTTGAATGTAGTTTACCCTGTCAACTTGAGGATGTCCTGAGCGGTAGATAGCCAGGGTAGTCATACAGCTAGCTATGAGCTGCGTCAGGATACCAAGTCTTGGTTTGGTTTGTCTCGTTCTGTTTCAATGTCGTCAACCCTGTTGAGCAGTGTAGAGGGTGAATTATCCTATTTTCTATCATTTGTATTTGAAAAATAATGAGAACTAATTTAAACTACGCAAGTACAACAAATAAGTACAACAGCACGTGGGGACAAAGATGGATGTGTTGGCTGATACATTTCCGTTTGCTTTTGAAAATGAAATACATTTCCTTTCTTCATAACTGTTTCGTTTCTCCATGAGAGAGCGCACAAAATTCTGGTCGGTTATCAGTTTCTCAGAAATATTTGTACTCTTGAGCCTCAAATCACAACTTCTCATATTATTACAACGTATTTACGTATAAAATATGGATAAGTACATACATGTTAGCTGCCCGCAAGCAGACAATTGGCTAACAAGATCATAAGACTCAAAACGCGAACCATGTAAAAGGAAAATGGTTAAAATAAAAAAAGAAGGAAAATGATTAAAAATAAAAAAGACAAACTGCAAAAAGATTACAAGCCAAACATGTAGGAAAAAAAAAGAAAAAAGAAAAAAAACTTACCGTTTCTGTGCCTCACCATCTCTTCTACCCTGGGTATACACTAACCAGTTACGGTGAGAAGAGGAAAAAAAATTATTACGTAAGAATCAAAGCGGCAGCCATTGTGGCCAGCGTACGATTGAGCCGTGGTCTTTCTGGCTGGTCATGACTCATGAGTGTCAGTGCTCCCGTTGGACAGAGAAAATAAGGAGCATTACATGGTCGTGCAATTTCTGTGGAATGCTTGCGACCTTATGGTGAGATGAGGATGCGATATGTAGTGCTTTGGTGACAAGCAAGTTGGCACTAAACTCCAAAATATAGAAAAGAATACTAAGGTCTCCTAGTCTGACCATCTATCACGGAACACAAGATAATGCTTAATCCCGTCGTCACGCAGCTGCACGCTCCTTAGGGCCTAGGAGCAGACTGTTACAGACCATGCTAAAAAATGAATTTCTATTTCCAAGGACACCTCGGTGAAAATGTTCGCCAGCCTAATAAGTCAGAGCTGAATTCACAATTAAATTGAATCAGAAACAAAAAGAGAGAGAGAGAGAGAGAGAGAGAGAGAGAGTTTTATTAACGAAAACAGAGAAGGAAATGTACTTCAATGAGTTCCCAGACATAAATACGACATTAACAAATATACCTGTCCTTAAGGGCTAACAAGCAACAGTTGGTCTGTCTGGTAGGGGCATTCACCATCTTCCCATAAAAGGGAAAAATTTCATGCCCAATACCTTGGCCACTTTGTCCGCCAGTTGCTTGTCTACACCTAATCCATACGACTCTACCCATCAACCAAGCTGATAAATGCAAGCACACAAGCGCAAACATGTTATTTCATTGAGATTATCCTAAAGAGGACATGACTCAACTTGCAAGTCAAATAAAGTTGTAGATATCTTAGCACCAAGTGCAAACAAGAAGCACACCTGATATCATTGCTATAGAGTTCCTACCACATGACGATGAAAGGGACTCACTAAGAACAGCATAGGTGGTGGCCGATATCACGCCATGCACTTACCGGCCATAAAGGATAGGACGTTCAACTTGCTTGAACCTACAGCTAGCAGAATATGGAACCTAACCTCTGAGCTAAACATAATATGAACCCATACGCTTGATCTAGGCCAATTTGGACAAATTGCTAGCGTGCCCGGAGACATCCTATACAGTTCGACGAAGTATCATGTCTTACATCTTGAACGAAATGCTTTGACTATTTCATATGCCATATTTTCCTAAAAAAGCCAAATCTTTAGAATTCAGCGAGATTTCTCCTGCCAAGAATTTCTCCAAAAGAAGGTATTCATTAACTGTGTTTCAGACATATGACATGGATAATGTAAGCATGCAAGCCCATGATACCTTCCAGGAAGCAGCTGGGACCTATTTGCAAGCCCTTTTGAGCTTGCAAGGCGCCATGCCCTTAGGTTACGTTCCTTTTCTGCTCTCATTGCAGCTACTTCCTTTTCCATTGCGCCTACTTCTGGTCGCATTTTCTAGTCTCAGCATCCATTGCTTTTGTCAATGTCTCCGCCTTCTTATCAAGCATCTGGATGAAAATCAAGTCCAAGAAATTGGGAATTAGGTTTCATACAAGACGCGGTGAAGTATTACCAAAAAAGCATATATACTATTATCAAATGAATAACCTCAATTGCACCATCCTTGTCCTTTAAGCTTTGGTCCTCAATTGCATCATCCTTGTCCTTCAAGCTTTGGTCCTTCTATCATGAACAGCCTTCCTCAAAGCTATGACCTCTTTTTGCAATGCATCAAACAGTAACCCAGATACACACTCAGTAGGATCTGTTTTTGCAGTCTCACTTGATCTCCCAGTAGGGTCGTCCTTTCATGTCACATTGTTCTTCAGAGTCTCCAACAACATCAGTTTTACTAATAAGAGGATTGGACCCTGTAACATTTGAGATAGACTTGCTTCGATTCAATGATCGACTGCCTACGCGGGACGAGCTTGAAAAACCTTTAGCATGCTTTATTACTGCAGAAGCACTGTTAAAGTTGCAGAATTATGATCAGATCTAATGGTTCTCCTTGACGAGAAGACACAAAGTTCAGGAAAGATTTTCAGCTCCACCAAGTGACTCCCGTTGCGAAGTCCCCATTACTAACATGGGATGATACTGTGAGGGTTTCTTCCAAAACTTTCAGACGTAAAAGACATTTCTCCTTACCAAAACCCAAACAAGATAAACGGTAAGAATTAGAGATTGCAACGAGAAAGTACAAAGCCACATTTACAAATAATGTGTCACCTTTAGTTAAGCTTCAGATTTTGCAGTTCTCTCTACTATAGCAAGTTTGTCACGAAGCTGCTGCATTTCTCCCTAAACAAAAGCTTAAACTTACCACTTGAAGTAGAAGAAAGAATCCTGCAACGCTTCTCAAGGTGGAAAATCTATGAACGTACAAGTATACGCACGAACATGGCAAATCTGCTGTATTCTTAAAAACTAATACTAGATGACACGCTGTCGGTTATGCACTTAACATCTAAAACATGTCTACGGTAAAAAATTATCCGGAAAAATATTGATCAACAAATTCATAGTTAACGGTAGAACATTCTCTTGGACATCACAAGGACAAACTCAGTCAGAGTGTCTGTATCTGGTCACCTATACCCAAAAACAAGCACATGACACTGCTTGACAGGCATTACTTTGTCGTTGGCATCTTTCCACTCATTTGCAACTACGACTGCGACCCGATTGGCGGTTACTTTTGCTCGAACCAATTCTCGATCAAGAGTTTTTTTTTCGCTACCTGCGAACACCGGGGACAGAAAGAAAAACTACACACAAAAGGAAAAGCACGATGCTTAACAGATTGTCTTGCCAAGCCGAATGTCTCTAATATTTGAACACTGGACCTTTCTTATTTGTGCACATTATAAATTGGAATATCCATCACACATAGCACACATGCATAGATGCACGTGTGTGCATGCACATACACACACAAGGGTAACTGTGCATATACCTCCTCTATGATCCGATATACTTCAATAATTGAACTCCCATGGCGTTGTTGAGGTGATAAAGGTTCCCCATTTCTGAAAGTATTGCAGCACACATTAACCACGAAGGGAAAATGGAGAAAGAGAAGAAGAGGAAGCAAAAGAATATTGACAGAAAATAGACACTGCACTTAGTTAAACCCCCAAGAATGAGGAGCAGCCAAAGACCACACACAGGAACTCCATCCAGAATAATATTGGTTTAAACATAATGATCGTTTAATACTTTGGCTTTATACCCACAGTGCTGGTATAAATATCTCAAAAAAGAGGTAAAGTGTCGCGTTGATTAGATCCAATAAAGAGTTCGTACACTGCAACTCACCTCCTGCTGAATTGTTCTTTCAACCCACCCTAACATCCTTCCCAACTGGGAGTTTACCCAACGCATTACCAGCATTCCTGATACTGACTCGACCTACAAGTACATGAAAAAATCAAGCAAAACCAAGGTTAGAAGGCATACAATGACTGTGACAGGCAATGAAAAGGAAAACTTGGAATGGCAAAGAAGAATGCACCGAATGAGAGAAGGAGATGCTGCAGATGCATAGAGGTTAGAAAATCACAATAGAAATAACTACTACTTAAGACATGAACAGATGAACTCAAACCAAACAAACATGCTTCCTGCAACAAAAATTGCCCATGTTCAGAGTACCGGATTAGGATTCCCAACTGCATATGCTTATCTGAAGTTCAACGATTTACTCATACTAGTTAGTAGGACATTCAAGCGTAACAGCTCGAGCTTCATTAGTTAAAGGTCAGCTTCAGCTTGAGCTCGAGCTGCCTCTTTTGCTAAACAAGTTGAGCTCAAGCTTGGAGTTTGAATTGTCTTTATCACTTCGCCTGAACAACAAGCGTAACAGCTCGAGCTTCATTAGTTAAAGGTCAGCTTCAGCTTGAGCTCGAGCTGCCTCTTTTGCTAAACAAGTTGAGCTCAAGCTTGGAGTTTGAATTGTCTTTACTCAACCCAAATAAGCTCAATTGGGCTCGATTTAATGTATATAAATCCCAATTTCTATGTTCAGTAGATTAGGTTAAACGAGCCTAATAACAAATCTTGTCATTTAGTGGGTATTGCTAAATGAGCCAAGCTGACATTGTCAAGCTTGATTTGAGCTCAAGCCAAGCAATCTCTAAGTCAAGTCAAGGTCGAGCTGGCTGGGATCGGGCTCAACTCGGACCGTGGTGCAGACTTACCTGGGAAGGGGTTATCTTTTTTTTTGTGCAATCACCAGTTCCATGCCGTTTTGTGCAAGCATCTCTTTCTGCCTCCCACACAATCATGTTTCCTTGAAGCCTTGCAGGACCTCCTCCTGTAACTCTTCGCCATGACTAGGGTAATGAGAGCAATCTGTAGAGAGGACTCTCCTTTCTGCTGTTGATACTGGGTTGCAGAGATCAGGTTGTTTGTGAACTGATTCGCTATGTCTATATCCATTGACAGCGAGGGTTCTACGGTTTGATGCGTATCTACCTTATCATCCTTCCACTCTTCTCGGCTCTTTTGAGGTTGAGCAGATGGTCTTGTTGGTGTATGGAACTTGATCCATACTGGACTGGACACTCATGTGCCACTGTCGCGGATCCAAGAGATGAGGGTCGCCGCGTGTTTTGTTGTTAGGTGTGTGTTCTTTAGAGAGAGAGAATACAAGAGGGTTGTGCGACAGTGGACGTATGAGATTTTGCTCCGAACCACGTAAATTATTGTCTTCTTCATTGTTGCTTCTAACCTCCTCTTTAGAGTGAGCGGAGTGTTTTTTTGTGCGTTGTTCCTAACAGGTCTTTCATAGTTATCTGGTAGCCCATGTTGTATAGCACTTTTTCTAACAATACCCTCATCAGCCGTTGTTCTGCAAACATCCTCTGCAACTTCTCCTCCATGCTAGTCAAAGTCAGATTATCTTTGCAAAGGAAATCGCATTGTTGATGGAGGCGGCAATGTCGACATCGAACAGCAGGTTGACCTTCAAGCTGCACCTCTGGTGATCATGAACGTCTCCGATCACTACACGTGAAGTCACAGAGCACAGCGCAAGGAAACGGCGCCCTGAGGGTGTTCATGCGTCATCGACGTTGAAAGAGGCCGCACCGTCAAGAATTTTCAACAGCTTCGAACTCCTTTACGACGTCTCCACCGAAACCCTTGACCGGGCCTTCCTTGACAACAAGCAGTTTCCGAACTACTCTATGCATGGTTGGTTCTCAGCAATGCACAAGAAAGTGAGTATGCAAATTCACAAAGCTCTGGTATCCTAATCCTCGGGAGATGCCTGGACACACAACGCCTGCCTTATTTATAAGGCCAACACCGGGTCCTATTTTTAGGACCGACCCGTAAGGCAGCTATAGTCCAAGACCCGGTGACTAACACTTGTGGAGATGTAAGACTCTTAGATTTGATGCAGCATATACAAGAGCCCTGTAGAGCATTCTTCTAAACAAAAAAAACTTAAATTGAGATAAATATATATCTTTTGCCCGAGATTGGCACGAGCTAAACGATACAAGGACGTGAAGTAATTTTTCCAAGTCCAACCCAAATGTCGGTTGATAATAAGAAAGAATGTGATTAAAATCCATTAAGGAAGCTATGATTGATTAGAAATTCCTTGATCGATTGGCCCTTCTTGTCCATATGAATTGATAGTGACCAAGCCTTGATAGGCCAAAACCTTGGGAAAGCATAAGCAACATATATAATGGTAGAGTTGAAACTTGATTGAGGATGTTTAACTTGAGACACTTCACTTTCTTTTTTTTGAAGTGTTTTGAGAGGTGCAGCATAATTGGTCAGGTTGATAGATGTGCCTCCTGTGACTTGTCAGTTCAATTCTCTTAGACACTGTTCTTTTATGTCTTATGGCGTGAGGCAACGCAATAAGCTAAATGTGTATTGATTTCACACCCAGACCTCAATGTAGCCTTGAATCTTGGAGGCAAAGGGAAAGATGAAAGTTTAGCTTCATAATCTCACCTTCTCTAACTGGAAGAATGGGGACTCGAGGCCCATCCTTATTAACCGTAATGACCTAAGAATGATCCTTCAGTTCATCCTAACCTAAAAAAATCAAATTAAATAATTTATGTAATGGTAATGATTTTGAAGGCGATGATTTTTGCTTGGTTGACTGCTTTTTAAGTCCTGCATTTAAACCGCGCCATCATACTTTTCAGGGCAATTCAATACCATTTGTTTAATAAGAGCCGTCACGTTGATCTATTCATCTGACTAGCGCATTTGAGTTTAAAAAGAAAAAAAATGCTGAATCTGAAAGAGGTTAGTTAGCATTATATATATAAGGATTTCAAATCCGCCAATCGCCGGATGCTGCAGGAGCCTAAAAATAAAAAATTAATCGCTAAAAAAGGTTGTCGCAAGATATTCCCAATGTTCCTGCCATGCATCGGTATCTTTGATGGGTGGGTGCTTAAAGTTTACAACTGCTCTTCGTTATCGTCCTTGGCCATATTCATCCACTAACGTATAACAAATACTATATGCACACAAACACATACAGACAAGTATGTATGCATGCACGCACATCCTTGCGTACATACATATACACATACGTGACTAACTAGATCTTGACAACCAACTAAAGCAACTCAAACAATTTTTTATCCCCTCAATTCATATTATATATATATATGAGAACTTGCCTACATACATATACACATACATGACTAACTAGATCTTGACAACCAATTAAAGCAACTCAAACAATTTTTTATCCCCTCAATTCATATTATATATATATATGAGAAATTGGTAGGTATTAAACTCTTAGGTGCTAAACTGTATAATTTTGACCATCCATCTTGAAAAGAATGATGGAAGATGAATGGTCAAAATTATTTCCTTTGGGTCTAGCACCTAAAGTTCTCGTACCAACCACTTTTTCTAAAACTGCACTCAGCATGGCCATAAAATTGTACGACGTTGTGCTGCTTGTGCCCACAATATACTTGAAAATAAGAAACTTTTTGTACATCTTCATCCACTGTCAATGGATTGGCATGGCTTACACACAAACAGGGTAGGACCCAGGCCTCGTAATAGGAAAAGAGGATAAATAGAATAACATAATATGCATACATAAATGATGCCTACACAAAATACAAAAAAAAAAAAAAAAAAAAAAAAATTCGAATTTCTTACATTATATGTATTTCAAAAACCATGCTGCCCAATCCATTAAAATATATGCTACAAGAAATTCACATCTAACTGGAAGAACTGGGGATCTTATACTGCTTTTTCAGGAACTGAGATGCTTCCGTGTCGGCTCTGTGGCACAAGACCCTCAGCAAAGTTTCGGTATCGGTCCCTAGTTTGCTCCTGTTTCCTTGCATGCTAATGGCCTTCAGATCTTCGATAAGTTCTCGTGTCTGAAGAAACATGATAAAGAGACATTACAGTTCAGCCTCACCCCTTCATATTCGTAGTTGAGATAGGTCAAGACGAGGGGTTAATGGATAAGCATAAAGATCCAGAAATCATCGTCACTTTCAGATATTTCAACAAGTCTTACGTAACCAACAAAAAGAAAATGACAAAAATATGTTTTATGCCATGCTTTTATCTTGATGCGCTGGAATGCTGCGGTCTGAGAGATTGCAGCGTTCCCCACAGTGCATGGTGCCACACCAGTGCAAACAATAGACACAAATGTGTCATGCTGTCCAAAACGCTGCATTCAAGTGCATGAATATGGTGTTCTCCTTTTGGCAGAATGCCAAGGAACAGAGGCCTCCATTTTAAAATGGGGTGTCCATTTTGCTGCACCTAAACACAGGCCAGAAATGGTAAGTGGCGTGCAGCTGCAGTTCGTCAAACGCAAAGAATGGGAATGCATCCTTAGTGGAAACAAGCTTGTTGAGTAATATGAATTATGAAGTATGTTTTTACATCACGCTGCTAGAATAATAATTCTTTCAAACTTCGGCTGGTTTCATGATACAGCTAATGCCTACTGAATAGCTAAAGTTCTAGCCCTAACTTTTCAATTGTACTTTGTTTTCTACCCATCTGAGTGCGAACTCATTTTCACCTCAGGATAATAAAGATCAAGCTTTAGACAGCTAACACAACCAGGCAAGCTGCAGCACCTATAGCTTGGGTTTTTCAGCTTGTTTACCAGCGTTTAGCACATACCACTCCTTGCGGCTGATTCAGCATATCGCATCAAAAGGTGTAAACCATTGTCAAGAGTATTGATCTTGGGGTTAGAACAGTAGAGGGTTTTATCGGTGGCAAAGTTGTTATTTTTGGGAGAGCAAATCTGAATTTTTTTTTTACAAAGAAAAAGATTCTAAAAATTAAGAAAAATAAAATAAAATACAAACTAATAATAACTAATAAGACATAAAAAATAACTAGAATAAGATGATAAAAATAATGTTTAATGATGATAACAACAACAATAAATAATTTAGTTTAAGGTTAAAGTGCAATCCATGATGATATTAACGTCAAAACAGAGAAAATATAAAAACATGGGAAGAAAAGAGGTTAAATTTTTTGTTAAAAAAGTGTGCTTTTATAGTTTTTTTTTTTTAACATCAACATCACCTTTCTCCGGAAAAGACGTGATATCTGTGACAATGATGTAAACTTCAAAGCGTCAATCAATGAACGGCAACTCTGCACCACTAGGTTGAGATAAAAGAAACTAACCTCAAGGCCATGTAGCTTAATGACCAGCTGCACACGTACTGCCAAGTTCTCAACCTTCCCACGTGGCAAACCATCACCACCTGAAATAAAGAATTCCTGCATGCATAGAAATGAATGACTAATAAAAGCTGCAGGCAAAACATACTTGTCAAGAAGTCTCTCCTTGATTGACAGAGAATCGATGATAGATTGAAATTGTACCAAAGAGACAAGAGACTTGGAAGTAATATGATTTGACAAACAAAAACCATGTGTAACTTGATTGGAGGAACCTAATATTACCAAATAAGTATTTCAATTTAGGCAGATGGCTGTGATAAAACTAGTAAAAGCCCATGCTTGCAAAGAAAGCACCAAAGTAAGGGCCCACACGAGTTATCCAGTCCTAGAACAACAGACAAGATCATCAAATCAAAGGAACAATGTAACTTTGAGTTAACAATTACCCAACTTAAGTTGAAAAACACTAATGCTGTCATGCAAAACAAAACATCTAATAGTCAAATTTTGACAAACTTGGATGCCATGACTACCTTTAGTAATAAAGGTTGGGGACTTTTCCCTAGCAGGTTGATTTCCAAATGGAGTGGGAGTCCTCAAGCCCACAGCGAAGAAAGACGGTTCCAACTTCCCAGTAAAACTTCGCAAACGAAATTGAGTTCTATTACTACTAGAAAATCTGCAAGGTCCTCATTTCCAAGTTGATGTACCACAGTAGGAGAAAGTTGCATAGATATACAACCAACCATTTTGTACAAAGATGAACTTGTCTGTGCACTAGAAGCACAGGTGACAAGCTTGAATACAGTTAACTCAATCAGAACCAGGTAGCTCAGGTATTGTTGACGAGGTCCAAGCCAGCTGAGGCACAACTAGAGAGTCAAAATCCCACTTGCCATTCTTCATTGCATATGTCCTCAGTTGGATTAGTAACTGTAACTGCATAAACTACCAAATTCTCCAATGCTTCAGGGGAAATATTCATTGCTAAAGAGATTACCTTTAAGATTTCAAGATCTTCTTGGAAAAGTCTAGCATCACTTTGGAAGAAGATTCGTAACGGACCACCATCAAGTAAAACTCGAACTAGTCCGGCCTGGCAAGAGTGGCACAATTTTGTGAACAGAAGTATGTTTTTCTTTTTTAAGTACACAAAAAAAATACACGACTTTCAGACCAGCGATGCATGAAGAAGCCCAGATACAAGCCTGTCCCTAAGTGGCTCCATGATAATATCACAGAGTTGGATGAGCACCTGCAACAAACAGGAGTAAACTGAACAAAAGGAAACATAGAAGTGGTGTTTTATTCTAAAAAAGAAAAGAAAACACAAAAACAGATGCACATTATTGTCATTGTTGTTATCAAGCTAAGGCATATTTACATAGGATCAACTTTTAATTTTTCCATTGCCAATTTCTCAATTTGGCAAAGAGAAAAAAGAAACCAAAACATGTGAACCATCAACCAAGGGAGAGTCATCCAAGGGAGTGGTCAGATCACCTAGTCAGCCTGCCAAACTTTCAAACTGTGTGGTTCTTATTGTCTCCACACCCTTTTCTGTTTTAAAAAGGTTATGATGCAACAGAGTGAGCAAAATTCAACCTATCACAATATATCAGCAGAATGAGCCTCTAGAGTAAGTTTCAACATGTACAGGATATGTGTCTTCAGTAAACCAAAACAACAGTTAGATTTGGGTATCTATCCACGATTACATCTGAACAAGCTCAACCCAGTCCAGCCCATATAACAAAAAAAAAATTCTAATGCATATACATTAAAGTAAATTACATATGATATGAAAGTTTCATAGGCAACCAAGTCACGTTAAAATCCAAGCAAAATATATACCAGACCTGATCAGATATTCTTGTGCTTGGAATTTGGATCAATCTAAAGAATTGGGTTGTCATTCCCATACGAGTATTAAGGTTTTTGTTGGCCAAGTATGTAATAAAGGCTGCAGAGACCTTTCTTGCACAAAATTCTATAAATCATAATTTCACACAAAGAGACAATCTCTTGACAAAACTGTATGCATTATCTATAACTGAAAATTCTGAAAGGTCTAGTTCTACAAGTAAACGGAGATCAGCTTGAGCATATACTACTGAAAATATGCTAGCATTTTTCCGGTGATTCTTAGTAACATTGTAGTTACACTGTTACAGCAAAAAAAAAGTTGGCAGGATTATGTTATCTTTCCTCCACTTGATTTGTAATTTATATAAACGAACTTCACAAAAATCATCTTTGACAGAAGACGGGAACTTGTGAACTTTATTTCTAACATAGGTCCAAGTAGCTTCAGCAATTGATGAGAAATAACAAAAGATACAGCTTACCCCATCAAATGATTCAATCAGTGCTTCCAACCTGGACTGAGAAGCAGTAGGTTTATACAGCCCATCTATGAATAGTTCCCTTAAATCCCAGAAGACAATCTTCGTTCCTGAAGAGGTAATAGCATGACTTGAATGAAAAAGTTGAGAATTTTTGCACAGAGTGAACAAATATGAATACTTACCTGTGAACTCACAAATTTTGTCTATTGCTGCATTTATGTCTTTCCTTGTTCCATCAAATGCATCTGCTTGGCCGTTATTGAGATCGCTTCTTGACAAATCATCAATTGTCCTCTCTAGATGAAAGTGAATAAGAATATTATGTAAAATAAACAAACAAAGTTGACAAAAAAAAAAATCATTAGTTGACATCATTGACATGCCGTCACAGTGCACATAATGCCGCAAAACAGACAGCACCCTTGTAATGTAAATACTATAAATCAGACAATACACTTTGCACTTCATCTGCCCCAGAAAAAAACTAATAATTCAGCAATTCTTAGAATAGTGTGCATAATTGCCAGGGTACAGATGCAAGCTAGGCTTAGTAGCTCAGAAGATTACTAGCATTCAAATTTTCCTGAGGCGCTTTACTTGACCATCTCTCTCGGATGCTATCTTCCAATTTGTTCAAGTGGCTGATGGCATACTGCAGTCATCATAGAAACATCATGTCATACAACTTGTATTTGAATGCAGCAAAGAACAACGCAAACTTGAGGTGACTGTTGAATGCATATCCAACTCTTTGTGCAATACAATATGCCGATGTCATGCTAAAACATTAAATATAAATATTAGAGATTCAGGACTTCCTTAAAAGTCAGAACTAAAAACTGGTTGCACCATAATAAATAGCTAGTTGGCCCATCATCAGTTGGCACTCAGCAGCTAATTGGAGCTAATGATGGTTTCGAGAAAGCTATCTAATAGCAGAACAAAAAAGATCAGAGAACTGGTCCTTTCCCCCACCCCCACTCCTTCCCACCTTTATTCCATTCTTCACAGAATCATCAGAACAAAATGTCCATGTTTACATTCTATTTGAGATGTGATGCTTCAAGAAGCTAATCATTCCCCAGATATAGTTTATTTACACAAATATGCAGTCCATGATAATCTGCATACTTAAATGTGTAAAACATTATAACTAGATAATCTTTAAGCAGAAGATGAAGCATTTTTCCACAGCATCTTAATAAGAAGTGTGCACTCACATAAAGAGTGTTCAACTGAACACATAGTTTGGTGGTGGAGAGCACATTGATTTGGCTAGATCTTCGATGATCAGGCATTCGAGGATCAATCAACTCTTTCTTGACAAAAGCTTTAATCCCAGATTCTTTTTTATACCGCGTAAGGATAGGCAAGGGTGGTATCAAATCATCTTTGTTTCCTGTAAAATGACACTTCTTCTCAAAAGATGGAAAGTAAATTATAAAAAAAAAAACTGCAAAAGTTAAAATCTTAATCTTCTTTTCAGTATAAAGAAGCATGAACTCTTATATCCTAGAAATCGAATTTGAGATTAAAGCCTACTTCCTAGTTATGAAATTACAAAAAGTCAAGTTGGTTAAATTAATGCAACAACTGAAATAATAGCAGTGGAGACTCTCAACAAAAGCAACCTAATTAGAAAACCTAAACAAGTTTAAATTATTATAGCTCCATATTCCAACTTTCACCTAGAAGCTGGAGAGAATAATAAAAGCAGGATTGCGACAGGCAGAAGCCACAGAACTGAAGGTGACAAACAGGTGCAGTAAAATGTTAAGCAAGAATCAAGCTCACCTATCTGGTCAACAACATTCCTTGTGTAAACTTGAAATGCATTATCAAGACCACGGAAGAGGCTATTCAATTCTGCGAGCCTCATAGGCACTTTCAAGGCAAAAAACTGATCAACCGTCTACTTATTAAGAAAATAAAAAGATATCAGACATATGAAGACATGAAAAGTTTTCTCTTATAAAGCCTGAAGTAAGCAGAACCAACATTGTATGTCAAGAAAGAACATTAAAGAAAACATGTCCATTGCTGAATATGACAGTCCAAGGGTGTTGGCAAAGAACATTCAAGAGCACACGAGTCAAATGTAGGAGAAAATGATTAAACAGCTGCAAACTGTTTCCCAGAGGAAAACCTGCTGCTGCTGGAAGCCTGGGAGTTGATTCTTTCCATTAGAAAAATGAGATGTGTGAAAGTTTCACCTCTAAAGTAAAACATATCAAGGAAAAGAATAGAAACATCAATCCCATGACCAAAATCAGCTACAAGATTTTTTCTTTTTTTTTAGCCACTCCAATACATATATCATGAGAAGTACAAATTAGACTTGTTGCATCCTGTACTATGTCAATACAGGAGTCCACAGTTGTGGAATATTGATAACAAGACCACTGGGCATCAATACACTTCAAAAGCCAGTAACTTTGGAAGAAAAAAAAATGAAATTTGATTAAATGTAAGGTTGGAATGCTGAATTTAGGACTGTTCACGAAGTATTCCCAATAAGTATAAAAAGCTAAAATAATTCATAGGCATACCAAGGATGACTTCACCTTTAGCAAACAGGCAAATTTGGGGGCATGGAAAAAGGACTCCAGATGAGTTTCCCTCAACCTTTAACGAGATAAACGTGAAAGTTCAAAGTAATCAACGCAAGTTTTGGAAAAGGTGTTTCAAGCAGCGAAGAAAACTAAGTTCTTTTCAGAAAATTCTCAAGAACACACCAAAATATTTAAAAATAATAAAAACATGCCTAATGCTATTCAACAAACCCGAGTTTTTGCACTGTTAATAAAAAAGACCTCCTGTTAATTAAACCACAGATTGTGCACTAATTACATTAGGTTAATGAGATAAATTATTAAAATAGCATCAATGTAAACAATAAAAATTTACGACCGACCACTCAACCTTTGGGCCAATAACAAATGGATCATCATTTTTTGCACTACAATAAATAGGCAGTCATCTTTTCCAAGAAACTTACAGATGGTTCCTTATAAAAAGACATTAAAATATATACACAATTTTACCATTTTAACCTTCATTTGAATTTTTAAAAAATCACTAGCACCACTCTCCCGCAAGGGGTGACAGTGGTCACCCATCGATCTCCACCAGATGGTGAAGATTGGGAAAGCAGCATCCAATTCCTAGTTGTTCGGGGAGGGTCGATTGCTCAATCCTCACTAAAACAGACAGGGTCCCACTCGCTCCCTTGTCGTTGTACTAGAACAACGATGGTCAAGACACTCAATCCTTGTTGTTCTGGCGAGGGTCGAGCCATTGCCCTTGCCCAACGGCTATGGTTGAGGACAGCTCTCACCTTCGATGCTCCGTCCGACAATGAGGGTCGCTTGGAGCGGTGAGGGTCGGGTCATCCTCAACCCTTGTCAAGCAAGGGCGAGGGCTCGATCCTTGCCGTATCGATGAGGGTCGAAAAAGCAATCCAGACGCCGCTGCTCGGATCCTTTCCATCCTCCGGCCAAGGTTGACGGGTGGTCGTTGTTGCACTTAGCAAAGAAGGCCGACCATGACTTTTTCTATTTATCTTTTTTAAAAATAAATTATTTTTTGTTTTGTTTTTTTATATCTACAAGAAATAAGTTCATATGAAAGAATTAAAAATAAACTGCTTTTACATTTTAATGATTTCTTACAAGAAGAAGTTGTCTGTGAGTTTCTTGGAAAAGATGACAGCCTATTTGTTGTAGTCCAAAAGTTGATGACCTATTTGTTATTGGCCCAAATGTTGAATGGACCTTCGTAAATTTTTTTATAAACAAATTTCATGATGATTAGTTTGTGACTTTGTGTCAGCTTCTTAAGTGATTTCAAGGTTGCTTGAGTTTATTTTCATTTTGTTTCAAGTTAAGCACATCCAATCTCCTTTTTCTTACTTTAGCTTCATTATTGCTTCAATATCTAGTTTGGTAACTTTGCTAAAAATCTAAAGGCATACGTCAGTAACTACAATCCACAATGTTCATTTTCTACCATCCACAAGCACCACTCACAGCAAAACACACACAAAAGGAAAACCATAATGCATACCAAATTGTCTTGCCAAGCTGAATGTCTCTAATATTTCAACATTGCACCTTTCTTATTTATGCACATTATAAATTGGAATATCCATCACACATAGCACACATGTATACATGCACATGTGTGCATGCACATACACACACAAGGGTAACTGTGGATATACCTCCTCTATGATCCGATATACTTCAACAATTGAACTCCCATGGCGCTGTTGAGGTGATAAAGGTTCCCATTTCTGAAAGTATTGCAGCACACATTAACCACAAGAAGGGAAAATGGAGAAAAGAGAAGAAGAGGAAGCAAAAGAATATTGACAGAAAATAGACACTGCACTTAGTTAAATCCCCAAGAATGAGGAGCAGCCAAAGAACACACAGGAACTTCATCCAGAATAATATTGGTTAGAACATAATGATCGTTTAATACTTTGACTTTATACCCACAATGCTGGTATAAAGATCTCAAAAAAGAGGTAAAGTGTTGCATTGATTAGATCCAATAAAGAGTTTGTATACTGCAACTCACCTCCTGCTGAATTGTTCTTTCAAGCCACCCTAAAATCCTTCCCAGCTGGGAGTTTACCCAACGCATTACCAGCATTCCTGATATTGACTCGACCTACAAGTATATGCAAAAAACAAGCAAAACCAAGGTTAGAAGGCATACAAGGACTGTGACAGGCAATGAAAAGGAAAACCTGGAATGGCAAAGAAGAATGCACCGAATGAGAGAAGGAAATAAAAAGAGGTTAGAAAATCACAATAGAAATGACTACTACTTAAGACATGAACAGATGAACTAAAACCAAACAAACATGCTTCCTGCTACAAATTACCCATGTTCAGATACCGGATTACGATTCCCAACTGCATATGCTTATTTGACGTTCAGCGGTTTACTCATAGTAGTTAGTTTCTTTTAGGTAAGCCACATGGTTGAATTTACTATTATGAGTCCATATCCATCACTACGCCTGAACAACAAACGAAGCAGCTCGAGCTTGATTAGTTAAAGCTCAGCATGAGCTTGAGATTGAGCTTGAGCTCAAGCCGGCTCTTTTGAATTTAAGCTCGAGCTCATAAATGAATCGAGTTTTGGTAGTCTTGACTAAACCAAAATAAGCTCGATTCTGCTCGATGTAATCTATATAAATCACAAGTTTATTTTATGTTCAGTAGATTAGGTTAAACGAGCCTAATAAACAATCTTGTCATTTAATGGGCATTGCTAAATGAGCTGAGCTCAAGCTTCGACTGGGTGTATCAAGTCGAGCTCAAGCTCAGACATTGTCAAGTTGGGACCAAACAAGTGGAATGCAAGTTACTTGATTCTTTATTATAGCTTTGACAAAAGAAGTTTAAAAATATAATACCACGATAACACGAATATGACCCCCCCTTTTTTTTTTTTGCTCTTTGCTAACTAGACAATGAATTAAACAGATTATTGAAAGAACACACTATTGGCATAACGCCAAACTAGAGCACACATGCACAGAAGAAATGTCAACTAAGGCAAAATTTTCCCAGGATTCTGAAAATTGAAGAATATTCCATGGAACACTACAGTACAAAATTAAGAACCACAGAAAATGTCGACTATGGCAGATTATATGGTTTCCAAACAGGAGATACACATGCAAATATTCTTCAGACCAAAAAAATAAAAGTATCACAATGAACCTCTCTCCAGTATACGAGTCATAGAAAATGAAGCTCTACAACTAGATGCAGACAAAGAGCATTTCAGAATAAATTGAATAGAATTTCCCAACCCAATTTCAAGATTTCTGGAAGCTCTGCAGAAAAATGTTTGCAGACCTGTTCACTTCCCAAGGGAAGCAGTTAGAAGATGAACACAATCATTTAAAACAGAAAGTACTAAACTGGTAAGGACCGTAAGGTTATTGCCAAATAAGAAAGAAAAATGTATAAAAGATGAAGATTTACCTGGTAAGGGGTTATCTTTTTTTTGTAAAATTCATCAATCATTTCATCTTCACATGAAGTCACAACTATTCCCATCATATACCGCTCTAAGCCATCAGCTGCTGAAAATACAGAAACCACATCCTCCGTAAGGTGCTCAGCTCCATCTAGAAATGGTCTCTGATGGGGAAAGGCAAAAAAATGGTTACTAATGATTAGGAAACATTATTAATATTTCAAGAAGCCAGAGACGTGGTGAAAAACAGAGAGAGAGATATACCAAGCGGCCTCCATACAGCCGATGAAGCAAAGAAACAGATATAGCAACAGCTTGTGGATGCCAGCGAGATAATATAGGTGAGAACATGGTTGACTCTTTCTTTAAAAGTTTTCTCAATTCTTCAGCAAGCAATGCTAAAGGATGCTCCCTGGTTACTTCTGATGCACCATCAACATCCCGTAAAACCTAAGAGTAACAATGAGCATAATGCAAGCATCATATAAGGCTGAGATGGACCCTAAGCCTGAAGACAGTTAGAAATCACACAAGGAATATATTTTAATTGCAGAACTAATGCCAGAAAGGAGTTTTTTATAACAGAGAAGCCACTCAATGTGGACACCTATCCATGCCCGATTGCCTGTAACTTGCCCTACCTCTATGGGTCAGTTGCCAAAAGAGTAAAAATCTGAGTCAAGGCCCCTACAGACAAAACTTTCACCAGAAAAAAATGACCAAATTCTAATACATGTGGCATATACATATATATTCTAAATGAATGGTCCATCAAATGTATGAAGGTAGTACAGATATGGTTAGTACATATATACAAAAAACACGTTTAGATGAGGACTTTTTTCAATTTATTGTGCTTTTTTGTATCTAATCCAGACAGTTAAATGAAAGAATTCAAAACTGGGTACACTGTTGTTAACCCTTCAAAAAGTTGAATGTGTTTTTATAACATTTTCAATGGAAATAGCACTCTCCTACTACAAATTCCAAAGATGCTCAATCCTGTCAATACATTAGGAGGTTCACAGTTATTCATGGCAAAAAAAAAAAAGATATAATGACTAACATCACTGTTTGTATCAGTCCAGGAAACATCATTATCACTCTTTAGTAATTAACAAACCATAAGAAGACAGATATGTAAGTTGCATCATGCATGTGAAAGAATGCTACACCCTTCCTGTTAAATTGCATGTCTGAGTACATAAAGTTGTTATATGATCATGAGCTTGCATAGAAGTTATGTAGATACAAAGTATTTGTTGTTTGTATGCTTGAAGAAGCTGCTTCATATTAGAGCTTACAAACACCCGCACCAGGAGCTGCATGGAAGGGACAGGTACTCCACAATGCATTTATATGCTAATGGTAGGAAAATAGTCACTTACCCGTGCAAATGCATACTTGATAGAAGAAGAGATGTAAGCCTCGACCTGGTCTCGATCTGACTCCCTCCCCTACACACAATGATAGATGAAAAACTGAAGTGGAAAAAACCAAGCTGATACTGTAACTTCAAAAGATACCCCTATTCCTTATTTAATACTTAAAATCATTAATATAAACCCACTTATGCACATTTTTAATTGAATTATAGAATATGAATTTGTAGATTTTCCAATAATAAAATTGTTTATGAAAGTTCAAAATGTAAGAATAAATTCATAAAGCAGTAAGACTATATAAACCAATTCATTAGCAGTCTGAAGGAACACAAATCAGGTATTTTATATACATTTGCCTGATGAAAATTAAGAGCATTTCTGCCACAGTGGCAACAAAAAATTTCACATTTTCTTAATAATGTAAGGAGTGCAAACTGATCAGATACTAGTTAATGAAATACATAAGAAGTCAAACTCATGTCAGAGTAGGTGAAGCCAAAGAAAGGACAATCCCCAGGCTGAAACCAATCCATTGCCATCCCCAGCAAGCACCGGTTCACATCAGTAAGAAACAACTACCGATAGGTGGAACAAGTGAGATCCTATGTTTTAGATGGTTGACAACGGGCTGTTATATGTTTTGGTCCCTTTGTGCACCTAAAGCATTCAATAGTTTTCTCTTTGGGATTAAAATTCTATTAGTAAACTAAGCAAGAATCAATCATATGAAAAGGCCAGATGTTATTTTCCTCCATGAAGATATTCATGTCCATTTTATCAATAGGAAAGTGATCCACTTTCATATGCAAATGATCCATTTCCCAATGGTAACTAATAGATGCCTACTTGAGAGAACTCACAGATGCCTACGCTTCCCCATTGGACAGCTTTTCATATTAGACATTATCACATAGAAATATATTTTTCCTAGGGAAAAATTAAAGGTTGAGATAAGGCTGGATGGTTTCCGATCAGGAGTGCCTCCCAAAACAAAGGGCCTAGCCATCAAACAGGAGGCTGACAAAGTCTGCACAGCTGTCCTTCTTTGCCATAGTAATTGAACATAACACATAAAAGTAGTGTGGAGCAAACAAAGCAATGTCAGGTATCTTGATACCTGATTCATCTAATTAAACCCCTATTTCTTATTAGTAATTCAAGTAGTCATTCAACAAAATGTATAATAGCAGTACTGAGAAAACAAAGCAATTTCAGCCATCACGTATACCTGATTAGCTTCTTCTACTAAAAGCCTCCTAGTAAGTACTGCAACACTTGCTATTCCCTCCATCGTACCAGGGTGCTGTAAAATTTATAGGAGAATTACACATAGAAAAAGCATTTAACAGAGACATCAATTATGTAACTAAAGAAGAAACTCTTTTCATTTTATTCATTATGATGCCCATAACTACCATGACAGAAAATAATGACATAAACACAAAAATGAAAAGGACAGAGAGTTTTTCTCTAATTGTATTCATAATTCATTTTTGAAGAAACAAATTTCGGAAAATGACAGTCGAGCACCTGCGATACCAGATGTTGGCTGTCGGCTAACAGAGCTGTGATAAAACTCACACACACACTCAATTAACCTAATTCACCACTGAATTAGGGCCAAAAACTTCCTCAGCACGAGAAAGGATCCATTTCATTAAAAAACATAACATCCCTAATACAGTATCAGTCCCTTTATATAAGAGGGAAAATGGGTCACCAACTCCTAAGACCTGACCCATACTTTATTAACGGCGCCCTATACTATTTCTAATAAGACTGTTCAGGGTCAGAGGCTAACAACCGGCCTCAACTTAAAGAAGACAAAAAGGTGAGCTAAAACTATAATCCACATTTAATATGAAAATGTTCAATTATAGTAATAACAAACATGAAAAACACTCACAGACAATAAGTAAAAATATGAAATGTCAGAAAAGATTCATAAAAGTAAAAATGAGCAAGCATAGATCCAGAAATATCACGCAAAAGTATCAAAAACTTAAGTTCTGAGTCTTCACCATAGTCACAAAAAGCACATTTAAAAAAAAATGAGAAAAACGCGATAAATAAATGAGGTATTTAAAGAAAAAAAACACTATTTTTTCGAAAAAGACACCAAAACAAAAAAAAAAGAGAAAAAAACGTGTTTTCAACTTTTTTCCGTGTTTTTTTCCTTTTCTTCCTTTTATTCATTTTTTCATGCTTTTCAATGACAAACTGCTTGTTTTCATTTTCTAATTTTTGTTTGTCGCAAATCTGCTTATTTTTTTATGTGTGTGTTAATAGTTTCTCACTTATTTTCGTCATTTTATTTGTTTTTAATTTTTTTTTAAATTTACCATATTTTTTTCCTTTTTCAAACTCATGATATTATACCTGAGAAAAACCTCACCATTTAGAACACAAGAAAGATTTTTGTGACTATGGTTCTGACTAATACCATAATATTTTTTACTCTTTGTCGCCTGAAAACAAGTATTCAACATCTTATCCAGAGAAAAAGAGGAACATATTTCGAAAAAAAAAAATCTGGAACCTAGAAATTTTGCAAAATACTGGCTGCCTGTATTTACAATTTTACATGCACTACATCGGGGCGGACCCATCGACATGGACAGCATGAATCAGTAAAAAAAATCAATATGCACAGACACATTCATTGTTCATATGTACTTGGTAAAAAAATATATAATGATTATTAATCTGCAACATGGTTAACCTTAATGATTCCATTAGAGAAGGGGAGGAAGGAGAGCAGAGGTTAAATTTGGATGCAGCTCGTGATAAGGCTTATGACATCATTTGAGAATGGAACACAAATAATTCAGGCCAAAACAGAGGGATACAGTTTGCAAGTATACTTTAACAACTTTAAAAGAACATCTAATCGAAATCACTAGCCCGTATGTGGTTCCTTAGGGTCTTCACCAATCTTTCCCACAAAATAAAGGAAGATAACGATTGAAGGCATTTGGGAAAATAAGAAGATAAGGTATTAAAACTTTAGAAACTTACACAACTAATCTACATGCTTTTTGGGCAGAGCCAAAGGTTTGAAGTTTCTATGCCATAATTGTGAATAGAATAGTAAAAAAAAAAGTCTCATACATCTCCTCAAATATCCTGCTATTTTGTTAAAAAATCCATAATGTTTTCTATCATCTAAATTTGCAACAACCTAGCCCATTCTTACATGGGCTCAGGCTGCCGGTATAGCGGACCCCACCCCCCAATAGTTTTGGTTTCTCCCTGAATGAGCTATGAACCAGGGCAATCTATCTTTTAGCTAGCATTCTTATAAATCCTTCAAGATATTTCACAATCATAGATGTAGAATTAAACTTTCAATTTCATTCCACTCAAGGGACACACATCTATGTGTATAGGACCCCAGATCCAAGTGTTGAACCAGCTCTTATACCAATTATAACAACTCAGCCCACTACCACACGGGCTCGGGCTCCCGGCTTGCCAGATCCCAAGCTGCCCCTAGCAGCTTCAGTTCCTTCCTCAAAAGGCACAGGAACAAGCACAATCTATCTCTTAACGGCTTTATTATAAGTCCTCTAAGATTTCTCATAATCATGCTCAATATCTTCCTGTATTTGATGACCATCATATTCAGAAATACAATCCACTAAGTTATTGTAAACAGAGGCTAACCTCAGAAAAATGGCAATGATAATCCTCCAAACGCTTATTAGCCCACCGCTTTATAGGTGACAACACAGAATGCATAAATGTTAATTCTTGATTCCCTATTTCTCCTTCAATTGAAGAACGGAGGCCTTTCAAATATAACTTTTCCTGCATACTTCGTTGCTCTTTTAGTGGAATCTTTCTTAGCATTTCAGTGGCATGTTGTAGAAGTCGTTGTTCACCAGTTACGACAAACTGTTGATAACAAAAGCCAATATGGAAAACACTACATTAGTTACAATAGAATCAAAAGAATGTGACAGCAAAAGGAACACAAATTGTTTCTAAATGTTTGCATAAAGAACAACAGGATTGATAAAGGCAAAAGAAAAACACTTCTCAGCAATTAATGTCATGCTTGAAAGTTTCATAATTCAAACTTCTCAAAGATAATAATATGGCCTCAGTATTCATGATAACAAATTCAATGTCACTAAAAATAGGGCCTCATAAAAATATGAATTAAAACAGATGATATTTCCTCCAGTGTCTACAAACCATTGGTTGAGAAAAGAGAAAGTCAAAGAAAGAAACCCTCTTTCTAGAAGTTCCGTTTTCAAAACATATCAGTATGCAAGAACTTGGATACTGCAGAACACTGCAATAACTGAAACAAAGAGATGCAAAAGATCATTTCAACAGAAGCAAAAGATATGTTACAACAAGATACCTGCCGAAATAAGACCCAAGCATAGCATGTACCATGAATAGTCTCTGTGATTCCTAGAATTCGCCAAGTTGATTTCAAGAGTTCAAGAATTTCTCCTACTTCCTGCGAAAATGAGATGAGAAATAAAATATTTGCAATTAGTGTTGTTCAGCCAACTAACCCTTGCCAACAATTTCAGTTTGAAGCAAACCTCAGCAAGTTTTCCCTCGTCCAGTATGTCAAAAACACTAAATAGCAGCTTCTCATATAATTTAACATTGAGATGGTAACCATCTGCCCAGTGACAGACATCACCTGTAAGATCACCACGTGCAGGCCTCTCAGCAAGTGCAAGGGTAATATCCCTCAGAGATCTGAGGCATTCATTTCTTTGTATTTCACCTGCAGAAGATGGAAGAACCTATAATAGAGAAAATAAAACCGAATAAGATAAAGCAAAAACAATTGCAAATGCATTGAGCCATTGAATTTGGGAAAAAAAGAGTAAATATCTCATGTATAAGTTAAAGAAAAGGGAAATATTCAAATATATAGAAGGTTATACCTCAGATTCTTCAATCTTTGCCAAAAGTACTGTCAAATCACTTGGTTTATGGCCTGACTCAACATACGGTACCACAGGATGGTGTAGAAGTCCTTCTTCCAGTATATTTAACTACCAAAGAAAAACAGAAAAAGCAAAAGTTGACTCTTAGCCTGGAAAAGAAGATCTTACAGCTACAGCTTGAAGAATCCACATACCACAAACCTGCCTTTTCTGCCATTTTAGATATGATTTTTTGTCAGAAAAATCTGCCTGTGAAATACAACACAGTAGTTCTAGTGGCACCAAGAGGGTGTCCATCCTTTTCCCAATTCTACCATTCAGTGCATGAAGAAAGCCTTGCCGTGTTCTGACATCCATGGTATCTGAAATCTGAATAACCAAGTGATTGAGAAAGGAGAGAAAATAGCCATACAGGCATCAAGAATAAAACTGAATGCCAGCATACACTTGTCCAGTGAGAGTTCAACTAAAAAAAGTCAAAGACATAACAAGCTCTGAAGCTCAGTTTATCAATATAAGGGTGTGTTTCTTTCATTTGTGGATCTGAGATCCGTGATAATCTGAAATCACCACGGATCTCAGAGCCATGGATTTAAGGTCAGACAAACCACCCCCCCTCTCCCAACTTCGGCCTTAAATCTATGGTTTTTTACCTATAAAGTGGATTTAAGATTCACACTACTAATACATTGGACACCTTTTAATGCAGCCTTGGATCTGAGACCCGAGGCTATCAAACACTACCTAAGTGAAAAAACAGAAAAAGAAGAAAGAGGGAGGACCCTAGACGCCAACTTGATGAGAAATATGACATAGTAAATCAACTTAGTTAGAGAAGTGGTTGACAGCAAGAAGAATTAGATACTTCATCTTTCAGTAACACACTCGCCGTCATTATAGCAATTCACAATTCTGTGAAATGAGTATGTGTAGAATAACAGGTACTCCATGGTCCCGATTTGGATCAGATGCAGATCCGACCCATTTCCTTAAGGTGTTTGTAAACCAAACTTCATATTTGTTGTGGATCATGAACATTTTTTTTTATCTCTAATCATAGTGCATTATGTATGAACACATAAAACAATTTTGCTTGAAATTTGTGGATCACTGTAATTGAATACATATGGGCCATGAATGGGTTAAATTTTTGTGAAGTGTTATATACATACACATGTGTGTATATATATTTATATAATATAGCATTTTCTGAAATTTCAGTATCATACCCTTCATACACGTACATAATATGAGTTAGAGTTAGCTTTTTCATCAACATTGTGGGACTTTTAGATTAAAAAAAGCAGCAAGATAGCAAAGCAGAACAAAATTAATCTGACCAAATGATAAGAACAAAATCATAACCGGTGGCTACAGAACAAAAAAATCCTACGGTAATATAGACCAGCACATGTAGGAATATGTACAAGTACTAAAAATAACATTATAAATAGATTAGGGAGGAACCAAAAACTTATGAACAAAAGTTTAGATGCAAATTGGTGCAAAAGCATAGTTTTCACATGTGCATGTGTGCTGTACATAAAAATGTTTGCAATTTATCAAGCAAGATTCTTGCTTCTACATAATACATATAGAGCCATGCTTCACATTTTAAATTTGTATCAAACTTATGAGAGATATTGAGCTTTTATAGAGAAGGAAAGAGACTCGTCAACCAACGCACTTCAATTCCTGGACTCAAGCACCGAATACTTTAACCAGATAAGCTCAAACTGATGAAATATCCCAGCTCAAATCATCTATATAACTACTATTGCTACATATAAGTCATAATTGTTAGATATACAGTAAGAGAAATCAAGGCCTAGAATAGCTGCACCAAATGTCCAAGATGGAATACTTCACTGAATCCAAATTCCAAAATAACAGTATGAAACAAGTCATTGGCGGATCATATAAGAGAGCAAGGCAAAAAATACTTGCCAAGAAACAAAATCACTGTATTCCATGGTTTACTTACCTCCATTTGCACACGTATTGCCTCCAAAAGTCCAGCCAAACCTGATTCATGTGAGGTTTGGGATGCAACGGTCTCACTCTTACTGCGAGCAAGCTTCCTTAACAATTTTGATTTCTTCTCCTTCTTCTTTTCCTTAGATGGCAGAGAGAGACCCCTGTAATTGAAACACCAAATATAAACATCTAATATGACATCATAAAAATGAGATTATATGCAAAAGAAGATTTCTATCAGATATTCATTCTGCAAGAAATCACAACCCAATGATAGAACAAGAACTATTTAATCACTAAATGTTGTTTTGCAGGAAAACAACAACCCGAGAGAATCAAATCAAGAACCATCAATCAATTAAACATGTGATTTTCCACCAATAACCAAATGGATGCAAACCAAGAAAAAGACTGCTGGTTGAAAAGTTTGATCGACATTTAACTTTGAAGCAAAAAAAACTGCAAAAAATGTTGCAAATGTACCTTGTAGCTCCAACAGAAGCTAAGAGAACCTCATATGCTGTTTCGCGAAGATCATCATCTGTTATACCTGTCATCAACGAATGCATAAAGCATGTTATTACTTGTATTTGAAATCTAGTAAATATCTGCATCATTTTCACAGCCAAACGAGTGGTTTCCATTAATTACAAATGTATTATGTGAATCCATCCTTATACATAACAATCACAGACATCCAATGTAATTCAATAGATAAAAACGTCAAAGTAACTGTCAGTATTATACGTATGTGTGTGAGTGTGTGTGTGTAAGGAATCAGTTGAACCAGCTGGACAGACCAGTCACAATTATGTTTATGTTTTTTACTCTTTTTCTTGTAAAATCAACTATGAATGTGACCTTCGTAACTAAAACATTATAAATCCACCTACAAATGACATTTTTAAGTGTGGCTAAGATTTACAGAAGTATAACAATCAACAGTCATAAATATTTTAGCTTATAAAACTCATGTTGTATGTCAAATACAATTTTTGTGATGGTTTTCATAGTTTTAGGCACGAAGAACACATCTATGTAATTAGTTTTAAAAAATTATAAACAAAGTATGACTGGATGGACCATTCTCCTGCTCTCTCTCTCTCTCTATCTATCTATCTATCTATCTATATATATATATATATATATATATATATATATATATATATATATATATATATATATATATATATATATATATATATATATA